>OX422216.1:208481906-208971906 GCA_949130495.1 Sambucus nigra | reverse complement strand
CATGTTTGCATGTCTTCTTTTAATTCATTTTCATATGTACTAATAAAAAAAATTTACAGCAAATGTCTCCTTCAGGTATTAAGGCGAGGATGATGATGCTTGTTATTATGATGTCATCTGGGCTCGATGGTAGCGGCGGAGACGAGGTCTCCTCGGCCCCTAGGCTCCCCAAATATGGAAAATTGGGGATGGCCATCGAGAACAAGTCGGGGCTATTAGCGAGATCCCTCGAGCTGGTAAAGACGATCATCGGCCCGGGGTACATTAGTTGGAAGGAGGTGCCATATGAGCTCAAGTTAGCTATTTGGGTGGCACTACAGGTAATGTATTTATATTTATATTTATATTTAAATTCATATGAATATTTCAATTTCGATTTCAATTTCATTTTATATTTATATTTATATTTATTTGCAACTAATATTGTATTTGTTGGACAAGAACAATTCAACCTGGATCCAAAGCTACGCGATTCCGTCTTAGAGCGATTGAGGGAGAAACACAAGACGTGGAAGAAAAATATGCGGACCCGGTACTTTGGGAAGACATGAGAGTCCATTATCCAAAGGCATGAATCCGTCCCACCGAAGGAGATGATCTCATTGGCACAATGGAAAAAGTTCATTGACAATGAGATCGGGGAGCGACAATTGGCATCTCGCCAATCAGGGAAGGAAAACCTAGCAAAAAAGATGGACGTGCACTACTCCGACCGGACGTCTTACGCCGAGGTGGAGCATAGGATGATGGTAATATTTAATTTTTCTATAACTACATGAATATATTATTCTGTATTATTTTACTTTGCGGGGCCGATACTAATTTTACTTTATCTTATTTCAGGGGACAGGGAGTGGACCTAGGGGTAGGCCACATAGGGTCGATACTTATGTGGCTCTTCAGACGAAGAAGGGAAAGGACAAAGAGGTGTCCCCGAGCATCGCGGCCATGATTGTAAGTAATCCGACAGTGTACTTTTTCTTAATTACGTTATAATTTTTTAATTTACTTATTTTACTAATTATGTGCTATTTGTCATTTCAGGCAAAGCTTAAGGAAGTGCATGAGTCGCAGTCTGATGTCGACAAGTCATCTTTATCCACAGACGCAGTCAACCAAGTGCTTGGCTCTGATCACAAGGGGAGGACAAGGGGGTGAGCTCCCGGGTGGCCAAATCTAGGATCATCGGATTGGAGACGAGCGACACCGATTTGGCTCGAACGGTTGACTCGCATAATGAGAAGTTGTCCCGTTTGGAGGCGACGGTCCAAGATATGTTCTCATTCATGAAGCGTTCTTTGGGCGGTGTAAAACACAAGGGTAAAGGGAAGGAGAATGTGGTGGGGGAGAAGGTGCGGGAGGACGAGGTGCAGGATGACGAGGATGTGGACCTCGTTGCTTCATCTCCGACACGTGCAGACTTTGATGATCAACTTCCCTATTTGGCTCCCTTCGACCGACTGATGTCGACACTTGGTTGGCCGAGCGTGTTTATACTGGACATATTTGGTGGCCAGCGAATAGGGCAAGGGTTGAGGGACCCGAATATCTTCCAGGGTGGACTAGTTCATGGACGTGAGCTTCAAGACATCGAGTCCAAGGTGCTCTTCACGCATGTGATACCCGAGAAGGAGAACTCCCCGTTGTGATTGCGCAAACAATGCGACACGATGTATATCAGTGGGTATGTCAATTCGTATATCGTGTGGCCTACTCACCTCCTCGGATTTAACCTTACCCAAGACATGTAGTGATATTTTTTGAATTGAATTGTATTGTTTTTAAGTTGGTACATTTGAATTATTTTTAAGTTAGTACATTTGACTTATAGTTGGATTATATCGTGATGCATAAAGACTCTATTTTGAATGTATATTCGCACTATCTCTATTTTATTTGGATATATAATGTTTGAACAGGTACAACGTTGCTATAACAGGTACATATATACTGCTGGGCAGTGGCAGTGGCCATATCGCCCAACAGATTTTTTTTTAATTCTGCCCAGAATTGTCACGATCAATGACCGTGACAAGTCCTTGATAAATAAAGTTGTCACGGACTTGTCACGATCATTGATCGTGATATTTTTTTATTAAATGTCACGGTCTTATCACGGTTATAAATCGTGACAAAACTTGTCACGGTCAGGGACCGTGACACGATCGTGATAATTCTAACGAGATTGTCACGGTCCATGATCGTGACAAAAAAAGTTGTCTCACCCAGAATTGTCACGGTCATTGACCTTGACAAGTTGAACTTGTCAAAGTCAATAACCATAACAATTCAGCAGATTTGGTGTAGTGAGGTCTCTCTCTTTGTGGGTATGTTGAAACATCTAAGACCTGATTTTTTTAGTTACACCTAGAAAACTCATGATTTGATGATAGTTGTGTAGATATAAAATAGGAGTCATACTTCCTCCAAACTTATCAATGTTCGATATTTTAAACTTCTTAGTGAAACGGGCTTTAGGATAAGGGGAGATATGGGAATAATCCACATTGTTCGTAGAGAGTTTCACTTGATCGAATTTACAATTTAGAATATTGAGTTCTTCTTTCACCCTATTGGTTCTTATTATATAGAGTTATTCTTTCACCCTACTGGTTCTTATCCCTTAAGATCTTCTTGAATGGGCATACACAAGTTAGTCTGTGGTTGAGCAAGGTTTGGCATAGGCTAATCAGCAAGTGGAAGGCCATTGACTAGTGGAACACATGGTGGAATTTTGATCTGCTGAGCATGATTTCCCATGACATGATGATACTTTTTAGGGATCAAAATAGGCTCGATCATTCTTTGACCCATGACTAGAGGGAATGTGTAATTCAAATTCGAAAAAACTTATGGCTTAGGAATTTCTAAAATCAGAACCTTGTCCCTCTATAATTCAGTGAAATCTGATGGCAGACTGTCGATCTTAGCACTGAGCTAAGATAACATGGTCATCAAATATGACTCAAGGTTGACTTCTTGATTAGGTTTCTCTGTTAGGTAGATACGATGTGACCATTATGTCTCTCTTGAACCAGGTGAAAGTGAGGATGAAGTATACCTCCGAGGTGGCGGATAGTGGATCAAAACTAGTAAGGCACCAAGCCAGACTAAGGGAATGAGATCACACATGAGAGACAAGTGTTTTATTTTTAGAAAAAATGGAAGTTTCTTATTTTTTTTTAAAATAAAAGAAATTGTTTTTGATATTTTTTAAAAAGGGGGAAAAGGAAAAAGGCTCCTCGATGTATTGTTATTATTAAGTTCCACTTGTATTATGTTTCGCTTAGGGTGCAAGTGAAGTTTTCAAACAAAACCTGGGTCTAGGAGATAATATGGTCCATAATGCAAGACACAGTTTAACTTATTTCCAGACTCGCGAATAGGGTCCTATTTTAAAAATGGACAAAAGAGCACAAAATGGGATGGTAAGGCTACCCGTAATTTCAGGATATTTTTGCATTATAATCGTCAATATAGATATGAGTGTCCGGGGCAGACATTTATATGAGGGCTATGCATTGTAGGTTGTTTCAAGATTTCCCTCCTTTGGCATGACTTCCACAATATACCTCTTGTCTATTGGGGTGAGTGTTTATCGATACGAGTGAGAAGTTAATATACCCGAGTGTACGTGAATTGCATCACTATATACCTCATGGTAAATGAACGAGTTCCTGCTATATACCTCCCATCGTTAGTTTGGTCAGGTGGTACGATGTGGAGGAATCATTTAATATACGTCGAGGGTACTTGGCCAATGGAAGCCTATTTCTTATATTCATCGTGTCTCTCGGAACTAATAACCGATCCCAAAGTGACTCCCCAATATGGGACAAATATAGGGTCCAAAATAAATACTCGTATAATTTATTGTGAGAATGCATAAGTTTTTTATTGGTATATTTATGAAAAGTTTTATGTATGATAAGAGGGATATGTTCAACTACTAATCATGAAGAAAAATGAGAACTATATATAAGTGACATGTGATAATGAGATACAATACTAGTGAGGTTGAATATGTGAATATATAAGTAAAGTGGAGCATGGAAATATGTAAAAGTGGAGTAAATCATGAAAATATGTACAAGTGGAGTAAAGCATGTAGTCTGGATAAGGGGGATTACATACGTTCTATTTCGGTGGAGGCTTCATTGAGCATCTATAACCACTTTCCTGAGGTGTTAACTTTTAAAGGAGGACTAAGAGTTCCTTGATGAACTTCATTATCTTTCATAAGCATTGCGTGGGATTGATTAGGTTCTTTCTCAATGCTACAGGATCTACTGATGAGGGTTGAGGCCAGATGAAGGTGTTCAAGGTTTAATAAAACCTTTGAGGAACCTTTGGTATTCATTTGCCTAAATTGTGGAGTTTGAGCCTCTATTAAAGCCCTAGATTTAAAGGTTGAGGTCCTTTTCCTCTTACTTTAACCTCATATATGGGTATAGGACCTCTTCCTAAGTTTTGAGGTTAGGGATCTTATTGGTATCATTTTTACTAAGCCTCTCTAATTTTCCCAAATTGATTTTCTTAAATCTTTATTGGTATTTTCATGATCGATTGATCTCTTAGTAATATGTGTAGGATTTTTGTGCTCTATTTATATTTGTCAAGTCTTATAACATGATGTTTGTTTAGATTCTATATATTTTAGTAAAATTCAAAAAGATATTTAATACAATCATTTTTATGCCATTTAGATGATTACTCAATGGCATATCGTGTGTATGAAAATGTATTATCACATGAATATCCTTGTTTGGGAATATGACCTATGGTTTATTATCTTAATTATATCCTCTTTTAAATTTGATAAACTTTGAGGAAATTATGTTAAGAATGCATGAATACATCTTATTGCACTCTCACACTAAAATATATGTTTGATGTTAATTGACAAAGTTTAAAGCCATTCTACAAAGAATTCAACGCTTCTGTAATAAGTCATACTTTTATCAATTGTATTTATGGTAAGTCATCTTAGTTTTGTTCATTATAGAATTTTGTTGGGTTAATTATTTTAATATTGATTGCGTATTCGTGGTAAAGATGGTGCTAATTATTTTAGTATTGCTTAATATAACTAGATGGAGGAATTGTATAATTAGTAAAGCTTTATTACGAATTTAGGGATTTACATTAAAGTAAAAAATATAGCATGGAGGTAACTATTTTGAGGATTTTTAGTTTAAGAGTTTAAGGTGTAAAGTGAGTACTCATAATTAAGTAATGGGTGTATTAATTATAAATAGGGAATTAATTTAAATGAGTAATAAGTTAAGTGGTTATATTTTAGGCTAATTAGATAATTAACCATTAGTTAAATCTTGTTAGTTCTATAAGAGATTTTAAAAAGTTAAGTGTTGATTAATTAAAGAAGTGAATTTAGTATTTATTAGATTAACAAGTATCTATTATTAGTCAAGAGAGTTAAGGAAGTTAGGTGATTTATGAACCAACCGAAAACTTGTAATGTAAGATCGAAAAGCATAATAAAAAAGAGGGACCACAAGCCGGATGCCGTAGTGGGGGTGCCCGGTGTGCTATGGCGGGTCACCTTATCGTTACGGAGGCTTAAGGTTGCAGGGGGCTTCAGCTTAGTCTCTTCGGCGAAAAAATTTTGTAAGGAGAGGCATGTTTTTACACCACTTTAGTGGTTAAATATCCATCAAATAATATAATGCCTCAGTCCCTTATTAAGACTCTTTATGCATGTCATTTTTTAATGGCTCAAGCCTCTTCCATCAGAATTTGTGTTCCCCTTAAACCAAACAGTCGCCAACTCTCTTAGCTACTTTAAAACATTAATCAGACTCAATGTTGTGTTGTCAACTTTTGGGTGGTTCACTCATTTCTTCCATTATATTTATCTCCTCTCCTATTAACCTTATACATAGGGGTGTGCACGAATCGGTTCAATTTTGAAAAAGGTTAAATCGAAACCGAACCAACAATGGAAAAAATCATCGATTTCAGTTCACGTCGGTTTCAGTTCAGTTCGATTTCGGTTCGGCTTTGGTCAGTTTTCGATTTTGGTCGGGTTTTTTTGGGCAATTTTCAGTTTTGGCCGGTTTTTAAGGCCGGTTAATGGATTTTGCATATAAAAATATAAGTTTTTTAATATAAATATTGATATCGTTCGGTTCGGTTCGATTCGATTCGATTTTTTCCAAGGCTAAATCGTCAACCGAACCAACATGGTCGGTTTTTTAATTCCTTAAATTGTAAACCAAATCAGGCTAAAAAAAACCGCCGATTTCTATTCGATTTTCGGGACGGTCGATTTTTTTGCACACTCCTACTCATACAGCACATCCCATTTTATGCAAAGCTAAGCAAACCCTCATTCTGCTATAAAATACCCACCAACAACATTATGTTGCACACCATTTTCATCGTAACAAAAATATATTTGTCAGTGAGAGAGAAACTTTGAGTGGTTTAGTGTTATTATTGAGTTATTTTGGAGATATATTTAAAGCATTTTAAGTAGTTTTTGGAGTGTTTGGTACCCTCTTTGAGACCACCTTTGGAGTTGGGGGTTACTTACCTTCATCCAGTTCGACACACTTTTGGACAACAAATAGGTAAGGGTTTTGGTTAATTTCCTTTTTAAATGTATTTAAGGACACGTTTAGGTAGTTTCATGAGTGTACAAATATGTTTATGAACCTTGATTATCAACAAGTATGACGCATGCTAAAAGGGGTTATATATAGATTATATACATATATTTGGTGGTGAAAACCATTGTGTACATTGGCCTAAAATGAATATTAGTTTCTGCATAAAAAGGGAAATGAAAATTTAAGGGTTGCGTTGTAAATAATATTCTAAAAATATTATTTAATACCCCAGATTTTGGATAAATTGTTATTTTGGGCTAAATAGTGTTACATATTGTGTCTTTATTCAAAATTATTTGAATGGATGGTTATGACTCTAAAATTTCATGAAATTATAGTTCGAACACTAAACTTATTAATAATGTGCTATTTTGCCACTAGAAATATATTTTTGATAATTTTTACAAATTAACCCCAAACTTTAGAATATTATAAAATAACCCCTGTATATTGGAAAGTTGGGAAACTGGCCCTGAACTCTATATAAATAAAAATTGCCCCCTCCCCCAAACTTTTAAATACTGTAAAATAACTTAAAATGTTGCTAATGTTACAAAAGTGCCCTAAACTTTTGGTTTTGGAAATTAGCCCCTAATATGTAAATGGTTTTAGACTTTAACTTTCTAAAGAGATCACAAAGTAACCTCAACATTTTAGAAAATTATGAGATGAACCTTATATGTTGTGTTAAATGAATTTAACTCCAAAAAGGTTCAAAAGAATCTATATATATATATATATATATATATATATATAAGAAATAAAGATATGTATTATGCATAAAGTATTTTTTCATGGTCTGGTTCTTGGTCGAGTATAAAATGTTAAAAGAAAAAAAGAAACTTAAAAAGGGATTTATACAAGTAATAAACACAACTTAAGCCAGGGATTTTAATAAAAAAACTGTTGGACCGCAAGGAAATGAACTTAATGAAAAGTGAAAGAGTTTTCATAATGGAGTAATGAGGGTAAATTTAAAAAGGGTCTGGAATCCTGGGATGAGGCTTGTGCTTATGTCCAAAACAATAGTCCAATAAAGCAATAGTTGTTGCATTTATGGAAGACGGTGCAAGTCCATAAACATAAATGGGAACTGATGAACTCCATGATAAAAAAAAAATTATGAAACAAATGGATTTGGTAAGTCCCAGGAAAAATGATAATTTATAAATAAACGATTTCAGAATTTGTATTCAGTGTGTTTTAAATAACATGATCCATAGTCATGGGTAAACATGTATCGAAAAGGGATTGGGAAACCCAAAACATTAAATTAAATGAAGGACCTAGTATATATAAACCAAATAAATATAAAGGGTAATTACTAGGTGAGTAAGTAAACCCATATTGGGCCATAAAACTAGGTTTAACATTTGAATGTGTGAGTAATCCCAAAGTGGGAAAAATCTTAAGATTTGACATGTGTATGTGTGAATAATAATTTTCAAACATAGGGGGGTTGTGTATTAAAATGTAATTTTTAAAAAACATCAAACGTGTGTTAATTTAACTATAAATGGATACTTTTGAAAAGAAATCGAATGCATTAAGATAGTCCAAAAGTATGATTTTCCATATTAACTGTGTGAGTTAATAGATTAAAGTACGTTTTTGTAATAAAATGGTAACTTGTGAAGATAAGGGTTAATGGTATTTAATCGGATTTGTAGACAATGTTTTGGAAATAAAATATTGTTAATGCATATATTGTATAGTGATTGAATGTGGAGTTGCTCTTTTTTGTTGTTCGTTTATATATTACATTTTGTTAGGGAATCCCTACTGAGCATTTGTTCACCATGTTTCCTTCATTACGGTAGGTTAATCGATATTTTGTCTTTTAAGAACATTTTATAAGTAAGTAATTCTTACGTTAGTAGCCTTGATTACTTGAACCCTAGGGTATTACCTTATGGGTTTCACACTTACCTTATTTATGTTTAAGTGTCATGAAATCGAAATTACATGTTTACATGGTAATATAAACCAATTAAAATGGACTAAAAATATTATCTAGGTTGCCTCACATCCCATTACACTTATTGCGGCCATGAGGACAAATTTTTTAATCGAGTCAATTTGTATGTTTTGGATTATTTCATATTTGGACAAATCCTTTGAGTCATAAGTTAGGAGTTGAGTGTGTTTACCCTTTCAAGCCTACGACGTGTTTGATTAAAGATCGGTACAAGCCATGTAAGATCATTTATATTATCGTGTCATATTTTGTATCACGTTTCGTCTTCAATGTTCAAGGATATCTTAGGTATTAATGTGTGTGTATGTGTGTGTGTATTGATCCTTGGATTTTAGTTTGGGGTGTTTGTTTTTATAAAATTATTTGAGGTACGCATTTTAGCAATATTTAAAAGAAAATTAATTTTTGTTTTTAAGTCATTTGAACGACTTTATACTATTCGTTCAAATGAGATGATCATGTCATTTGAACGACATTAAAATTAGGATCAAACGAGGATTTTCTGCTAGTAGAGTAAATGTCATTTGAAGCTCATTTGAATTCTAATTGAATAAGATTGGTTGTTTATTCGAACTATGTTTAAGTTGGTTTGAACAAGATATGCAGTTTCATTCGAACGAACCTTTGTTTTACTTCAAACGAGCCCTAGAAATTACCTTGAGAGTGTAATACCCCGTATTTTTATGACTTTTAAATTTGGGGATTTATTAAATTTAATTAGAGATATTAATTTAATATTAATTCGAAAATCATGTAAATATTTACTAGCGTGATGAAAGTTAGTAATTATTGGAATTTTGTTCTAGATTACTTTATGGGTAAAGTAAGATGTGTAATTAAATTTAGTAAAATTATCACGAGAATCTAATTTGATAATTTTGGAAATTTTATCGGGACGTGCCTGTGTCGTGTCGGGATTATATTCGCATTAGTAAAAGTGAATAAATTATAAGTCATGCGTATGGTCATTTTGAGCGCGTCAATGTGTCCGAAAGGATCGAGATAGTCAAAATAATGTACCAAGGGGTTTAGTTTGGGTCTCGGGGCGTTTTTAGGCCTAATTAACATCCCGAGAGGGTGTTTTAGACATTTTGTATTTTTGGGCATGGAAACCCACGAATTTCCTAAGGTAATATCAGATGGTAGGGGTTATTTTCTAGGGTTAGCATAACCAAAAACTAAGGACGGCCATTGGAGAGTAAGAGGAGAAGCTTTTCAAGAAGTTCTAGGCCAAGAATTCCACCGTTTGCACCGCCGTCACCGTCAAATTGTAAATCGCGCGACGAGGATCACAACCACACCAATTTCTTCCACAAATCAAAAACAAATATTTCCAGGAAAGTATCTATCTTGCTTTATTTTAGTTAATGCTTCAATTATATTAGTCTAGGGTTGATTAGAACTAGTTTTCGTGAAAGAAAACATATATTGGAGACTAGATTTTACATGTTGTAGAGGTGAAAATCATATTCTAGAAATCTATTTCATATGAAGAGGTTGAACCAAGAATTTGCATTGAGTTAGGAGTAGAGAATCTGGAAAAAGAATGGGAAGAACTAAGTTAAAGAAAATATTAGGGTTCTTGAGATTTATATAGATTTTGCCCTTTTGATTCATTATACTTGATGAAAAATCATATGTCTTACGTAGAATATTATTTATTTGGGCATATAACACTTGTAGTATCATTTGTTGGGAGTTTGGGAGTCAAAAATGATGATTTGGGTGAGTTTGGAATAGGATTCCCGTAACTGGTATTTCTGCAGTTTCGCTATAACTGCTTGATCGATCGATCGACAAAAGAGCATTGATCGATCGATGATTGATCGATCGACCCCTCCTGAAAAATCCATATTCCTCTTTTAAATATTTTATTTCGATTAAAATGAGTGGTAACCTTTGAATCTTATTGTTAGAACATTTTGGGACATAAAGAGGACCGGTAGGACTTTGTAAAAATGGAGCATTTAATGTAAAGATAAAATTAGTGTTAACGGGGAGTGATTTACACTTAAAGAATAATGGGAACGTGTGTCTAAAGGAGTGAGACTCGTAAGGAAGTTATGTCGTAAAATAAGAGAGTACCTGCTGAAATTATACTTAGGGAGATAGGATACCACGAGTGATACGAAGTAAGTTTGGAATAATCCCATAGATAAGAATAAAAAAGACGAGCCGTTATACGGGATAATCTAGTATTGTTTACTAAGAACGAATATCATAAGTATGGGTTGTGGGTGTACCTAATTTAGAAATGGGAATGGTATGTAATACCCCGTAACTTAAATGACTTTTAAATTTGATTATATTTTAAATTAATGGATTAATTGGATTTTATTATGAATTAATTCATTGGATTTAAATCCGAATTGTGGATATTAAAATTAATGATTCTGTATATTACTTAAAGATATTTAGGTAATATATGATTATGATGTTATTGTTATTGCTGTGAGTTATTAATTCAGAAATTTGAATTTTTAGTCGGACGCGGTATGGGACGTGTCGGGATAAATTTGTTAGATTGAAAAGGAAACTTATTTGTACATCAACCTTATAGTCATTTCGGCTGCGTCGTTGCATCCGGAAGGGTTGAAATAGTTAGAAAAGTCTATTTGGATGTTGGTTTTGGGTCTCGGGTCATTTGGAAATGAAAAGACACCCAAAAGGGCATTTTGGTCATTTTTATAGGGGTGAATAGTGATTTCGAATTTTGTCTTATTATAAATATATGGAGATTAGTTGTACGTAGGTTCATTTTCTCTTCTACACAAAAATTGGGAGGTCACCTTTTGAGAGAGAGTGAAAGGGTGCTTGGGAGAAGAGAAGATTGCTTAGAAGGGGGAGAACCAAGGGCCAAAGGTCACCACCACCAACCACCACCGGAAGTTGATCAGAGAAGGGGAGAACCACCTGTGTTAGACAACCCCAAAGGATCATACCTTCAGTAGAGTCAAGTTATTTGATAATGGCAATCTAGTTGGTATAATGTCTATGTTAGGATAGTCATTAAAAATGAGATTTTACATGTTTGGAAGATAAAGATAGAGTTGTTAATGAATTTCTGGAAAATGGAAATATATAGGAATAAAAGTCATGTTGTAGGTAGATAGTAATCCACGAATTAATCATCAATATTTTGAAGAAATTCTGAGAATCATTGGTTTTTTCTTGAAGATATCATGTAAATAATTTTCTGGAAAAATAGGATAAATATATGCTTTTAATTCAAACTCTCGATGATTTTAGGATGTTTAGATCATTAGAAATCATTTACCCATGTTGTTATATCATGTAGCAAGGATTATAAGAAATTTGGGTTGTTAATATGAAGGTTTGAATGATCAAAAGTTATGAAACCCGTAGTAGAAGAATTGCAGAATCTGGGCAGATATTTGGGCGATCGATCGATCGACCCCCTACCTTCGATCGATCGACCTCCCCAGAAAATGTGATGTTGTTTATTTTTAAATTCTTGTTCTTATCCCGAATCTTTTGTAAATCTTTGGTGATTATTAATTGGATATAGTGGGACTTGGGGAAGATTAGTAAGCCCTAGATAAGAATCGAATTAATATGATTGGGATTTTCTTGGTGAGAGTTATGATAATTAAATTGGAAGAAATTTCGGTTTCTAGATTCATGTGTTGTATTCTAATTTGTATGCATGAGGATTAAGGATAGGTCCAGTAGGGGAAATTTAATAAATCATCTGGGAAGCCTTAGGTTTACAAGAAGGGTTAATCCTAGGTGATATAAGAGGTGTTTATAAAAGATTAGAAACTATCAGTTATAACCCTAATTAAAGGAGAGTTTAATTCGTAGTAATTCGGGAGATATGGTGATATGGACCAGTAGGGTATTAGTGATTTCTTACTGAATAAAAATATTGAGGAAAAAATTTTAGACCTTGAGTAATGAGTGAGACTCTAGAATAATTAAATTAAAGAAGTAAAGTCATAATATTTTAATACGTAGGATGTAAGAGATATAATGCTACGTATGGGAATTATCTTAGGGTAGTGTGATTACCTTGTTGATATTACATTTATAGGTAGAAGATAATGCCTATTTGATTGATTGATAATTTATGTGTATGACATACCTAGCTTACTTGCTATCGATGGGAGGTTTGCGCGTAAGGGCAGTCATATCCTGATGAATCCGTGGGATTTTTGATTTGTCGCTCGAGAACATAGGTCTATGAAAGACTTATCGGTGAGTTGATAAGTCCACTGACTATGGGAACGTAGGTATGTGTGTGACCCGTGCGTGTGAGAACTATGTTCGCCTCCAATTTTTGTGTTGATGTTTGTGGTTCGAGGAATCCTTACTAAACCTTTAGTCCCCTATTCGGCGACCAGCGATACTGGGACGTTATAGCAGAGTAATGCATGCACCGCAGCTGTGTCTCGGGGTGCCGTATTATATATGTATATATATAATGAATTAAATGAATGTATATATAGTAGTTAGATCAATCTACTGTGTGATAATTGTGGTTAACGGTGAATAGAGAAAAATCATTGAATTAAGTTAATGAATATTTATTCTTATAGATTTGAAAGGCGTAATTCATATTAATGAGAGACATATATGAATGATTATACTAGGTATGGTATGGGACATACGGGGTTATGATATGGCATATAATCATAATATGGAAACTTATTAGGAGGAACCATTAACTAGGAGGTTAATAGGAAACGTTAAGCGTGCACTCTAGATGAGAGGTGAGAATATCAAGTGAGAGGATGGATACTAACATGTACATAATAAATTCTTTATTACACTTCTTAAATACTTGTTTTCAAAATTATTTTCACATCGGGCTCTGACCCATTTCCTTGCATATTCTCTTTTCTATTGTACCTTCTATATCAGGTGTCCAGCGGCAGGAACGCCAACCTTAGAGGATTATGACAAGATATGGAGTTATGGAGTATTGCTTAGACGCCTATCTTCATTTGATTCATAGTATTCTTTTATTTAGGGCATGTCGCCCAGAGGAATTCAGTTATCTCCTTTCTATCTGAGTCATATAGTCTTGTACTCGTGTCATTTTAATACATTTATTATTGTTGGGATTACTGTATTGGATTATTACTTGGGAATGTTTATTCCAAATGCATTTAAATTCCTTTGAGTTATATGTTCAGTTATTATGGTGATAGGATAAAATGTGTAGTGTAATTCATAAACTAAAAATGAATTTTATTGAATTAAAATTTGGAAAGTTTTTAACACCAGCTTAATTGGGTATTGGGTGATTTGTAAATCTTTTCGACAGTGATGCTGAGAATGAGCCAACTGTATATTTTGTTTTAATTTGGTATGGGACTGGCCACCCGGTATTTAATTAGGCGGGGTGTTACATGGTAGTATACATATATATGGTTGTGTTTGTACAAATACTATATACGTGTAAAAATCATGCCCGCGCTACTTGCTATCACTGAGGTTACTGCGTCGGGACAGTCTTATCTCAATGGGACCTTTATGGGGGATATTGACTTGTACCCTAGAACATAGGAATCCTTGGTACAGGCTATCTGATCGATAGTCAGACGGTCCTAAGAGACGTGAGGGTATGTGCTGACCTCTTAGTGACTTGGAACTATGCTTCGCCTCAATTTGTATGTGTTTTGTATTAATACAGTTCGAGAGTGATTCCGAACTAGTATTTCCCTTAGTACGAGCGATACGGGGACTTGATAGCAGAGTATGCCAGCACCATAAATTTATGTGGGGTGCCGATAGTATATATATATATATATATATATATATATATATATATATATTATGAGAGTGATTGAGACTTGAAATTGGGAAAGTTTTTATTGTGACTAAAATTAGTTAAGTAATGAATAAATATTTTGACTTCAATATAAGTGTTTGAAAAGTTCGAGGCAATACTGAAAGACTTTATAATGAAATGAAATTCTTATGAAAACTTTACTCTCAGAAATTAATTATCTTAGCCCTAGTAATGGTCGGCATGAAACCTTATGAGGAATTTAAGATAAGCTTAACAGGTGGGGATTAATAGTGCCGTAGGTGTGCACATTAGAAGAGAGGTGAGAATTTCTCAAGAGAGTGCCGCATACTAATATGATTGTTGCATTAGCCGGTAAACATTTTAAATACTTGCTAAACTAAATTTTTAAACTGTTTTACAATCGGGCTCTGACCCGTTTCCTATTGGGTTGTCTGAGCTTCTTCATGTTATAGGTTTTCCTCGTACATCAGGCATTGTGTGATTGATTTATTTTATCTTATTGTACTCTCTTAGATGCAGCTATTACCTAGAAGTATGTTTTAGGTTTAAGATAAAATTAGTTAATATGTTCAACACAATAATTAATTAATTAATTAATTTTATATTTAATCTGGGTTAATTTGTTTAATTGAGCTTAAATTTAAGATTTAAAAATAGTGATTTTCTTATTTTTGTACCCTTATTCGTATAATATCCATTTCACACAGTGTAGGACATTCAAGTGGTATTATAGTGTGTGTCTATTATTTATTTAGTCATGAATCCAAACGGTTTTTATAGAGAGGTTCAGTCACTTAATAAGACATTGATGTTTGTTGGGTTTAATTACACGTACTGGAAAGCGGGTATGAAGTCAGCACTTAAGGCTATAGATGAGCCGGTCCCTCAACTCGTAGAAAGTTAGAGTGAGGATGAGCATAAATTGTCTAATTACAATTCATGTTATTTAAATGCTTTATTTTTTACGGTTACACCGGAGGAGTTTCGTCTTATTATTACATGTGAAGCATCCCAAAAATCTTTGGATATACTCCAACTAACCTATGAGGAGAATATTAATATTAAGGCTTTTAAAGTCCAAAACCTCATCACTCAGTTTGAATCCATGGGGATGGAGGAGAGTAAATCCTTTAATGAGTTATTCGCTAGATTATCTGGTAGCGTGAACTCATATTTTAACTTGGGAGAGAATATACCCAAAACCGAGTAGTCAAGAAAATCTTAAGGTCCTTACCTGAAAGATTTAATTCTGAAGTGATTGTTTTGAGTTCTTAGGGCACTCTAGACTCTACAAAACTCAAAGAGCTTGTGACCGATCTTCAAGCCTATGAACTTAAATTGTTTTCCTCCAAAAAGACAAAGAAAGGTATGGGCATTGCTTTGAAATCCCAAAAGAAGGAAAACACTTCTTTTGGATGATGATTCTTTCATCGAGTCTAATGATATGGCCATGTTTACGAAGGAGTTTAAAATAATTTATCAAGTTTGAAAAACAATCGAAAGAGGAAACGATGTTTTAAAAAAACATGTTTAACAAGGTTGTAAAATTCCCTAAAATCGTAATGATAATTTTAAAGGGGATGATTTGGATAGATGTTTTGGATGTGAGGTTTATAGCTATAGGATAGCTGAGTGTCCCACTAAACCAAGGAAGGAGGGAAAAAAGTTGAAGGTGTATAATAACACGTTTAGTGATAGTGAACCGAAAGAGGAACCTGATTCCTACATTGAGCACAACTACAACGTGCTCATGGATAGTCATGTGAGCCTTGATGAAAAATCATCCGATGAAGATAATTATGAGTATGAAAATTATGAGGCCATTATTTGTGATTCCCAAGTGAGTGATTTTGGAGAGAGTTAAGAAGAAGAAGAAGAAGAAGAAGAAGAAGAAGAAGAAGAAGAAGAAGAAGAAGAAGAAGAAGAAGAAGAAGAAGAGGAAGAAGAGGAAGATAGTCAACTTTGAGTTGCCTTGCGAGAGTTGTATGTGAAGATGATGATATTAAAAAGGGATAACTTGAAGTTAGAATATAAGATTAAAGAACATGTCAAAATTAATGATGAGCATAAATTGATTGAGGGTCTTAGGTAACGTGAGAACACATTTGTTGAAGGGAAGCGAGATAACCTTCGTGATTTAATGGATATTTTTAATAAGGACTCCTTAGTTATTTATGAGTCTCATAATTTTCTCAATTCAAGTATTGTGGAGTTAGAAGATAGATTAAAACATGAGTAATATCAAATTTGATTTTGAATCTAGGTTAGAAAAATTGGATAAAATGTTATGCATCGTCTAAATTAAAGATGATAATTATGGGACTGGCTTCGACGATCTAGATGCTTTCGCTACTAAATCCAAGACCATACTATTAAGAGATTAAACTGTTGCTAGGGACATTAGAAAAGGTAAACACAAGGGTAAAATTCCTCATGTCTTCGTATTCACACATTCTGGTAGGAAAGGTCACCTTAGACTTTTTTATTTTCATCTTAGAAAAGGTCCTAAGAAGTCTCAGACTAGAGTCATCGAGGTTCCCAAAATCCAAGAGCGCCATATCACACCTATGTGGGTTAGTAAATCATATTTATATGCTTTAAAAATTGACTTATTGATTCTCGAATGCTTGCGCATGATATTTCTCATGATAAATCTAATGGTTGATTATTTTTGCATGTTTTTATACACTAACTTTTTTACTTCATGATTATATGTGTTTTCTAGTTTATGAGGTTTGAGTATTTTGTACTTTGATTTTTCATTTATTAAGTCTTATTGAAAAATGTAAAAAGATTTTATTTGTTTTTTGAGTTTGGTTTTCATATGGTGTTTCTTTAGAAAATATTTAAAAAGTCAAAAAGATTTTATTTATGTGTAGTTTAGTCTTACACATTTTCTGTGGAATATCGATGTGTTAAATTTACTTCATTATATGTTTTCATATGTCTAAAACATTTTATTATGATTCTCAATGCGTGTATTGTTCATTATCATGCTTGCATGGAGTAGTTTAACTTTTATTTGCTTAATGGATTCACTTTGTATATACCTTCGCACACACATACACGAGCTCTTTTGGATTTTAATTTCATATCTTACATGAGCTAAGTGAGGTGTTCTATCATCAATCTTAACATTATACATATCTTTAACTATAGGAAATTTTTGCATGTAAGAATCATTGCTCGAAAGTATTTTACTTTATTGAAAATATGAGTATGCACAAGAAAGGCCTACGATGGTAGAAACCATCCTTGCATGAAAGACCACTATTGGTAAGAGCCTAAAAAATTAAGAGGAGCATAAAAATAAAATATTGCCAAGCCAAAAGTGTTTCATTGATGCTTTATACAAATTCGTATCTTCAAAATATGAGAGAAAATAGAAAATTTGAAAATCTATAATTTTGAGAGTGTTATTAGTTGAAAATCAATGGGTTTACATAATAAATCATAATTAGTTCATGTTTGATGTTGTTGATTTGAGAATCATCAATATTTTCTATGTTAATGCTCATTGTGCTTATTTGAACATTTATGAGTTCACTTTATCTCTAACTATGAGGGTAAACCTTTGTTTAATAAAGTTATTGTAGTCAAATAAAACTCATTGAACATATTTTAAGTGATTGGGTCATATTTTGCTTATTTCTAGTTCACACCACTTCACTTTGTTTACCATGTTTGTTATACATATCGATACTATTCTAGTGTGGAAAACTTATATGTTTTGTGTCTTGTTTGGGGTGTTTATACCTATATATCTATGCATGTGTGTCATTGGTGTCTTTTGCATATTTATATATATGGTATCTTTTGTTTTAAGTATTTACATTTGCCTATAGTCCATGTATGACATATGTTCTTATTAAGTTTCAAGTAGTTTTGAATTGGTATGCTTGATGATCATATGATATCTTATGCTTCAATTTTTTCATCAAAATTTGTATCTTTTGTTCATTTATAGATTATTTCTGCTTATGTTGACTCGTTGTGTTTGTTGTTGGTTGTTACACTTTACACCACTGCATGATATAAATGTGTTCCTTTTATGCCTGACCACGTTTAATTTAAGGGGATTAATGTTTATATTGGTGAGAAATAGTTTGATTATTCATCTTTATATTTGTCTATTCATGAACAAAAAGGGGGATAAATAGTATCTCAATCTTTATAATAATGAGGATATTTTTACCTTATGGGGCGAAGTCATAACTTAAATAGATATTGTTAGACAGAGGGGGAGGGTTTATTCTTATTCGAATTTATATTATTATATATTCTCTTTGGATTTTAAGGTGTGTTTAAGTGTGTAAGTTTTCATTGATGTAGAGAAGTTTACATAAGAACAAACTTACTCAAAATGAGTCTGTCAAGTGTATATACTTTTTGCTTTCAGGGTTGAGGATTGAGTCTTTTAGGGATCTTGATGGCCCATAGGTTATTCTTTTTTATTTTATTCCAGAATAGCCAAAGGTGGAGATTTTTGAGGATAAATTTACAAATCAAGCTGGTTTGTATATTTTGAATTATTCCCTATTTGCACAAAACCTTTAAGTCATATGTTAGGACTTGGATATGTTTTCCCTTTCAAACCTATGACGTTTTTGATTGAAGACTGGTACAAGCCATTTAGAGAATCTACATCATAATGTTCTGTTCCATATCATGTTTCATCTTCAATATCTAAGGATATCTAAGGTATGTATATATATATATATATATATCTATATATATATATTGATCCTTGGATTTCAGTTTTGGGTGTTAGCTTTTATAAAATTCTTTGAGGGATGAATTTTAAAAATATTTTAAAATAAAAATATTTTTTTTTATTTTTAAGTCGTTAGAACGAGTTTATACTATTCATTCGAATGAGATGCTCATGTCATTTGAACGCCATATGAATGAGGATCAAACAACGATTATTTGGTAGCAAAGTAAATGTATTTTGGATCTCGTTCCAAGTTTGATCGAACTATATTAGTTGTTCTTTCAAACAAATATTAGGGTGGTTCAAACGAGATATGTGGTTTCATTCAAATGAACCCTTATTTTTATTCAAACGAACCCTTGAAATTTGTGTTGCCTCGAAAAACATCTATATAAAGGGGTCCTGACATCATATTTTATTGAGAGTTTTAGGCAAAATTGATTTCACATACATATCCAAAGACTTTCAAACCCTAGTTTTTCACCCTAAGTGTTTGAGATATAAGTTTCATAGTTATACATGCTTTGAGATCTTATTTGCGGGCTCCAAGAAGGTTTATTCTCTTTATATTATTAAGGAGTGTTTTTTTGCGGTGGAATCCATACCCCGTTTGCCATTTACACACCATGTACTCCGTAGTATGATATTGCACTGAAGTAGTGGTGGATTTCGTGTTTCAATCCGTAAATGGTTTTTTAGCCTATTCGGTGGATACCAGGGCATTTATGGACTCACACATTGTGGATGATTCGCAGGTGGACTCATGCGTCTCACTGTGGTGAAGGTTGTTTAAAGAAGAGTGTCAAGGCTTACATGGGCATCAATGTCGTTGTGTAAGTCTAGCCTCATATCCTTTATAATTCTGTATATAGTGAAATTTGCATGGTTGGACCGTCTGAGGTTTTTCCTATTATCGGTTTTTCTCGTACATCGGGAATTGTATATGATTGATTTATTTTATCTTGTTATACTCACCTAAATGCATCTATCACCTAGATGGATATTTTTGACAAAGTGATTTCTCATTTAAAAAAATATGTATCTTAAGATTATTCAAGCACTTGAGACAAAAATATTTGTTCAGGATTTCATATTGAGGAAGAGAAAAGTGTAAGTAGAAAATGATCGTAAAAGGGTATTAGAGATTTCATTTGGTTTGAGCTTTGAGTACATTTATATATGATTTGTAATCTTAACTAAACTCGATCTTGGTTTTTGTCTCTTAATAGTGTTTATTTATTTTTGTTTTTGCAAAAATTGATATATGATTTCATATACTTGGTTAATAATATCATTATGTTATTAGCCTGTAGAGGACATATCTCTCTTAATTAGGGACGTTTGTCATAAACTCTATAGTTGATATGTGAGATAACATTGCCTATTTTTCCTTATCATAATTCATACAGGATTTGCTTCATTATTTCATGATCAATGGGTGTATCTTCTTGATCATCATTTTTGTAGTGATAAGTAGCATGGGAATTAAATATTAATCTTCTTTGCATCTTAGTTCTCTTATTTTGTCTTTGTTCCATAAAATACACCTATATCTGCCTTGTTTGTTTAACCTCATTTTCTACTTTGATATTTACTTGACTTTGTCTATTTATTGTCATTGGGGGGAGAAAGATTATGGGGGGATATTTAATTCGGGAGAAGTTTTCTTCTTTGCACAGTGAACCATGATATATTCTAGTTAGGATGATATATTTTTTCTTTATTTAATCCTCTTTTATGATTTTTATATACCTTGTTGTTCTTACATAGTTTTCTATTATGGTAGGGAATTTTTTTTTACAGAACTCAAATGTTGATCCTCAATCTTGATGAGAGTCTTTTAATTTTCTTAGGTAAAATTTCTTATATAATTTTAGCCAGGTTTATTGACTCAAAGATGGTAGTATTTTTTTACATATGTTAGATTTTGTATCTTTGGTTTTTGCAATTATGTTAACACATAGACAAAGGGGGATATATTAAGTGATTCCACATTACTTTTTATTTTGATTATCTTGATTTTGTGGCGATTTGTCATCGTTTGTGATCTTTTGTAAGAACATTTGTAAATCCATTTGAGTCGATGTCCTTGTGACTCTATAAAGCTTCGATAGAGTTAAATATTTGAAGGTTAATCATCATCCTAAATCTACATGATCATTCCCTAAGGACGAAGTTAAAAGACCTAAATGCTTTAGCTTACACATTGGTTAGGCAATTAAAATTGAATAATTTTTGTTATAAACCTCACATGTACGTGTTTATTAGATTTATCATCAACCTAAGCAATATAATTTTATAACATATAACTTATTTTTCAATATTAATTTACATATTTTTTTTTTGCTTAGTTCACTCCAGCAAACTTGTGTTCATTTCCCATGAAAGTATTCAGTAACATCCAGCTAATAACTTGTTACACGTGATCATATATCTTCATGATTGCTATATGGTTTCCCAAGTTCCCAGATATTTGAAAACTTTATCAAATTCTCTACTTTATCTTCGTAACATTTACATTAATATTCACTTCCAATGAATTGATTCATTACATTAAGTTTGATTTTATCTAGTATTGGTGTGATAGATAAAGGTTTGTGTACTATTCTAAAATTTTTTGAACGGTTCACTAATATTTTCCACCAATGAATTTCAAACACCATCTAATGTATTTCACGTAAGTTTCCTAACAAATCCAATTAGATTCTTGATTTAGGGCTCAAAATTTAAAGCATGCCTTGTAAATCATGCTAAATCACCCCGTTTGAGGAGTAATGCAGATCATTAGAAGGATTCGTCAATCTTCACATTCCTTCCACCATACTAGGTTTTAAGGATATCATCTTACTCTACCATTACGAGTCATATTCCATTATTTGTTTCTCTTTATATATTTCATGCGAGAAAATATAATTTTTAATTGTATGGAAGGTGTTAAAGGTTGTTTATCACTTAATATTTGAAATCTTTATTTTGCCTTAGGAAATAGATAACCCGAGTTTATATATAGATCTGATATCATTCATCTCTTCTTTGCATTTGGTCATCTCACTCTTGAGGTTGAGTAGTAAGAAGAAACATTAACACTGTAATCTAATGTTCACCTATAAAAAGTTTGTTTCTCTTGTCAAACTCGACCAGTAGCACTGGTTAAAAACATCCAAGACAACAACAAAATTGTAAGCAGCGGAATTTCCTAATTATGCTAGTGAATCACATAAAAGTTCATCACTATGGGGAGGAACCATAGGTGGGTCTCATCGCCACTCTTTGTGATTTCCTTAAATTAATTTTCAATCTCATGGTCTTTTTTAAAAAAAATACCCCTGTTATTTCCTTAAAAAAAACTCTTCTAAAATGCAAAAGTGTATCACTTTTACTATATGTGGAATGAAAGAGACACATTCATAGTTTCATGTAGGATTATATCCTGAGTATAAAGTTGAATCCTATGTGGCATTTTACTTCACATTGTGGGAAGAAAGATGTAACACACTTTATTTCCCACGTATAGTTGATTAAGTTGATACATTGAAGATAGGGCGTGCTATGCAATTTATATCATCCTCAACATCAAAGATAAATAGAGAAATAACTGTAAATAAAAACCATCCACGACATAATAATAATAATAATAATAATAATAACAAAATAAATAATTGAGTTTAATAAAATAAAATTCTCCACTAAAACTGAATCATCACTATAATAAATCTCCATAATACAAACCTCGATTCATAAATAAACTTTTGAATACAGATAAAATACTGCAAAGACAACTAAATGAAACAGTAACTCCTACTCTAAGGAAGGTGAATTGGATTTCCAATCACCATGTTTCTCCTTAAGGTCCCCACTAATTCTCCTTGAACCTCAACATTGTTCCCATGGTCAATCTAAAAAGGCCAAAGGAATAGGAAAATGTGGGGAAAATATCTTGTAATCACTTGATGTGGTGATAAAATAAAAGAATTTTTTTCTATCCTACTAAGTTTCACTATTTGAAATGATATGCAACACCTTATTCCTTAGATCAATAAGTCCTGAGGTCTAAGTACCTTCGACTTAAATTTTTAAATATTCTAAAGGACTTAATCATTGGGTTTACAAGTTCTGAGGTCCAATTACCCTTGACTTAATTTTTTTGAAGAGTTTACAAGGGTTTAATCCTTAGTTATACATCTCTTGAGATCTAAGTACCCTTAAAGTTTGCAGGGATTTAATCCTTGGCTTTACAAGTCCTCGGGTCCAAGTACTATTGACTTCAATTTTTTAAAGAGCTTGAAATGATTTAATTCTCGCTTTTATAAGTCCTTGGGTCTAAGTATCCCTCACTTAAATTTTAAAACAGCTCAAAAGGATTTTTTGGGATTAATAGTCCTGCAGTCCAAAAACCTCTTGATTAAACCTTAAAGAGTTTTTAAGGATTCAATTCTTGGCTTACAAAAGGTTTGAGTTTGATCAATGTGAAATGTATTATATGGATGGAACATTTAGTTCTTAAAATGCCTTAAAGGACTAATCACCTAAAGCCATCACATTTTATTAGAGTCTTAATCCTTTCATCCTTGAATCAAAAGGTTCTTAGGTCTAAGTACCATGAACTTAAATTTTATCAAAGTTTTAAGGCTTTCTTCCTTAGGTCAAAAGGTTTTGAGGTCCATATACATTAACCTTAAAATTTTCTTTCAAAAAGTTTCAGTTTTTTATCCTTGATTCAAAACATTAATATTTTTAAATTCCAATGACCTTGGTCATGAGCAGTCTTGATGTTCGCACACCCTTGACTTAAGTTTTTCTACATGGTTGTAACGCTTCCACCCATATCCTTATAACTTTCGATGACCAATGCCATAGACTTAGCAGTTTCTAGGAATTTAATGGACTTCAACCTTAATTAAACTTTAATTTTTAAGATCCAATGATCTTTAAACCTGGATGACAAGTTTGGAAAAAATATTAAAGTGATTTGGCAAAAACAAATGGGGTTGTGGGCTATGACTACTGCATTTCTTATAAAACCCATAAAATTTTATACAAAAAAATAAATTTCTTTTTGACAAAACACAAACACAACTAAAGACGAGCATTTAAGCAAAAGAAAAATGAGGCAAAGTTGGAGGAAAATGATCCCTTTTCATGAAATTGAAAAATATTACATAAAGATCAGTAAGAAAGAACAAAAAAATACATCAAAGTCTTATGTGGCCTTTCTATCACTATCCCCGTCCTTAATAGAACTCTAGGGAGGTTCCTTCAGTTATACGCCCATGTTGCTAAAAGATTCAAACTACCTTGTGGCATCCTCAACTTCTTCTTCTTCTTCCTCATCCTATTTATCCTATCATTATAGCCGTAATACACAAGAATGATACTTTACATGAAGCTCAGGGAATAAGACTTAGGTCTTAACCATGCAATCCGAAAATCCAATAGTATAGCGACCACTTATGAAGGTGAGTTAAATCTCAGGCATGACGTTCACCGATAGCTTGGCCTTAAGTATGCCATCCATTTGAACCTAAATCTTTGTATACTTAGCGTTGATCTCAAAAAAATGATCATGAAGACCCATAGCTTGAATTTTTAGTTGATATCAATCCACCTCAACATTATTAAACTATGTCTTCACATCACCACTTTTATGATTGCTTTGATTAAGTTTTGGTTCTCCTTTTCTAGATTTATGTAAGAAATCCTTAAAGACTCAAATCTTGACATCAGTTAATCATGCATTCCAGATATCTCTTCATGTACCTTCTTCTTCCTCTCAAAATTTTGTTGATAAGTATCCATTCGAGACTAAAATTCTTCGAAAATGGCATTTTTAAGCTCCACTAGCTCCTCTAATGAAGTCACTTGGGTATTCAACTAATCTATCTCAGTCTCCAAGGCCTCACACTCTACCCTTTTATGGTTGAAATCATTCTCACACTCCATTCAGTGGTACTCCCAACAATATATATAATAGAGAAACTTACACCAAGCTTACCAACCCTTCAAGGTACGGTCCACCAGAGTCTTAATTAAGAGTTTAACCTATGAAATAGCAAGAAAATCATAAGAATTATCATAATGAAGTATGAAATTTAGGAAATGAATAAAGACGTATATTATAAGATGTATAAGTGTTTTATTAGATGGATGAACTCCTTATAATTGGCCTCGGTACCTCTACCCTTTAAACTCTAAACCACGGGAAGGATCTTTCCCTCCACCATGACCTTTAAGGCATCCTCGGTGGAGACATAGTTCTTCAATTCCCTGGGAGAATAGGTTTGTTGTAGGTAATAATGCTTTCGAGGTAATTATAGGGGAAAGAGACATATTTAATCCTTATAAGGATCCTCCCTGTTGGGGTTTTATTCTTACAACAATCTATGGCATTTATTTTTTAATAAAGGTGTATTAGGTTCATTTTTGAATGAGAATCATGTTTATGAGCGCGACTTATATTTATTTTAAATATATTGTATGCATGTCAGTTAACCTGACTTAATAGGAATTCTAGCGAGTTGGGTTCATTCTGATCACGAAATATCAAAATTCTGATTCTAGTAGAATTGAACAATTCACAACTTAATAGGGAGTTGACATCCTATCGTTAAAGCTGTGAGTATAATCCTAATAGTATATCTAAACTATAAGAACATGTCTAATGATTTGGGAACTTATCTGATGGTTCAATGAGGATTGCATTGGTACATAAAAAATGTGTTGAATATGACCAACTGTGAGATTCAAGTCTAGGTGTTGACTAGATTAGACTTGCACAATCTTAAAAATTTGCAAAGGCTCCAAGAGTTCTTAATCCCGAAGGTTATGAGGATTGTAATGCTCGTGAAAAAACTGCTTTGATTATTATGGGTGCGATTAAATTTAATTGGATCTAAATCTTCGCAAGTTGGGCAATCGGTGTGTGAGCTTGCTTGACATCATAATCTTAAGGAGTCCTCATCCAAGATATATCTTGGATTGTTATACCACTTTAATAGGCTTATAAGTTTTGATTCTACCAACAAACCTGGCCAGTAGATTTATATCTGGTAAATTATTAAATAAGTTAAGTCTAAGATAAAGGATCAAATAAGAAGTTGGTTAAAATTGATTAGCGTTAAATTGATTTTACCAAGCGAAATCAACTGTGCAAATAAGACCTCATCATTTGAGTAATTTTGAGACAATTAAATTGGAGTGCAATCGTAATTATTTAGAGGAATTTATTACGATTAGAAAGAGAAACGAAATATATTATGTGGATGTGATTTGGTATTTTCAAGTACGTATTTAGAATCCAGTTTAATTATTTAGCCTTAGTTCCCTAGTGTAGTCCATCTACCTAAGTAGCAGGCTTGCAATCTCTCGAAAACCAGTTTTAGCCCAAGTCTAATACTTATACCTATATATAAAGGTATAATCTAGGTTTTTAAGCTACATGAAATATAATTAAGAGTTAGAGAGGGAGAGGAAAAGTAGTATTCACATTTTTATGGGGAGGTGTGGAGAGATAAGGTCACATTTCTTTTAAATCACCAAGTGTTCATCTACAAAAGTTTCCACATATAAGGTTTTATTTAGAGGTATCATACACTAGAAGATCATAGGCTTTCGAATCATTAAAGAGGGGTTTATGGATACCTTGCAAGAGCATAAAGTTCAACCTCTTCATCAACATATTACCTCCTTATCAGATTATCTATAAGATCCTCAAAGGTATTATGATTCGATCCCTGTATATGTGCATCAGATTCGTTTCTTTATTTTCCTTTTTGGAACATGATCAACTGAATATCAAGGGGAAGAAAAAAATTATAATGTTAATCCCCAACAAGTGGTATCAGAGATCAAGTTTTAGATTGATCATATTTGGGGAAATATCCATGTTATCCACTGGTAAAAACTCTATGTTTGCATGTTAGAAAGTGTGCATAAATATGTATTGTTTGTACTAAAAGGGTTTTATAGGGTTTTAATGTCCATATCCCTTCCAACATGATCATATGAATGTATGTTATATGAATGGATATTACATTGTTTTAATAGCAGTTAATTTTCTCATATATTTTATTTGGTTGTAATAATTAGGATTTTGTAATTATTGCATTAATTGATGTGTATGGAGGATATTGTGAGGAGATGTAATCATTTAGATCTTAGGATCCTTTTTCTGTATTAAATTTTCATATTGGTGGAAACTCCGTGGGTTCTAATTGATTTTTCATCAAGTTTGGACGTCCATTAATGGAGTTTTATGACTATTGGAAGGTCAAAACAATGTAGTTTTGACAAGAAAATCAAAAAGTCTAGAGCAGAGGAAGAAGACTAGTCGGAGAAAGGCTGCAACTGCAGGCTTTCTATCTGTGACCGTGGTGGCCCCATCTGCAACCACGGTTATGTTTGAGGGGAAGAAGTAGTTTGTTTTGCAATGGGACTCTATCTCTTCGAAATCGAATGTGAGATTGACTCTTTTTTAAGGCATTGTTGACTCTTTGGGATACTACTTAAGGTAGATGTCTTTGACATGATGGAAAAGGAATTTGTGTCCTTTTTATATCAAATAACATGTGGTTGTGTTTATTAATATCTCTATAATCTCTTAATTCATTATTGCATAAATTTGTTTGTTGGTTAATGAATTAATTAATTAGGGACACCGAATTTTATGGAAAATATTGTCTTAATTTTGAGACCAGCCTAGGTCACGTTTTTTTTTCTAAAAAATCTATTTTGTTTATTATTTTCTAAACTGAATTTAATTAGTAAATTATAATCTACGAGCTCTATTTTAATTTTAAAATGGTTTTATTTTTTGGAAAAGAAAAATAGTGGGATCAGATAATTTAGTTCGTACATGTAAATTGGAAATTATATGGGATTTAATTTGAAGCAATTAGAATTGAATAAATGTTTCTCAAAATACCATCAAGTTTAAATATAAGGAGGTAGAGGTGTTTCAATAAAAAAAATCGCTATTTTTATTAGCATTTTAAAAATGTGATGTGATTAATTCCTTGTTTTAGTATTTCACTTTCCTCCCCATTGGAGGTAATTAATCAGGCATCATGAAATTTTAAAAATTCTTAAGTGATAATTCTTTGAATTATATTTATGTGAGTTTGATCCCCACATCGAAAAAGTTCTACATGATCATCGAATAAACTGATGGTACACACTTAAATATGACTAATTATATCATACCCATTGGAGTCATTGTCATTAGTTGCAGGATCAAAAGACGTCGGCTACTCAATTATGCAAGATTAGTGTTTCTCGGACTATCTAGAGAACATAACTGAAATATGAAAGCATATTTAGTTCAGGGTGAGATGAATTAAGATACCATCGAGAAATCTCACTTCACAAGGGAACTAGAATGCTAGACGAGATTAGTTTTAATTGGTGCCAAAGGGATGCCAAATTAAAATTTAATCAAAAGTTAGTTCCAACATATTTAAATAGAAATTAATTTTTTCAATGATGATTCTAAGATTTCAAAAATGAGCTCAACTATTCACCCGCTCATTATAATCTTAGAAGCAAAATATTTTAATTGGAATAAATTTCAAGGACTGAAATATTTTTGGATATTGTTCTAGCTAAATGGGATAATAAACTTATTAATCGGTGATTCTCATCAGTATTTTAAAAAAATTATGTGATTAGTTCATCGCATTAGTATTTGTCTTTCCTCCCCCATCGGAGGCCATCAATCACGGTATTTTAAAAGTTATATTGATTTTTTAAAACAATATATTTGGTCCTCCAACAGAGAAGTTCTATATAAAAAAATTATTTTTAAAGATTTGACCTAAGGGAATTTATAAATACCGATGTTGATTGATGAAACTCAAGTAAAAATCATGTTCTTAAAATGATTTTCATCATTGGTTGAACAAGGGATTATTTGGATTAAAAACGGTGGGGAGGCGCAAATCCATTTCGTAATCTAGCAACGAGCATCATCGAAAGTCAAGGCATAGCGTTAGTGATTGAAATGAGTTTGACTTCTTTACAAAAGGCAGGCATAAGGAGAATGATGAGTCTAAAGGGCAGTGTTATGGGGTTAATAAAGTTCATGTTTCTTGGAAATAGAGAAAAATTCGAAAGGCGAGCGTTTTCTTTACAAGTAGTCAGAACTTTAATAGCAATATTTCGAATTTTTCCTAACACTATAAGGGAAAGGACATGGTAATAGTTTTATTAAAAGTAGAAGTGTGATTTATGGTTCGATTTACAAAGAATTTCTTTGTATATTCAGGAGGCCCAAAACAATACTACAACTCCTTGCAGAGGTTCAAGGTAACCTGAAAACTACTTAAAAGAGAGATGTTTCTAATAATGGAAAATAAGCATAACGCAACAATATTAGCATCACGATATCTATGTTAAATATTGGTATATGTAAAAATATAATAGTAGAAAATTATTTTATGTACCTCCTTTTAGAAGAAATTTTGATGTTCGTTTCTAAGTTGGTTTTGAACAGATATTCTATCATTTTAATAAAATTGTTTTTATCAAAATTGGGATATCGTTTATCTGTTCTGGTACGTTGGAAAATTATTTATACATTATAAGGTTTACCCCACTAATACTATTAAGAACTGGAATGAATAACATTAATGGACTATCATCACAGGAAAAATTTCCTTCTTAGTTGAACAAAACACAATTTTGGCACTTGCGCTTAGGTTATGTTATTCTAATAGGAATACAAAGACTAATTAAAAATGAAAAATTGATTTCATTGGAAGTGGAGGCACTTACAGTCTATGAATTTTGTTATAAGGTAAAATGACTACGTTATCCTTCACGAATAAAATATATAGAGCCAAAGATGAAATGGCTCGTCTCTCTTTGTGTGGTCACGTGACTATCCGATCAAAAGGTGATTATGAGTACTTCCTTAATTTCATTAATGATTATTGAATGTATGGATATGTTTACCTTATGCACCTTTGATTAGTTCAAAGTGTATAAGACTAAAGTGGATCGTAGGTGATGTAAACTAATACAAACTCTACCTGATGATCATGGAAGAGAATGCCTTTTGGGGGATTTTAGGAATCATTTATTAGAGGAGGGGATTATATCCCAGTTTTTTACACTGGGTATTCAACTGTGTAATGGTTTAGAATAAATTGAGGAAGAAGACTCTTTTAAAAATTATAAGGTCCATAGCTAGTGAGAGGGAAATAAATTGTTGCACGTGAGAGGAGGGCACATGCCCTATTGATTCAGTCAATCATCCTCATCCATAAAGATAAAAACTATTGGAGCTAACCGACCTACGAGAATCAAAGGAAAAAATATGTCTAATCAAGATGAGGATAAATATTGTAGTTATTAAGTTCCTTAGGAGTAAATTACCCCTTCCAATAAATGTCAACCTACACCCAAGAGAAAAGGGGAATGCAATCTCGAGCATTGAAGATCTGTTAATAGAAAAGAATAACCTCCCATGGACATAGGCACATTGCTGAACCACGTACATCTTGTTCTTATGTGTGTGTGTTCATGATTTATTTATTGTGCTCGGTTGATATGTGTTGAACCATGACCAGTAGTATTTTACCACTTACAATTGGTGTGTAGGAAATGTGTTTCATTCCTGAATCTTACCATCCAATAATGATCATGACTCATTCATATAGTGAGCACTCACCATCTCATGGAGATCATCAAGACGACTGCAATGAGTATTTCCCTCTTATGATCAGTTATGTGGTCAGACCCAATTAGAACCAGAATGCCCTAACTCCTTCTATCGTCCATGAAAAATCATATGGTGGAAAGAAATGAGCTACCACGATCTAATCAAATATCACATCTCATAGCCGCTTACGAGCAGTATCTTAGCAAGTAGGAGACAACTACATGCCACCAACAGGAATATAACACTCACCTTCTCCGTCTGGAAAGGATAGAATATGACATCGAGATAAACAAGTGTAATATCTAGGAGATTTCTCTTGCCCCTACCCTTAGGCAAGTAAAACTGATAACTAATGAAGGAGTTTACAGTGCGACCCGAATCATTCCTACCAAAGGATATACCATAAAGGAAAGATTTCCCTAATAATCTCCATGGTAAGGAAGACCTCTATAATCGTATATAGAGGGATATAGATGACCACCCTGCTCATCGAGGAGCCATGACCACCAAGGAACTAGTCAGAAGAGCCCTTATCTATCAAATGAAGTCTTTATACACCCGATTAACTGAATATTTTGAACTACCTAAGAAGTTCAACGTGCTTAGATTCAAGATATACATTAGGAAAACATATCCCACCAATCACGTTTGCCAGTACTTCCAAGCTATGACACTTTGGAACACTAGTGAGCCTCTAATATTCCAGATCTTTCCTTAAATATTGGGGGATGTAACACCAAAATGGTTTGAGAAGTTATCACACAGGTCCATCTCCAGTTTTAAGTGACTCATAGAATCCTTTACCGCAAGGTTCATTACCAACAACACTCACCCGAATATAATGGATTCGTTCCTCATGTTGAATAAGAATCTCAAGATGCCTTTTGCGAATATGCTATGAGATATGGGGAGATCTATAACGAGGTGGAAGCATGCTCCAAACAGATGGTTGTATCTTTATTTAATATTGGCCTTCCAAATAAGTCCATGTTATATCAATACATCACTAAGAAGTAATCAACCACTATCGACGACCTAATGTCCGGAATTAAAAAATATACCAAAGTCGAAGATGTGGTCACATGAACAAGCCAATACAATGGTCTATTAGAGGCAAACATAAATGGATATGGAGGTTATTAGCAAAAAAAGGGGTCAAGAATAAAATGATAGACCAAAGGAAGATGATAAGTGTAATCCCAAGAAAGTTCATCATGTCATCAACACCAATTTTAAGGAAATAATATAAGATCCTAACCAAGACTAAGGATTAAAAATATTTCAAGTGACTGAGGAAGATGGCAGGAGACCCCTCCAAGAGGAACTCGGCCCTGAGATGCTCATACCATAAGGAGTATAAACACGAGATAGGAAATTGCAAGGCGCTTAAATCACATTTAGAAAAGTTGAACCAAGCAGACCATCTAGACGACTTCTTCAAAAAGAAGAATAGAAAAATTACAGAAAAGCGCAACCAAAATCCAGATAATGTCCTAGAAGAAGATGAGTTGGTACATGAGTTTGTAATAATCCACAGATTCTTAAATTCTGACGAGATTAAAGGAAATACATAAATAATGAAATTAAATAAAATCATGGCACTAGTGAAGGCCTTCCAGATTAATCTGGTCAATGCCACTATTGGCAAACATTATCGACCAACGAAAATAGACTATGCCTAGAACTTCATATTTCAAACCACACATAAAACACCTGAATAATCATAACATCTCTCTCCTTTAGCGTAGTAACAGCCTCCCACCACTGCAGAGCTTCTCCAACTAGCTTAAACATAGCAAATACCTACTTTGAGTGTCACTGCACTCAACCATGCGAAGATGACTTTGTATGTCCTTCTTCTATTGGATCGCAACTACTACATCCTCACTTCCCTGAAACTCCAGTGGATGGCAATTTTTGAAAGGCCTCCCCTACTCTCTCTCACATAAAAAGCACTGGGTGAGTCTATATTATCACTGCCACTGGCGGCTATGGTTGTGCCTAGGGCAAGTGTTGTGTCATGGACATCATAGAATCATTAACTACTTGTGCTACTATGGTTGTGATATTTGTTGGGGTCACAGTCCCCTAAGTGATGTGTGGCTCCGGCTGAGCCTTCCCCTCTACGAACCTCCTCGCTGCACGTGCTGGTTTACCTCTTTTGATGTTTGGCATTTGAAACCAAATCAAAATTGTACGAGATTCCACTTAAATATATACAATAACATAATAATGTAACTACTCAATATGAAACAATAGATGTAGACATAGGTCTCTATATCAAATAAACACAACGCTGATAACGTATCAAGTTTGCACAGATCTTAAGGGAACTAAAACCTGATGCTTTGATACCAACTGTGATACCCTGTCTAATCAAATATCAAGTGATCAATCATTTTTTAAAATTAATTAGGAATCCATCATAATTTCATTCTCAACATCATTATCTCAACAAGTAATGTAAATATAAAAGGAATAAAAGCATACTACAATAAAATGACAGAAGCACAGATACGCATAAATAAATATCATAAACTGAATAAACCATCGGTCACTACAAGTAATCACCCTAAGTAAATAAAAATTGATAAATAAAGACTACCTCTAACATAAATAAAATCCTATCCAACTACCGGCAACACACTAAAAAGGAAAATACATTAAATGAACTAAGTCCTATCTAGATAGAAACGACGGAAGCATCTACAATCAAATCCATCCACAGCTACTGCTCTTAGCAGCATGAAATACCTAACCCTGTTGTTCCTGTTGTTGCTGCACCCCTGGGGGGTTTTAAAACAAAAATAAATTTTCCAGCGGGTCAAAGCCTGAAAAACGTTGGAAAATATTTTTCAAGTAATTAAATTCTCAAATAAAAACATGCAATGTATTACTTTCACAATTAATTTACCAGTTGCACTCACATGAGATTATATCCTTACCTCTCATCTGTAGTGCGCACCTAACGCATTCATTTTATTCTCCTAATTATGATACCTAGTCTAACTAGGACAATAACTGCTATCAAAGCACATCCCACTAAAAATCACCATTAATTAAGTATATACTACCCTCACTAGGTATAGTTTCACGAATAGTGTAATACGATACCATAGCTACACCCGTGCTATAAATAGATAAACACATCATATCTCGTATACACATACATATATATTACTCGCTATATATGTACAAATAGTATCCCTAGAGCATGGACCTGGTGGATATATCCCTCGTGTGCTATCGCGCCCCAAAAATACCACATACCACAATTGGGCCACTAGGTTGAAATATCACCACCGAACCTAAACGTACACAAACAAACGGAAGAAGTCATAAACATACGTCCGAGGGTCACAACCATATCATATCTCACTCAACTGGTCTCCAAACTAACACCATGGATAGTGACCATGCAACAGTACTATGACCTAGGAAATCAATCCAACACCTATTGGTCAATGCCAGGGTGGATTACCCACTATGCGTAACCTCCTAAAGATAGCACTACCGAGTACATATGTTTAAACAAATACACATCAATCAGACACATATATATAGGAAACCCACAATTTGTATATATATATAAAAAGTACTGACTACGTATGATACTGACTACGTACGAAAAACCCACAACGTACTTGTTTACCATATCGCGAAGTCCAAACAGACTTCCCAATTATATAATTAAGTATTTACTCACTTGAGTTTCTGATTCGTCTCACCTGAACCCATCTAATCGTTGGCCTAACACACGTACCAAACCTTATAAATATTCCCCAGTAATCCCAAACTAACCCGAAAGCCCATAAGTCCATTTCCTCAGCCCTAATGGGTAAAACCAACACGTAACAAAAATCTGGCAGGCCAACAAACCGAATCGATTCTCTTGACAGACCGAACTGGTTAGTCAGACCGAACTAATTTGCTTCCTTAGTAAACCTATTCAGTTTTTTGGGCTTCCAATCGTCGTCTTCCTCGAGTTTTCATCTCTTAAACCCTCCAATAGGGGTCCCATGCCTACCAAAAACTTAAATTGACATCCCCCATCAATGTATAACTAACCCACAAGCACTCTAACATCGAAATAAACCTAAAATCTATAATCACAACATAAGGATTCCTAAACATATATCAATTCTTACAATTTAGAATTAATAAAACCTTAAAATTTCATTGATTCAAACACCTTATTAATATTCTCATATTCATAATCATCAACCCAAAATTTAATCATGAAATTCTTACTTATTCATTATCAATCAATACCAATTATGATCAGAGGTTAAACACAAATTAAACATATTCAATTAATTCTCAAAGTTTTTATCTTTTAAAATCTCATATTTGTTCCTAATCAATTATAAACATAATTAATCGCAAAAATTGCAATAAAAAGCATGTAAACACTTTCCTTTCGGATTGAATCTAAAGTCCTGACTTGTAGATTTGAATCCGTAGATGTTCTTCCTCTTTTCTCCAAGTTCTCTTCTCTCTTTTCTTATCTTTATTTTCCCCCAATCTCTCCCTTAATCACAACTAAGCAGAGGCAAAAGTGAGGTTGTCATCCACCTCCCTAATTCTTAAATACTCCTTAATCATACCCTAGTCCCATTTTCAATTGTAGCCCTAAGGGTAAAAATAACACTATACCCCCATACGGGCCTTACAACATCTAAAAAGCCCCTGAAATCCAATTATAACCCTCGAGTACTTATTCTAGACTATTTCGTTCCATTTCATATCACAGTGCACTCAAAAGCATCATCTGAGTCACCCAAATAAAATGACGACACATGGAACACGTCATGAATCTGCTATAAAAACTCCGATAAGGCAAACCTATACACAACTGGCCTTACCCTCTCAATAATGGTAAAGGGGCCCACATAACTAGGATTTGACTTCCCCTTTTTTTCGAATCGCACCACTCCCTTCATGGGAGATACTCGTGATAACACATGATCATCCATGTCAAACTCTAAGAATCTCTAGTTCGCATCGGTGTAACTCTTTTGCAAGTCTTGAGCTACCTGAATACGACTCTTAGTCAACTCAATCTTTATCGATGTATTCAGAATCATGTCCGGCCTAAGAATCTTATTTCCCCCACCTCTTACCAATACAAGGGCGAATGATAAGGTCTCCCATACAAAGTCTCAAAAGGTGCCATGCCAATAGTAAACTGGTACAAGTTATTATACGCAAACTCTACCAATGGTAAATACTTCTCCCAACTACCCTTAAAATCCATAATACTCATCCTCAACATATCCTCCAATATCTTATTCACCCTTTTCGTCTGCCCATCGGTATGTGGGTGATATGCCGTGATCAAATGCAATTTCATCCCCATCACCTTCTGAAAACTCTACTAGAAGTGGTACACAAAGAACTTATCTCGATCAGAAATAATATTGAGCGGGACCTCGTGTAGTCTAATTATCTCTATAATGAAAAGTTGGCCATACTAACCTTTCATGTAATCCACCTGAACAAGTAAGAAGTAAGATACCTTAGCCAACCAGTCCATAACAACCCAGATAAAATTGTGGTCCCTCTGCGATGTCGGTAACCCCATGATGAAGTACATCGATATACTCTCCCACTTCCACACTGAAATCTTCAATGGTTGCATAACCCAAGCTGGTCTCTAATAATAAACCTTCATCATCTGACGAGTGGCGCACCTAGAGACAAACTATGCTATGTCCCGCTTCATACTGGCCCACTAATACTGCCTTCTCATATCCTGGTACATGTTATCCCTTCTGAGATGTACTGAGAATCGTGACCCATTCGCTTCCTCCATAACTCTCAATCGTAGGTCCTCGTCATCTAGGACAATCAACCTCCCATTAAAGCGTAAGACACCATCATAACTTACTGAGTGGAACTCCGCTTTGCCTGCCAATAGTTGTTATATCCTCTCCTGAGAAGAAGAATCCCTTAACAATGCCTTCACAACCCTCAAAATGATATCGGGTGTAATGTACATCACTGCTATGTAGGCTCGGACTACCTCTCCCTAACAAAGCTCATCCCACTTAGCCTTCCAACCTATTACTAACTACCCTACAGGCATACAACTCAATGCATCTGTAACCATGTTAGCTTTTCCCGAATGATGCTGAATGTCAAACTGATAATCCTTTACAAACTCAAGTCATCTACGCTACCTCATATTTAGATCCTTCTACGTGAAAAGATACTATAATGACTTATGGTCCGTGAGTAATCAAAACGTCTCTCCCAATAAATAGTGCCTTTAGATCCTCAAGGCAAAAATAACTACCGCTAACTTCAAATCATGTGTGGGACAGTTATTCTCATAGGGCTTAATCTTGCTAGGTGCAAAAGCTATAGCCCATTCCTCCTACTGTAGAACTCCCCCAAGTCCTTACAAGGATGCATCCGTAAAAAAAAGGTACTCCATTCCTCCCCTAGGCAATGTGAGCATTGGTGTTGAAGTCAACTTATCCTATAGCTTACAAAAATCTTACTGACAGTGGTCATACCAAATAAAAGGTACTCCCTCATGAGACAAATTCGTCAAGGGACTCGTAATCTTCGATAATCCTCTGATAAATCGACACTGGTAACCTTATAACTCCATCGGTGTCGTGAGTTGTCCCCACTTCCTAACCACTGACACCTTACCCGAATCCATAGAATTCCCTCTCTCGGAGACTATGTTACAAAAGAACTTCACCTCCCCTAACCAAAATCCACACTTCTCTAACTTAGCATGCAACTAGTGATCTCGTAAAGTTTAAAAAACCATACACAAATGTTATGCGTGCTCGCCCTCTGTCTGAGAATAAACCAAGATGTCATTTATGAACACAATCACAAACTCATTCAAAAAATCCATGAACACTGTTCATGAGATCTAAAAAAAACTGTTGGTGCGTTAGTTAGTCCAAAGAGCATAACCGTGAACTCATAAGATGTGTAACTCGTCAAAAATGCGATCCTAAGGACATTGTGCTCCCTGATATGCACTTGATGGTACCCTGATCTCAAATCAATCTTTTAGAAGTAGGATTCTCCTCTCAGATGTTCGAACAAGTCATCGATACACGACAATGGATACTTTTTCCAAATTTTGATCTTTTTCAACTCTCGGTAGTCGATACACAACCTTAATGACCTATCTTGCTTTTTCACAAACAGAATTGGGGCACCCCAAGGTTATGCACTCCTAGGAATAAAACCCTACCCCAAAAGATTATGAATTTGATCTCTCAACTCCCGCATCTATAAAGGATCCATACAATACGGCTCACGCGTTATTGGCCTAGTCCTCGACGCTAAGTCGATCACAAAATCAATCTCCCGACTCGACGAAAACCCAGTATCTCCAGAAACACATCAGCAAAGTACCTAACCATAGGGATCGAATCTATAGATACAATATTACCCTCCAAAGTCTCCTCTTAGACATAATATAAATGTGTGCTCGGCCCTCACTCTGGATAAGGCATAACCACAAGAAACATACCCGGACTTGGAATAACAAACATGATAGTCCTATTACAATAGTCCACCATCGCTCTATACATCGCTAAACAGTACAAACCCAGGATAACATCATACTCGTACATCTCCAAAATGAGAAGATCCGTCTATGCATAACCTTTCAATGTCCACACCCACTCCCCTACAGATGGAATGAATGAGATCCTTGCTACCCACCGTGAATCTACGATCATAATAGTATCAGATGTTTTTTCCACTAAACTTGTCTAACGCGTGAACCTAGTGTTATCCAACGAGTGTGATGCTCTTATGTCAAACAATACCCACCCCATGTGCCTATGGATAGGAAATATACCCTCAACGGCTGGCAGAGATGGTGGAAAAATTGGCCTATGGACGTTATAGACACGTCCAAACTGTAACTGCCCCTACGGAGGAGGCAATGCTAGAACTTCTAGTGCGGATGAAAGTTACGATAACTATTTCCCCTACTAGGCATATTGATGTTGACACATACCCTTATTTGGGCATGCACACCGCATGTGCCCCTACTCCTCTCATACAAAACATCTCCATGTGAAATCGGTCAGCCACTGACCCTGCTAGCCTCTAGTATGGTTCCCCTAGCCCTGCTAGCCTTGATACTACTCAGATTGATAACCCAATACTACTCAGATTCTAGAGAGAACAATTAGGAGAATTTATAACCGTCCAAATTGATAACTCAATTAGGATTGAAAAATCGTCCCAAGAGGTATTCCTAATTTATACAAAAAAAAGAAGAAAAGGGACGGTTTATAACCATCCCAATTGATAAAAACAATTGGCATAAAAAATGTTTTATGCTGCAATAATAAATTACATGTAATTTGTATTACAAGCCAAATCATCCAATCATAAACGCAATACACTAACTTCATTCATTGAAATGCATATTCTTCCATTAAACTACATCCAACAACCCAAAATAAACCTTTAAATCAATAAGGACAAACAATTGTCGCATCCAAGTCGAAATACTTAAATGATTGCAAAACCATACTAATTAATAAAAATCAAATTGTAAAAAGAAAAGTCGTCCCGAATTAAGATGATAAATATAGTATCCATGCTAAAAAAAACTTCTCATAATGTCATACATATAGTAAACACGCTCAAAATCTTGTCTCTCAATTGCTTTACACAACTTGCAACTAATAAATAATCATTTATCAAAACAAGAATATAGTAAAATTGTATATGTATAGTAAAATAAGATTATAGTAAAATAAAAATCTAAATATATTAGTTAATCGTATAGACAACTATTTACAATTTTTAAAAATATTTGGCAGAGTCCCCATTGTTTATACATGAAAACCAACCTGTTTAATCATTACAAAAGTCTGCAAGGCCAAAAACAACAATCTCGAATGTCAACAACAAAAATTAACATAAAAAATCTACCTAATGTAAACCATTGACTTGTTCAAGTGTTCCATGTGGATAACAGTTAACACTCAAGTGTTGTCCAGTAAAAAATATAAGACACAAAACAAAGAAGATATCAGTAATCAAATAATGATTAAAAAAATCCATTCAAACACAAAAATTGCATATACTTATCATCATATTAAAGTCAAAGTCATGAGAATTGCAAATATTCATCATATTTGCAAACCAGGAGTACCGTAACTACGCGGTCGGTTCCTACAAGTTACATTATTCCCGTGCGAGGTGTCTGTGCCTCTTACGAGGCCGTTTGGTGGATGTTTTGCATTTTCTCCCTTTAATGGAATGTTTTTAAGCCTAAGTATAACTATTTGCACATTTTTGTCATATTCTAAAATCGGGACTCTCGTGACTATACGATTAGTACCTACGAATTACATTGGTCCCGTGCAAGGTGTCCGTGCCTCCTAAAGGGCCATTTGGTGGCTATTTTATATTTTTGCCCTTTAAGGGAATCTTTTTAAGCATAAGCTTAACGATTTTCAAATTTTCATATTCCCAAACCGGGAGTGTCGTGACTATGCAGTCAGTTCCTATGAGTTACATGGTCCCGTGCGAGATGTTCATGCCTCTTATGAGGCCGTTTCGTGGCCGTTTTGCATTTTCGACCTTTAACGACATGTTTTAAGCCTAAGACTGCACATTTGTAAATTTTCGTCATATTCTCAAACGGGGAGTCCTGTGACTATGCGATCAGTTCCTACTAGTTACATTGGTCCTGTACGAGGTGTTCATGCCTCTTATGGGGCTGTTTGGTGGTTGTTTTGCATTTTCGCCCTTTAACGACATGTTTTTAAGCCTAAAACTAACTATTTGTAATTTTTAAGCCTAAAACTAATTATCTTAATCCTAAACTACTTAGGTAACTTGAATTCAAATGTAAGTAAACTACAACAACATATCAGTAAGTTACTTAGATATATCCTTTTATTATTAATTAAATTGTAGATAAAGTACAACTAATGATTATATTTTAGAAATTATACAAAATAATTTTTTTAATAAAAAATTATATACTCAATTATGTTTTAGATATATTTTCAATTTTTTTATTGAAAATAATTACCTTTTTAATTATCTTGATCGTTAGTTACTCGGCAACTACTTAGATAGGTTCATTTCATTGACTCTATGACTATTCAGAATCAACACATAAGATCATATGAGCATTAAACTATGTATGTGAAATAATGACTCTGACAGTAGCTACTTAGGTAGCTACACATCAATTTAAAATGAATGTATGTTGATGGTAACCATTTGACAGGAAACCTCATACTAGTGTAGAGGATATATTAGAAAGTAAGGGTATATGTATGCCAATCCATTTTTTTCACACATTTTTAGTACATGATGTTTAATTCTTTTGAACTTATAGGCACTTCTTTATTATCAAATTGCAGCATCATATATTTTGTTATAGACCTTTATATATTATTTTACTTGTTTTAAAAAATCCAGGTACTTATAACTCAAGAAAACATTGATGAAGATAAACAACCAATGATTGAGATTGACGTGAAGAAAAAAATGGAGAATGAATCGATTTCCTACAATTAATGGCCACCCACAAAATCTCTAACACAAGACACTATCATCAGCTCCCGAGTGGGGTTCAACTTTTGTTCAACATATACCCATACCCCATTTGGCTAATAAAACTGAGTGTATGACATTGCTCACTAAGCAGCTCCATGTGACTCCTGATGAGATTCAACCTCATCTAGTCAACGAGCAGGAGACCACCACTGGATTTGTTATTGAATAGCCTCATGATCAACAAGCAGGAGCCCACCGTTGAATTGATTACTGAACAGCCTCATAAGGATCTAAACGACTCATTATTATCTATTCAGCCCCAGTTATCTATCCAACCCCATGTATCTATTTAACCAGAAATTAACTTTGGCATCGATTTACTAACTGAGCAGACTCAGATGACTTCTGCTCAAGTGTGTGATAGGGTAACGGGTTACACAAAGACTAACACTGTGATAAACCTGGATTTAACTATTCCCAAACTTTTTAACCCTCTTCCACCTAAACAACAGTGACATAAATTAGAATGTGTTATAATCTGGAACTTATCTCCAAGGAAAATTTTCGGTGTTTCTCTGGACCAAATAAAAATTATTGGGATTCTCTTAGTGCATCAGACTCTGAGAAAGATTGCAAAAAAGACTCAATCTCCACACAAAGCTTATTGGAGTTCTCAGATAAATTATCATTAACGTAAATTATTCTTTAAAATAAAAATGTTGACGGTTTTATTGCTGTAAAGAAGACACGGGATGAAAAAGAAACATAATGGACTTTCTAACATCGCCATGCTTACTAGATCTGCTTCTCGGATACCAACAACTCACTACAGCAGATTGTCTAAATGATCAAAACACTTTTTTTGGAATGCTAGAGGAGTAGGTAATAAAGCTACCATCAAAAGATTGAAAAAAACTCGCCAAAAAATTTGCTTTAGAGGTGATCATTCTACTGGAACCAAAAATTGATTCTACTAGAATGTCAGACCTATGTAGGAGATTACAATTTCATTCTAGGTTGTCAAATATTTTATTATATATTTATGGTTATGTTTTTCTATTGCATTTTAACAAATCATATGATGATCTCCCATCATAATCATTGAATCTAATGACAAAATAAGATAATTAATTATATATATAGTCAGCAAAACTATTCTAATGTGTGAGAAGTAGCTAGCGTAGAAGATAATTATAATAGGAAATTATCTAAAATGTTGCAAAAACAGCTAGTGTAATGAGTAAGGATGGTACCCTAGACATAAACACCATCATGTTCTTGGAATTATCTTCTAAATGTAAAATAATTCCCTAATATTATACTCTCCACTTAAAATAAAATGAAATTGAAGATCATATGAAATTACCATGGATGAATATCACTTCCATTTACTCGTAAAATGTTCTCTCACAGAGTCAAACCTGTGTAGAGGAATAACGACTAGGCCTCAGAAAGCATAAGCCCAACATTAAACTCTAAAAGTAATCAACATAGTTCAAATTCAGAATGTAAGGTTAGCAGATACCTCTGAACTAGAAATGTTGGTAAGCATCCATCCCATATCCAAGATCTTAAGAGTAAATAGCGTCAATGGAAAGAGATGGAATAACAAGACAGTTATATCATGTTCAGATAAAAGAGTAATGTGCAAATATATGTTCAAAAAAAGTGAAAATAGTAATGAGAATTACAAGAGTAATGAGAGTAATGAACAATTTATGACACAAACCAATGTTCAAGAATTAAATACAACAATACTAATGAGAGTAGTGTACAAATCTTAGGTGATGTTAAAATGTGTCCCTATGTCGGTTTTTCAATTTCTTCATCCAAATACTTGCAGTTTTTAAAGAAAAAATAATTATTGAATATCATTATGGTTGGCACATCCAATTAACGAATAGTGTTTGAGAAAAAGATAAATCATACCCAACAAATTAGATATCAAAAGGAAAGAATAACCTTTCAAGTACTTTTCAAAGCAGAGGTTTCAAATTCACCCTATACGGATTCCAATAACTCAACAAAGCCTTAACTTCAAATAAATCAAAACCTCAATTACACAACAAACACATATACATATAAACACACATGAATGACGAATATCAAAATTATAGCCTGTTTTGACCCTTAATGCCCACTTTTAACCCCAAAATGAGCCTATACTAGTTAATTTACACAACTGGGAGCCCGGTGAGAATGTTGTAACTTTCCACGGATTACTTTTGTGACCCATGGGGTGTCTATTCCTTTATCCCGGCCACTCACTTTTAACCCCAAAATGATCCTATACTAGTTAATTTTGACAACCGGGAGCCTGGTGAGAAAGCGATCACTTCCCACGGGTTACTTTATTCCCCATGGGGTATTCATGCCCCCATGGGGTATTCATGCCTCTCCTCGGTCCATTTGGTCACTATTTTTAATTCCCCCCACCCCAACCCAACTCCCACTTTTAACCCCAAAACGAGCCTATACTTGTAAATTTCAGCAATCGGGATCCCGGTGAGGATGCCATCACTTTCCACGGTTTACCTTTATGCCCCATGGGGTGTCCGTGACTATTTCTAGGCAACTTGGCCGCTATTTTGAATCTTCGCCCCTTAACGCCTACTTTTAACCCCAAAATGAGTCTATACTAGTTAATTTCGGCAACCGGGAACCCAGTGAGAAAGCGATCACTTCCCATGGGTTACTAATGTAGTTTATACAGTACCATGAAAGACACCTCTAAATATAATATTTACTACAAGATAACGAAATTAAACTAGTAATTGATAAAACACAGATGAAAAACAATTTTAGACCAAGTCTTTCCTCTATTTTCAGGTGCTGGCAACCATTGTTGTCAATATCATTCGATAAATTATATCATATGTACACTACGTTTTGTGAGTAAAAAATACAATGCACACAGTAATATTTATTTAGAGTCGTCTATGCAAACAAATACACACTATCAAAGATGATGGGATTAATGGCATTTTTCTCGTATATTTGACGAACTTTTAAGCTTTTATTTAATGGAAACTCCAGAAAAGATGGATAAGTATAAAATATTACTACATCAATATAAAATCAGATAGGAGGGATAGGATTCCAACTAAAATGAGGTTGTGTGAGTGGGGGAATATATTATTTTCTACACAATTCTGATTTACCTCCATATAATTAAAATTGAAGAATGTAAATGCAGTTACAACAAATTAGTGCATAAAAACTTTCATGGGCTTCAAATTACATTATCAACCAAATCTAAAACATCGCATATATTCAGTATTCACACATTTTTCTCAAGACTACACTCAAATAACATATTCCTCTAACCCCTCTTTTATATTATGCTATAATCACAAGAAGTGATGACATTATTAAATCTCTTGTTCAATATCAATTCAAATGTGTTCTTTTCTTAAGATTGATCCTTAAACTTAAGCATTGCTTGGTTGTACTCATCAAAAGTAATCATTTCGCTTTTAATTCAAAAAAGTAATATTGACTCGTTAGTAAGACATTTGGACTTTACTTATCTTTCATCACTAACTACGAATAAATGGAAACTATACCCACATTGGTATGCTACTTTTACATTTACACACAAATTATATGACTAAAATAAAGAAATGGATTAAGAATAAACCTCAAATAGATAATATATAATGAATATAATTAAATAGTATTCACGAAATTTCTTGCACAACTAACTACAATATATGCATGCGCGTATATGTATAACACACGAAAAGAGAGGAAAAAATAGTTGTACATAATACCTTCGTGCCTCTTTATTAGATGATTTGCATGCTTCTAAGCTTCAGCTAAGTGTTCTTCAAGATTAAATATTTAATGTTTTAGTTTCTCATCTTCAGGATTTGATTCCCTAATTGTATTTTCTTTCACAAGAACAACATCACTCACTCTAGATTGTACATCCTACAAAATATTTAGACACAGAATTGTTAGATAATTACAACTTTAGAAATGGAAATGTTTTTCATTTGAGTTACCCTTAAATACAAAAGAAAATATGTTGCCCTAAAGAAAATAAGTTTCCTTTAAGGACAATGTGCTAAAATAAATCAAAATGTCATGAACTCAATGTAACGATGCATAATTTGTTACAACAAAAAAATAAAGCATGTACTAAATAGAATCCATATACTTTTAAGGTAAAAAAATAAATTTTCCTTTTCAACTTTATATACTTTGAGGTTAAAAAATACACAAAACAATTATGTATTAATGACTCGAAGTATATAAACTAAAATGTGTAGTTATAATTATAATTATGTTTTAATGACTATCGTCCAACTAGAACTACATCCAACAATTAAAACAACATTTTTGAGCTACAAAAGAGAACTCTTTTACTGAGAGCGTGGAGATAGTCCCAAAGTAAGAAGCCTAAGAAACAGTAATATAGTAGACACATTACATAGTCTCATAAACTTCTCCATTAATTGCAATTACAATCTCAATTTCAAGAGTTTGTAACAAGCATACTAAATTTTCACTAAATAAGCAAGGATAAAGACATACATAGAACCTTAGTTTGTATATGGTTGTTTAGTATGGTATAAATACAATACCAGCAGTAAGTGCCAAACAACAAACACACGCGCATAGTGAGAAACTAAAAGTTAGGATGAGAGTATAACTCATCTCTTATTACACAAAAACACCAAACACATAACATCAAACGACACGGGCCTCTCTTATTACACAAAAACAAAAGCCCTAGTTGAGAAAAAATAACAATGTGAAGATATGACATACCCAGAAAAATCAGTAATAGTCCACCAAACAACTCAGCGGGAATGGAGGAGAGAGAGGCATGGGCGTGGCAGAGAACAAGGCGAGGTGGGGTGAGGCACCGAAGGAGGAGGGAGAGATTTTTAAATGGAACGATTTTTAAAGTTCAAGAACCCTTATATTTGTCTGGAAAAAAAGGCGGTGAAAATTTAACTCACATAAGGGACGTAAATAAAAAAAATGTCCCAAATAAAAAAAATACATCTACTTTAAGGGTCGGTAATTAAATCCATCCCAAATGGTACTTTTAAGGGACAAAATGACACAGCCATCCCAACTACCCCCATCCCTAATAACCATTTTTTTTTGTAGTGTCTCTCTATCCCCGTCACATACATCAGATTTGTCATGAACGTGTAAAAAGTTGTGTAGAGCACAAGCGAATGCAATCTTTGATTGAGTCTTAATGTCATGAAAATATTGATGGAAGAGAAATGTGGATCGCTTGTTTAACAAATCTATTGTCCTTTCAACGACATTACATGGAAATGAGTGTCAAAAATTCACTTAAAGAAAGCAGTGGTAATGCGATATGGTGCTAGACACCCGGGAACCAAAGGGAATCAAGCATCGGCCAAATAATATTTACCTAAAGAAAGAGGAAGTAAATTATTCTAGTAAACGAGCATAATTTGTTATTAAATATTCCATTGAATAAATATGATCACAAACGTGCCAATGGATACCATTAGTTTGACGCCCTAACATTGGATTGCGATTCTCGGCAATTGCTCGTCATGCTCAGAGCCCTCCCATCTAAAAATAACATATGTGAATTTCATGTAAAATCTACATAAAACAAGCACGTTTTGAGATATCACTATTTTCTTTCTGATTACAATACCTAGGTTGGTTAATTGTGGAATAATAACAGATATGTGTGTGATGTTTATTGCTCCAACGACATCCTAGTAGGGTATTTAAATTAAATTAGCATGTATCCATAATGAAAAAGTAATTAAACAATTGATTATAAATGGAAACATAATTAAAATTTTGTACACTAACCTTAAAATAATGGTACCAGTTTCTGCCATTATCGTTAACATCGGGAGAGTTTTCTCACTTCGCATTAATTTCAACACATGCTTGCAACTCTCGATGAATGTAGAAGCTAATAATTTGACTGGACTGACAAAATGTATTGTTTTCCATTTTAAAACAATCTACATGACCTATGATGTTTAAAAATATAGCAACATGTTCCTGGACCAAAATTAAATGATTATCTTCTAACCCGTGCACATGTAATATTATGCACAAATGTTGAAAAGAGCCCATGTTCATCCTTAATGTTTCGTGGAAGACCTATCGCTCATACCATAGATATGGTATAGGGATTGGATGGGATGGTCATCCCAAGTCATTTGAGGGGTGCTAGGTATATCCAAACTCCTATCATTTTGGTATATCACAATTGCACGCAAATCTAGGGACCAAAATCACATCAGTTGGTGTCATTGGAGATGTGATGGTGTGTTTGGCATTATAAACTTTAATGGACAGTTAAGTAAACAAATTAGAAAAAACTATTACATTAAATTAAACAATAACAACGTCAATAAATATAAGCATAGTTGATGATGCGAGAAATCATATCGAAGTCATTCTCAACCATCATGTCGAGTATAAAAGCATAAATAAGTAAATAAAGAGAAATAGAACACAAGATATAGAGAGGTTCGGCAATAAAATGAGCTTATATCCACTTTGGTGCCCTACTCTCATTATATACAATCGTTAATACAAGATTGGTTTGCCATTTGAGGCGTACACGGGCACAGGCACGAGAGAGAGAGATTAATACATGAGAAATACGACCCTGTGCAGTGCAGGATGCAGCCCGTAGAGCAAGTTTGTAGAGGGCGGTAGACTGTAATGGCCCAGGTGACTAAGGGCGACCTGGGAGATTCTAGAGAGGGAATGGGTAGAAATTTGGGCAGGTCTTCACTCCCAAAACTTTTCTTACCAAATAAGAGTGAGCAATTTTATTTATAGAAGTTGAAAAGAGGGGTCATGTGTGATGAGGCTAAGATTTAGCTCCACCAGATAAGAGATGATGAGCTCAAGCAGTAATAACAATGGCAGTACTAGAGTTATGTATGTGTATAAGTGTATATAAGGGGATGAGTATAAGAGGAATGAAGACAATGATGTATAGTGGTTCAGCAAATCAGGCCTACATCCATTGTGAGTGTGTGATCCATTAAATACCGACACTAATGGCCTTGGATACAATGCTCATAAGTTCACTCTCTCTCTATTATGTGTACAAGCAGAGTTTTAGCTAGGGTTACAAATATCGATCCTTTTACAAGGTTGAAGATGACAAGTATATATAGGGCTTGGGGGGAGTAGTGTACCCCCCAAGCATGCATTGAGCATGTGAATGATGATCTAGACAATTCCCTCTTGACACCTGGTTGTGCCACTTATGATTAATGATGACATAATATTCCCTCACGTGAGAGAATGATATTACTATAACGGTCAGGTCCACGTGCTATATGAGTCACACGCGAATTGTGCCACGCGTCTCCCAAATCACGCACCTCGGTGATGTCACCCTCGGCCTATGATGTCAGGCTGAGGCTAAAGTTCATGCTGTCATTGGGTCCTGTAGGATGTGGGCCTCATACTATCGTCCCCTCTTAGGGTCATCCGTCCTATGATGAAGGGTCGGCCCCTTATAGGGTCATCTGTAGAGTTGGCCCCTTATACGGCCGTTCAGCCTATAATGAAGGGTCAGCCCCTTATAGGGTCATCTGGCCTATGGTGAAGGGTCGGCACATTTTTAGGGTATCTCGGTTTCTGATAAGACCCCCTGTGTAAGAGAGTGGGACCCTCGTCTTATATGACGATACCCTCGACTAGGCCGAGGGTATATTTTGGTATATCAATCACCCCCTAGACCTTGGTCAACGATGCTATTGAGATGGCTGAGGGGTAATGTTGCCTTAAAATGCCAAATGGTGGTTAGGTTGATGAGTGACATTTATCAAGTTGATTGATGTCTTGTCGGGTGTTAATCATCATGTGTGTTTCCCAGATGTGATGGCTGCACACTATGCTTGGGACTTTGTTCCCTAATGATGCTTCTCCTCGTGGGCTGTGCACTGCCTTGATTAATGGGCCCACTAATAACAAAGTATTTAAACCATTTTTAAATAATCATTTCTTTCCTTCTTCTTCGCGCGCACACACTCTCTCTCTCTAGCTTCTAAGAAGCTCCAATTGACATTTCTGCCATTTTTTCTGTGTTCCAAGCTTTGCTCAGCCTCATTCTTCACCCTAAGGTAATCTTTCTGCCCTAAATTCCTTTTTTAATCTTCCATTCTCGTCTGTTTCTTATTTTGGTTTCTTTTTTATTTTCTTGATTGTTTATACTTTTCCGGCGTGAGAATCCGCCCTCCTGCGACGATTGTAGGGCTTGATATTAGGCTTTAGGCTTTCCCAAATTCCTCTTCCACCGCCTAACGGTGGTTCTGCATTGAGTTTTCATGCTTTGAGGTTCTCCGGGGAACCTTTGATTTCCTTCTCCGGTGAGCTTTGTTCTTCCCGTTCTTGAGTGCTCATCAACAAAAACCTTTCATTTTTCTAGGTTTGATCCATAAACCAACTTGGTCAACTGTTTAATTTATTTGTAGATCATTTGAGAAAATTTCTGCCAAGTGTCGGGTCCCCCTCTTCATGCTCAAAAGACTTTATGATTTAACTGAGGAGTTTCTAACTTTGAGGGAGAGGTGTTTTACGGAGATCAGACAAATAGAGGAAGAGGACGAGCCTAGACGAGGGGCCAGCCCTATTTGGGTACGACCCGTCTTCCCAATTCCATTAGCCATAATTCTACCCTCTAATCCCTTTGGGTCTTCCTATCTTCTAGACGAGTGTCAGACACAATATGGAGAAATGAATGAACGAGCATCGTCACCGACGGGTGAGGGGCCTTCTGGGAGAGGAGAGACATCAACACTTAGTCCAAATCGATAGGATGAGGGGACAATTCATTCTAAGGTTGTCCCTGTGACAGCCCTGTCCCCTCTTACCTTCCAAGTGGCCTTTCTAGATGGCCTACCGAAAGTCGATGAGGCTGAGAGATCTGGGGACGAGAGGGTTGAGGATGATAGTGAGAATTCTGATACCGATCAAGTTGACACTTCTAGTGCCTCGGCTTACGTCTCATCTGTTAAGGATCGTGACCTCTTACTGTGGAGGCTCCTCTTTAGTACACAACCAAATGTAAGTATAAGGGTCCCAAATGAGGATGAGAGGTTCTTCTAGGGGAATGAAGGGGAAGTTATTATTGATAAGCAGATGCTCAGAGTAGGTGTTAGGTTTCCTCTTCACCCTGCAATAGTTGATATACTTTCTTCCCTTGGGTTTGTTCCTTCTGAACTTCCTCCTAACTCCTGGAGGACCATCCTCGGCTATGTCTCCCTCTGGAAGAACACTTTCACTGACGATCCCTCAGTTGATTTGTTTATAGCCTGCTATAACATAACTTTCTCGTCTAAGCAACCTGGGTATTTTCATCTAGGGGCGAGGAAGTCCGACAAAAAACTTCTCCATATAGCAAAAACTTCCCATCATGATTGGAAGAAGAGGTTATTCTTCGTCTCTGAGGATTGTGAATTCCCCGTCGGGGTTGATCCTCTAGAAGATAGTCCGAGGGTACCACGGGAATGGTCTAACCCCTCTATGAAAGCAAGGCTAGGCCCTGGACTTAGCTTGGATGAGAGGGATATAGTTGATTACCTGAGGGAACAAGGTAAAGAGGGTGGACTTGCCAAGTTTGAAGATTTGATAACCCGTCGTTTCCTCAAAGAAGTTGGTCTGAGGGTTGGCCCATTAACAGAATTATGTGAGTTATTTTTTGTTTAATTTGTTTCCTCATTATTGTTGCTTATATCTGATATATCGTCTCTTTTTTACGTCGCCTGCAAACGTGTCTGATCAACTTTGTGAGATGACTTCCCCCAGCTTAATGGCCTGGGCAAGAAGAAAGACAAGGATGCTCAGTTGCCTCATAAAAAGACAAAGGCCACGGGGACGATCCAAGTAGAATTGATCGTGGACACTCGCAAACATAAGGAGAAAGAAGTCCCTGCTAGCTCTCGGCCTGACTCACGTACGAGGGCAAGAGTGGAGGTCCCTCAGAAACACACCAAGGGGACCAGTTCCTCCTCCTGCATGGGTGCCTACTGGTCTCAAAGTCTGACCTTCTTGAGGGTCGAACCTTCCTCTCTGTTAGCCAACTTGAGGGCAGCTAAGGCCTCAATGTTCTCGGCACCATCAACCGCGGACTATGAGTTCTTATCCAAGATGCCCCCGACCAAGGTTTATGACTACGGGATTCATACTCTGTCCCAGGTATCTCATTAACCTCTTCGCTTTTGATTAACTAATATTTTATAAACTGTTCCCTCGGCTCTTTAATATGACCTCTCTCTTGTCATATACAGTCTGTCTGTGCCTTCACTTCTGCCACCAAGTGGATAGTTTCAAACCAACAGAAGTTCCATGAGGCCGAGAGAGCTATTCCAAATGAGACCGACCTGAAAACTGAGTTGGAGACTGCCAGGGCCGAGCTGGAGAGTGCGAGGACCGAGCATGCAAGGGTTCTGGACAAGCTTGTGAAGTAGCATGAGGCCGACCTAAAATTGAAGGACAACCTCATAAAAGCAAAAGACGTGGCTCTTAATGTTTTAAAATACAAGTCCACCCTCGTCTTTCTTGAGGGTGAATGGAGGGTCGTCCCTACCATCCACCCTCATCCTAGCTAAGGGTAGTTTCCACCAAATTAATGATGTTTTTAAGTATAAGTCCACCCTCGTCTTTCTTGAGAGTGAATGGAGGGTCGTCCCTACCATTCACCCTCATCCTAGACGAGGGTAGTTTCCACTAAGCTAATGATGTTTTAAAATACAAGTCCACTCGTCTTTCTTGAGGGTGAATGGAGGGTCGTCCCTACCATTCACCCTCATCTTAGCCGAGGATAATTTCCACCAAATTAATGATGTTTTTAAATATAAGTCCACCCTCGTATTTCTTGAGAGTGAATGGAGGGTCATCCCTACCATTCACCCTCATCCTAGCCGAGGGTAGTTTCCACCAAATTAATGATGTTTTTAAATATAGGTCCAACCTCATCTTTCTTGAGAGTGAATGGAGGGTCGTCCCTACCATTCGCCCTCATCCTAGACGAGGGTGGCTATCACCAAACTAATGATGTTTTCAATATTAAGTTCCCCCTCGTCTTTCTTGAGAGTGAATGGAGGGTCGTCCCTACCATTCACCCTCATCATAGCAGAGGGTGGCTATCACCAAACTAATGATGCTTTCAATATCAAGTTCTTCCTCGTATTTCTTGAGAGTGAATGGAGGATCGTCCCTATAATTCACCCTCATCATGGACGAGGGTGGCTATCACCAAACTAATGATGTTTTCCATGTCAAGTCCTCCCTCATCTTTCTTGAGAGTGAATGGAGGGTCGTCCCTACCATTCACCCTCATCATAGCCGAGGGTGGATATCTACCATAGATGGTTTTGTGGCTTAATATTAATTACCCAAGCAGATATCTAAACTGACAAACAACAGATGAAGTACCAACAGTATTTTCATTAACAAGTGTTCTATGAAGCAACACATTCATTACAACTGTAATCCGATAGGACATTAACAACAACATTATTGATAGTATTTCTTCAAATGATCTGCATTCCAAGGGTTCGAAAAGGGTTCCCCTTCAAGGTTCTCTAGTCTGTAGGTTCCAGGAACAACTTCATCAATGACCCTTTGGGTGGAGCTTGTTAGGTTTCTTCCACGTCTTTTTGAGGACTAGGTCCCCCACAGCGATTGGCCTATGATTAACCCTCTGGTTGTAAAAACTGGCATTCCTCTATTGATAGGATGCCTGTCTTATCTCAGCGTCTTCTCTTCTCTCCTCGATCAAGTCCATATCAAGTATCCTTTCTTCCATATTACTTTGGGGGTCATAGATTTGGACTCTGTGAGTAGGAAACCCAATTTTGGTGGGGATGACGGCTTCTGAGCCATACTCCAACATGAACGAGGTTTCCCCGATAGGAGTCTTTATTGTCGTCCTGTAGGCCCACAGTACAGTGTATACCTCCTCAACCCATATTCCTTTTGCCTCCTCGAGTTTTTTCTTGATCCCATCTAGGATTGTTCTATTTGTAACTTCATTTTGCCCATTAGACTGAGGTCGTCCTGGGGTAGAGAAGAACTGTTTGACCCCCCCTCTTTCGCAGGATTTCTCGAGGGATATGTTCTAGAATTGAGTCTCGTTATTTGAGATGAGGGTGTTGGGGAGACCATATATGCATATAATATTTTTCCAGATGAATTGGAAGGCCTTCTGGTCAGTGATCGTGACCATCGTCTCCACTTCCACCCACTTTGATAAATAGTCAATTGCTACGATCAAGTATCGATAGTTATTGACAGCCCCGGGCAAGGGTTCTACCAAATCGATTCCCCATACTGCAAATGTCCATGTGGATGTGATGGAGGTAAAAGGCTGATGGGGCTGATGAGGTATGGTAGCGAACCTCTGACATTTATCGCACTTCTTAATGTATGCTGTAGCATCCTTCCCCAAGGTCGACCACCAGTATCCCTGGGTGACTATCCTCTTTGCCAATGACCTTCCCCCAATATGGCTCGAAATACCCCTCGTGCACATATGGCAAGATGTGCGGGACTTCAGATGGGTGCACAAATTTGAGCAAGGGCAGCAAGAACCCCTTTTTATACAAGGTGTCTCCGATGATAATGAATTTCGCAGCTCTGTATCTCAACTTCTTCCTTTCTTGATTTGCTTCTGTCATTTCCCACTCTTTAATGTATCTCATCAGAGGGTCCATCTATGAAGCTTCCCTGCTAATATTTAAGCAAGTGCTAAGTGTTCCGTCTGCATCTTCAATCGTTGGTAGAAGGAAGATTTCCATTGGGAATGTCCTCCTAATATTTATCCTAGCTACTGGCCTAGCAAGTGCATCGGCTCGACCATTATCCAGTCTAGGTATCCTCTTTAACTTTACTTCTCTGAAGCCCTTCAATAGTGATTTTACTCTTTCAAAATATTTTGCCATTCTCTCATCTTTAGCCTCGTACGCTTCTAGTTTTTGATTCACCACCAGTCTTGAATCACTATGGACCAAGATCTGGCCAACACTAAAAGACCTAGCCAATGAGAGGCTTGCTATCAGGGCCTCATATTCAGAGTCATTATTGGATGCTTTGAAGTTAAACCTCAGAGCATACTCAATGTCTGTGCCGTCAGGCACCGATACTATTAATCCAACTCCACTTTCGTTCTCGCAAGAGGACCCATCGACGAAGAGATTCCACACAGCGTGTTCCTCTGAAAAATTTCCTTTAGTGAGGGATACCTGTCTAAAGAGATATCTTCCCTCCTCATTTTTGACAACTTTTTCTCTAGCAGTGCTTGTCTCAGCCTTACCTGTGGACGGGTCAATAATTATGGCTTCCTGGGTATCTATTTTCTCAAGGTTCTCATCTTCAGCCTCATCCCCTTCCCAAGTAAATTCAGCCACAAAATCTTCTAATGCTTGCCCCTTAATAGCCACCTAGGTTGATACACAGTGTCAAACTCTCCCAACTCTATAGCCCAGACCATTAGCCTCCCTAATTTTTTTATCCTGTGTATGACTTGCCTCAGAGGAGAGTCAGTGAGGATGACCATTGTATGGCACTGGAAGTATGTCTTCATCTTTCTTGATTCATGGATTAAGGCATAGGATAACTTCTCCATCATAGGGTATCTTTGCTCTGCCCCTTGGAGTGCCTTACTGTTGAAATACATAGGCTTCTGCACCCCGTCTTCTTCTCTCACAATGGTTGCACTGATGTTTGACTCTGAGATGTCTAGGTACACGTATAATCTTTCACCCTGCACTGGTCATGACAATAGCAAGGGAGACCCTAGGTATGACTTTAGTTCTTTGAAAGCCTAGTCACACTCTTCGTTTCATTTGAAGGACTTTCGAAGAATTTTGAAGAACTGTAGACACTTATCTGTGGCTCTGGATACGAACCTATTCAAAGTAGCCACTCTCCTGTGAGCCTCTGAACGTCTTTAATGGTACTGGGGGTCTTCATTTCTAGGAGGTCCTTTATCTTCTCAGGATTGGCCTCAATGCCTCTTTGATTGACAATGACCCCAAGAATTTCCCTGCTCTGACCCACCCCAAAGACACATTTGGCTGGGTTGAGATTCATCCGGTACTTTTCCATCATGTTAAAGGTCCTCTCAAGGTTGGCCACATGATCATCAACCTTTAAACTCTTGGTTAACATGTCATCTACATAGACCTCCATAGACTTCCCGATTTGGTCTTCGAATATTTTATTCACGAGGCGCTGATACGTTGCCCCCGCATTTTTTATGCCAAAGGGCATGACCCTATAACAGTATGTCCCCTTGTCGATAATGAAAGATGTTTTTTTCTTAGTCCTTAGGGCTCATAAAGATTTGGTTGTAGCCTGAATAGGCATTCATGAATCTCATTAGCTCATATCCTGTGGTAGCATCTACCATCTGATTAATGCGGGGGAGAGGGAAACTATCTTTAGGATAATGTTTGTTGAGGTCGATGAAGTCTACACACATCCTATATTTCCCATTGGCTTTGGAGACTATGACCAAGTTAGATAGCCATTCAGGATAAATGACCTCCCTGATGAACTCGGCCTCTTCCATCTTCTTGACCTCATCCCTAATGACCTCATACTTTTCTCGAGAATAAATCCTTCTCTTCTGCTTCACTAGCTTTGTGTCCATTACCACGTTAATATTGTGACACATGACTTCGGGGTTGATCCCCAGTATGTCTGGATGACTCCATGCAAAGGCCCTATGTCTCCTTCTTAGCAACTTGATGAGATCTTCTTTTATTTCTGTCTTTAGAGCTTTGCCAATTTGGATGGTTTTTTTCGGCTCATCCTCATTGAGGATGATGGATTTGAACTCTTTCGCGGCTTCTCCTTTCTTCGGCTTTATCTCATCTCTGGGGTCGAGGGTATCACTATTATAAGCGGTTGTTGCTTTCTTGTGCGCCTCTCTTTATTTGGCGGAGTTGAAGTAGCATTCTTGTGTCATCGTTTGGTCTCCCTTAACTTCCCCTACCCCGTAAGGGGTCAGTAATTTTATCATCTGATGAACCGTGGAAGGCACGACCTCAAATTCCTTGAGGTCCACTCGCCCCAGTATGATATTGTAAGCTGAGAAGACGTGTTTCTCCATCACGAAAAAGTTAACCTTCTTGGTAAGCCATCTCGGCCACTCGTCCCCCCTTTTAACATCAGCCTCATACACTCCTAGGGGATGAACTTTTTCCCCACTGAAACCGATCAAGGGGTGATGGTATGGGACGAGCCTAGAACGTCTAAGTCCTAAGGCTTTAAAGCACGACCAGAACATCACATCTGCAGAACTACCCCCATCCACCAAGATCCTCGACACCTCACATCCGTGCACCCTGGTGGTGATGACAAGAGGGTCGTCATGCGGGGCTAAGAGGCCCTTGAAGTCCATTCTTGAGAAACCCACTATCAGAGTATCCATATCAACTTTCTTCCTTTTTTCTGGATTTCCTTCAATAGAGGTCGAGTGTACAGCTTTTGTGACTGCCTTGGCTTCAGCTACGTGGGCCTTCCTGTCGGCAACCTCTGATCCTCCTCCTGCTAGTCCCCCAGAGATCATTCCAACACCGAACGAGATCATATTAAGTCTTTTCAGAGGGTCGTGGTCGTCTCTCGGTGGGAGGTCAGGGTCATTCCCATCCTATGAGGGGTCGTCTCTTCGGTTGGGGGGATCTTCTCTGCATGCATCGCTTCTCTTATTCCTAGGGTTGTCCTCTCGGCCCCTCTTAAAGGCACCCTTATCAACGTATTTCCTTAACTTCCCTTCTTTTAACATTTTTTCAATTTCATCTTTCAGAGCAAAACACTTGTCGATCACATGGCCATGGTCCTGGTGGAATTCACACCACAGGTTTTTGTTCCTCTTGTGAGGTGGTTCCATCAACTTCTTAGGCCACTTCAAGGATCGATCGCTATTTATCTCATTCAGAATATGTTCACAACTGACCGTCAGAGGGGTATAATCGACAAATTTATCATCTGCTAGCCTCTTCTTCCCCTCCTTATTCTTTTTCTGGTACTTACCCCCACTAATGCCTCTTCGGCGTTCATCAACTTTCCAGTTGTTGCCAATAATTCATCCATCGTCTTCGGGGGGTCTTCAGCAAGCTTCCATAATAGCTTCCCCTTCTAGAGTCCTCCAGTGAGGGTTGTCATGGCTATACTCTCCTCATAATCTTCGACCTCTAACTTTTCTTTGTTAAATCTGGCTATGTAGTCTCTTAGGATCTCGTTCTTCCCCTGCTTAACATAGATCAGGTGTGTGGTCTTCTTCTATGGCCTCACTCCAAAGCAAAAGTTATGGATAAATCGGTCTGCTAACTGCTTAAAGCTTTCAATGAAGTTCTTTGGAAGAGACATATACCAGACATGTGCGGCCCCAGTCAGAGTGCCGAAAAAGGAACAACACCTCATCTCATCTAAGATAGAGTATATGTCTGTTACTGATTGGTATATCTCAATATGATGGACAGGGTTGGTACTCCCGTCATACCTTGGGGTGACCACTGGTGGCTTAAACTTGGATGGCACTGGGAAGTTGACTATCTTTGCCACAAAGGGTGAGCCTATGGAGTATCCTCTTTGAAGGGGGTCCCTGCTTCTCAGGATATCACCAATTTTATCCTCCGGCCTTTGGATCGAGTCGTTCCAGGGCCTTTTAGGGTCGACTTGGCCGATGTTATTCCCTGCCGCCTCTTTGGGGTGAACTGAGGGTTCTGCTGCGGAAGGTTTGCATCGGCTGTTCACTTCCCCATGATCGCCATCCCGTCTGTGAGGTCGGCCTTCATGGGGTCAGCCATCTGTTGCCTCCCTTCTGGACCTCGTAATACTCCTCGATCTGGACAATCTTTCCCTCAGGTTATTTACTGGGCCCATCCTGTCAAAGGTCGACCCTCTGCTTAGACAATCAAAAGTTGAGCCTCTCAGGAGATCGTCGGGATTTTGCCCCCTACACTTCCATTTGCTTTCCTGGATATGTCGTATAGAATAGTTGGAGACCTCATACGGGTCCCAGCAATCTATGGGGGCCTCTTCCACCTCCACATCATCATATCTGTCCTCTGGGCAAGGGCTTCCTTGCCTCCCCAGGCGTAGATGCTGGGGGTCAGCAACATCCTTCCATCGTTGTGGAGGTGGAAAGTCTTTGTATGGTGCCTGGGGTGGTCCCCTGGCCTCATGCTGCCCTGGATCTGCTGTCAGAGTAATCATTTCTGGTGAGACTCCGGGTGGTTTTAGTATATTTTGGCTAAGAGCTGCAAATTTCTCCTGCATAATCTGCTGACTTGCTACTAAGGACTTCAGTGTGGCAGCCGCATCTTCCATCTCAGACTGAGGTGGTATTTGACTAGAAGAAGGTCCTACTCCACTAGCTGGTGGAGAAGGTGGTGGTGGTAACTCTGGTGCCATAAGCTTGAGCTGTGATGATCAAAAGAGCTTAAGAACCTTAATGAGTCTCTTTCAATGGTGAAACAGCTCCACAGGAAGGGGGAGAACTGGTTCACCACCAGAGTTTCCGGTGAGGTCAAGCTATATAAAGGAAGAAATAGCCTCTCATTCCCACAGACGGTGCCAAACTGGTGAGGCTAAGATTTGTCTCCACCATATAAGAGATGATGAGCTCAAACAGTAATAACAATGGCAGGAATAGGCTTATGTATGTGTATAAGTGTATAGAAGGGGATGAGTATAAGAGGAATGAAGACTATGAGGTATAGTGGTTCAGCCAATCAGGCCTACATCTACTGTGAGTGTGTGATCCATTAAATACCGGCACTAATGGCCTTGGATACAATGCTCATAAGCTCACTCTCTCTCTACTGTGTGTACAAGCAGAGTTTTAGTTAGGGATACAAATATCGATCCCTTTACAAGTTTGAAGATGACAAGTATATATAGGGCTTGGGGGGAGCAGTGTACCCCCCAAGCATGCGTTGAGTATGTGAATGATGATCTAGCCAATTCCCTCTTGACACCTGGCTGTGCTACTTATGATTAATGATAACATTATATTCCCTCACATGAGGGAATGATATTGTTATAACGGTCAAGTCCACGTGATATATGAGTCACATGCGCGTTGTGCCATGCGTCTCCCAAATCACGCGCCTCGGTGATGTCACCCTCGGCCTATGATGTCAAGCCAAGGCTAAAGTTCATGCTGGCACTGAGTTCTATTAGATGTGGGCCTCATACTGTCGTCCCCTCTTAGGGTTATCCGGCCTATGATGAAGGGCCATCCCCTTATAGGGTCGTATGACCTATGGTGTAGGTTCGTCCCCTTATACGGTCGCCCGGCCTGTGATGAAGGGTCAGCCCCTTATAGGGTCGTCAGCCTATGGTGAAGGGTCGGCCCATTTTTAGGGTCTCTCGATCTCTGATAAGACCCCCTGTGTAAGAGAGTGGGACCCTCGTCTTATATGAGGATACCCTCAGCTAGGCCGAGGGTGTATTTTGGTATATCAATGTGCATGAATCACGTGACATGTGAATAAGTGATGCAGGTGGGGAATCCTTCAAGAAGTTGGACACCTGGCAAGCCCATGCTAACGTGGCTAAGTCTACGGTGGGGTATGTGTTACTGGAGAAGTATGTGGCCCCATCTTGTTAAGGATTCAGTCGTGGCCTTATCATGTACTGTAATTGGGGGACTATCGTGCAACACCCCGTATTTCTGAGCATTTATTATTAAATTAATTCGGGTATTTTTAAATTACACGTGTGCCATAATTTAATTGAATTAATTTTTTTAAGTTTATTAAAATATTAATCGGGAGAGATAATGGTTAATATTTAGCGAATACAATTACTAAGTGAATAGTAAATTATTAATTTTACATCATAGCGAGTGATAGTGACGTGACAGTATTTTATCTCAACCGGGAGTCGGTATAGACTATATGGGGTCAAGATAGAAAATTATTTTATAGTGACTCAGATGGAAATTTCAAGGTCACGATTGATTCCAAATAGGTTGAGATAGTTGAAATAGTGTACCTGTGGTAGTAATTGGGTTCCGAGGCCATTTTAGTCATAACCGAGCCCACGCGGGGGTGTTCGGGTCACTTGGGCTTGGCCCGTTAACCTAATTTTGGGATTAGAGTTATTAAATCTAAATTATAGAGTTTGGGGCAATAGCTAAACATATTCAAAACCCTAGATTTTAAGATATGTAAGAAGGAAGAAAAGGGGGAAGCCTTAGGAGTCAAAATCAAAGGAGATTGAAGAGTTCGATCCCCGGATTCGTCGTCTACAATGTGTAATCAGACCCTACGAACATAGAAAGGCAAATGATTATCCTGCTTCCAATTTTTATTTCAAAAACTCATGTTCATATCATGGTAGGTGTAGACAAATGAATTTCTGGGAGGGTTTTCACATATAAAAATGGGTTTGGGGGGATTTAGGCATTTGATGTGAAATTAATGCTAAATTAATGATGAGATGATATCATATGATGTTGGAATCTGAAATTGCGTATAAATCCAGTAGCTAATCTCACTTAATTTGGAGTATAGAATCGAATTGAATGAGGAATTTGAATAAAAGTGAGAAAACTCAAATCTTGGATTAATTGATTAAATTAGAAATCATTGATGATTAGAGGTTGTATCAGTGGTTCATACCTGTTTTAGATGTGTACTACAAGATGGCTATAATTGGGTTAAGGTTTGAGAAGATATCATGAATCTTTCATGGTTAAAAAATAGTGGAAACTCATAACAGGGAAGAAGATGAGCTGCCAGGGATTTCGAACCGGTTCGGCTACCCCGAAGCCGGTTCGGCCCCATAGTAAAACCAATTTAGGTGACCTACTATTCCCAGAATTTTTATTTGTCTATATTTTGGAGAAATTAATTATGTGAATACTTTGAGATAAGTTTAATAATTGTACAAGGACTGGGGAAAGTCAGTAGGTACATAATTAAGGCTCGATTATTCTTAATAAGGGTAAATTAGGACTTGGATCGACAATGGTTAACCGATCTAAGGGGTATCGAAAACTTATGTTAATTTATTTAATGGATGTGAAATTAAATAAAATAAGATTCGGGAAAATAGACTAGGGTTTCATGGCCAGTTTTAATTTAATCGTATATATACGAGATTTTGATAGTGTATATATATATACATATACTTGTGTGTAGGCCTGTCAATGGGTTAAGGTCAAGACTCGGACCTGATCTGAACTCAAAACTTACAATAGGGCTAAGAAATTTTTTTTGCACCCGAAGACCCTTTTATTAAACAGGTAGGGTCTGGATCTTATATAAAACCCGGACCCGAAGACCCAACCCGAATGTACATTATTATTTTTTAAATATATATTTTATACCCCTTCCCCTTAGTCTTAGTATACTATTTAGTTACCCTTAGATCTTTTCTAATCTAACGGTCCCAGGAGCTCCCTCATATCTTAAACCTAAAACTGTCGTCCTTGTCCTTCATTTCTCTCGTCTCACTCCATTTCTGTTCTGAGTTCCCCCATTTCCAAGCGCTCGTATCTCTCGTTACAACAACCAAAGATCTCATCTCTCTTTATTCTAATCTGTTATTTCTCTTGTCTCACTCCATTTCTCTCGTTACTAATTGTTGATATATTTGGTTAACAAGCAAAGATCTGTAATTTATGCCTTAAGATTTGTTAGCAATTAATAATAAATATACCAAAGATCTGTTAGCAAATAGTAATAGGCTATACCAAAGATCTGTTATTTTTTTTTTTCGTTAAGATCTCTTTATTTATTTTTTTGGACGAGTTAAGATCTATTAGCAATTAGTAAATGTCTTTCATTATTTTTTTTTTAAAATTCATTGCTGCTATAATTTTTTGGTCTTTCATTAAGATCTGCTACATGAAAAAATAAAAAATAAAAAATTGAATATAAACTTTCGAATCGGGTCTTCGGAAGGGGTCTCGGGTCTTTAATGAGTCTGGATCCAGAACCACATAAACTGGACCCATCGGGTATTCGATAGGACCCGATCCATCAAAATCTTAACGGGTCGGAGACAATTTCGCTAATACTCGACCCGTATCCGACCTGTTGATAGTCTTACTTCATTGCTTTATAAATATCGGTATGAATGATATTTAGGTAAATACATACCCCTCTAGTGATATCATAGGAGGTTGCGCGATGTGGGTGAATCCCCTGGATAGTGAATGCAGGGAGAGTATAGTCCCCAGGTCATAGCGTCCAGTATTTCTTTGTGTAATTTCTTTTCGAGGTGAGACACTTTGTGTATGAGTCGGTTTCACTCTCGGGGAACTATGACCGCCGCCACTACGCTTACGATTTTATTTCCTAATTCGGTGTGAGTGAACCATCCTATGGTATCCGGGTTAGATTGAGTATGCCTGGGGTGATAGCATTTTAGAGAAAACATCCGATAAGTTATTACTCGAAAGTATGGTTACTATACACGACATGTGTGTGAATGTTGTAGCTAGTACATATATAATATGGATAGATAATTATATACAGGATAAATACATAAAGTGTGAATGTTTTTCATGTATAACTAGTGTGAACGTTATATGATTAACTAAAGTCGAAATGATTAAATAAGTTAATGAATAGAATAATTTAATGATCAAAGTAAGAAATACTCGGGTTAAAGTAGCGCGATAGAAATAAGTGTAATAAGGCTAGTTAGGTGGGGGTAGCATAACTAGTTAAGTTAGGAGGCAAGCGATAGGTGTGCACATTAGTTAAGGGGTGAGCTATATCTCAAGAGAGTGCGATATCAGCTTAAATATGGAAAGGGTTCATCGATATTTAAATTATTGCATTTTAATTACTTGCTAAATATGTTCAAAAGGTTTTCTTGGGCTCCGACCCATGTCAAAGTATTTTTCAAAACAATATTAGGTGTCCAGTTACAGGGACACCCACCTTGATAATTCGTTCCAGGGATGCGTAACTGCCGCACTTGTGGAGGCTAGCAGAATTTGTTTTAGATGCTTCAGTTATACATTCCTAGTATAGGAGTTCATTCGGTATTTTATTTGGGCACGTTGCACCTTCATACTATTCAGTAGTTCAATTTATTTATTAGACTTTGTGGATTCAATTTTTTTTTATTTCAGACTTGTATTTGGATTTGTTTTAGGGAACCAATGGTTTATTCGGTACCATTATTTATATATATGTCATGTGTTTGTTCAGACTATTATGGTGTGGATGGTCTGGTTATTTTATTGTTATTTTTGCATGTTATTAAATTAATGAAATGATAAAAGTTGGGACGGGTTTAATTTAATATAGGTGATTAGTAGTTTAAAAATATTTTCGACAGTGATGCTAAGAATGAACCAAATGAAACCAACGCTTTATTTTGATAAAGGACTGATCACCCATGGTTAAAATAGGCAGGGTGTCACAGATGGTATCATAGTATCAGGTTCTAGTGTCTACAGGATTTGTGCGGCTTACTACGATTTCAGCATAGTGTTTTTTTGATATAGAGCCCTATTATTAGGACTGTTGCATTCATATTTACGAATTTGCAATTACATTCATCTGCTATTACATTTGTATAGACTGTGAACTCTTATAATTCAATCTTGTTTCAGATGCCATCCAAGAGAGGACGACCAGTGAGGGCAGTGGCTAAAGCCGATGTGTGAGAGGCTCAACAGGAGCCACAGGCACAACAGCCACAACCACCACAGGGGTCAGTGTCAGTAGTAGAGGAGGCAGTGATTGTGGTGTAGGCAGTTAACGCCGTTATGACTGTCATGGCTCTTCACTTCCCTCAGACACAATAACCACCACAACCAGTGGCACTAGTAGTCCAAGCCCACTCGGGTCCGTTAGAATGGCAGAGGGTTCGGTAGGCTTTTCAGAAAGGTCATCCACCAGAGTTTTAGGGGAGTTATGACGTTATCCTAGCATGACAGTGAAAGAAAGATATACAGCGACACGTCCGCATGGTTGAGTGTAGAGATGTACAGAGATCGATGTTGGCCACTTTTAGGCTTATTGGAGCAGCACTATAGTGGTGGGAGTCGGTTACCATTGCCGATAGGGATGGCAACGGGGTGGGTTTGGCAAAACCCTAACCCACCCCATTTAATAAACGGGGAAAGGCGGGGCGGTTTGGTTTTTATTTAAATTAACTCCTAACCAGTCCAATTTAATAAACGGGGCGGGGCGAGGCTCCTACGGGTTCGGTTAATTTTAAAAATAGTAAAATTAAAATTATTAAATTATAGTCTTAGAGACCTATAGTGGTTCATATTTCAATATGTGAGACAATCTCCCAATTATCAATCCATATTTTCACATAGATCTTTTACAAAATTAACATAAAAATAAAGGGTTTGTGTGTGTGTGTGTGTGTGGTTTAATTGTAATTAACATACATATAAAGAGTAATTATATAGGCATAAGTTAAGCGGGTCGGGGCGGAGCGGGCAGTTTTATTTAACTTGACTCCTAACCCGTCCCATTTAATAAATGGAATTTTTTTAAAACCCATACCAGCTCCTAATTCATTAATTGGGTTTTAAAATCCGCCCCATTAGGGTCGGGTAGGGGTGGAAATTCGGGCACAAACATGACAACACAGCACGACCCAACATGAAATTGACACAAAATTAAAATGGCTTGTCGTGTTTGGGCCGGGTTTTTTTGACCCACTAGCAGATCGTGTCGTGTTCATGTCAAAAATATGACACGAAATTGACCCGAAATTGCCCTTTTTAGCCCAATTGCAACATGATAAGAAAACAACCCAATTGTGTCCCAATTACAACCCAATTTTGTCCCAGTTAGCCCAAATAAGAAACTCTGTTTCGTGTAAAAAAAGAACCCATCTTTAATTAGCCCAACGGGTTATCGTGTCTGGTCGTGTTAATCGTGCCAAATTGACACAATTTTTTTTATCTGTTACTCTTGTCGGGTCGTGTTACCAATGGGTCGTCTTCGTGCTAGAAAAAAAACACGCTAGCGTGTCGTGTCGTGTTTGTGCCAGATAAAATTATGTCGGGTCGTGTCGGGCCAGACCCAAACATGACCCATTTTCACGAATTGCCACTCCTAGAGTCGGGACAGGGCGGGGCTCCTACGGGTCGGGTTAAATTGCCATCCCTAACTGCCTAGGAGAGGGACATTATGCCCATTGCAGAGTTCTAGGTGCGGTTTAATCGTAAGTATTTTTTGTCAGTTGGGGAGACAGAGATGAGAAAAAAGTTTAATGAGGTAGCTCAGGGTGACCACTCTTTAGTCGAGTATGAGGAGGAGTTCACTCGTTTGGCTAATTTTGTGCCAGACGAAGTGAACAGTGAAGAGAGGAAGAAACTGAAGTTCGTGGATGGACTAGCTTGGAGGATCATGCAACACTTGATTGGCAACATTGATGACGTATACTGATGTCGTTAATGCCGCTCTTTTACATTGTCAGGATCATCGCTTCCACTTGAAGGGAAGCAAGAGAGGAGGTGAGCCTAGCCAGACGGGAAAGCCAGGTAGGAATGGTGCTAGTGGAGCACCGCAACAGACAGGTAGGCACTAGGGGTAGTATTCCCAATAGGGGGATCATGCTAAGAGATTTAAATTTGGGAGTTACCAACACGAGGGAGGATTCAAGCAGGGCCATTAGGGTCCTCAGCAGCCGCAGGTTCCTCAGGGCCGCCAAGGCCAAGGGAACAATGGGGGAGTCCGCTAGGGCCAACAGTAGGGTCAGCCTAGGCAGGGCCAGAGGTAGGGTAACTTTCAAGGGCGTTGCTTCATGTGCGGCCAGGCGGGTCACAGGGAGAGAGAGATTCCACAAAGGGGTAAGGGACCATAACAGGGTGCCCAACAGGGGCAGGAGGCTTCATTAACACCTGTAGCACCAACTCCGCCGTCTCTTTTATAGCAGGGACAATTACATTATAGGTGCGTGTACAACGTCAGAGATGCAGTCCTACCTCAGGCAGTGCAGGCAGTTGAGTGTACATTTCTTATTCATAGGTGTAAGGGTAGGATTATATTTGATACGGGGGCATCACATTCTTTTATAGTGACCAGATTTTCAAGATCCACCAGTCTATTAGAAACATTTGGTAGTCTTCTTACATGTGTAGAGTCACCATTGGGTAGTGGATCGCTTATACACTCGATATGTAGGGGTGGGGACATTGATGTGGGGAGACTGTGTTTGGTTGATTACCTCCTTATGCTAGATATGGAGGGTTATGACTTCATTCTGGGTATGGAATGGTTAGCTGGTTACCGATCCATGGTGGATTATTTTGGGAAGACCAGAATGTTATCTATTCTTGGACAGGAGATGTTCCTAGTGGCGATACTTCTACCTGAGGGAGGATCGAGCACTCACATATATTGAATTAAGGAGGAGACCTCATAGGAGGTATTTATCTCTTTGAATTTGATTCCAATAGTGAGGGAGTTCGAGGATGTGTTCTAGGAGATACTTGAATTGCCGCCTAGCCAAAAAATTGAGTTCGTTATTTACCTAGCATTGGGTACGAGGCCTATCTCCTAAGCGCCTTATCATATGATCTCATCTAAGATGAGGGATTTGAGGGAGAATATTCAGCAGCTCCTGGGGCAAGGTTTCATCTGGCGAAGTACATCATCGTTGGGTGCACCGATGTTGTTCATAAAAAATAGGGATGGATCACTTCGCCTATGTGTTGATTATAAGGAGTTGAACAAGGTCACGATACGAAATAAATATTCGTTGCCTCGGATCGATGATCTTTTCGACCATCTGAGGGGAGCATCTTACTTCTCCAAGACATATTTGAGGTCCGATTATCATCAGTTGCGCATTCGCGAGGAGAATGTTCCTAAGACCTCTTTCCTTATGCGATATGGATTGTACAGGGTTAGGTTGATGCCGTTTGGGCTCACCAATGCACCGAAAGTATTCATGGATCTTATGAATCATGTATTCAGAGAGTTTCTTGACCAGTTTGTGACCGTGTTCATAGAAGATATTTTGCTTTATTCCCGTTCAAAGGATGAGCATGTCGAGCATCTGTGGATGGTTTTACAGACACTACGGGAGCACCAGTTGTACGTTAAATTTGAGAAGTGTGGGCTTTGGCTATAGGAGGTTCATTTTCTAGGCCACGCAGCGTTCGACAGGGATATAGCTGTTAATATTAGTAAGGTATCAACGATGAGAGAGTGGGGACAACCCACGACACCGATCGAGGTTTATAGTTTTTTGGGGTTGGTCGGGTACTATCATCGTTTCATTAAGGATTTCTCGAAGATTTTGGGTCCGTTGACGAACCTAACTCGCAAAGTGGTGCCATTTGTTTGGGACGACCATTTTCACTTATCTTTTGACGAGATAAAGGACAAATTGACATCAGCACCTGTACTCGCATTGCCTAGAGGAGGAGTGGAGTACCGTGTCTACACATATGAATCCTTACAGGGACTTGGGGGTGTATTACAGTATGAAGAGAAGGATATAGCTTATGCATATCGAAAGCTTAAGCCTCACGAGAGGAATTACCACACACATGACCTTGAATTTGCAGTGATCATGTCTGCCTTGTGGATTTGGAGGCATTATCTTTTGGGAGAGCATTTTACCCTATTCACGGACCACAAATCACTTCAGTATCTGTTCACGTAGAAATATATGAATATGAGGCAGAGGAGATGGATAGATTTCGTGAAGGATTACTAGTTTGATATTCAATATAATCCTAGGAAGGCTAACTGGTGCAAAAAGCGTTGAGCCGACGGCCTGCTAGGGAGGTAGCAGAGGTTTGGAAGGAGGAGTGAAAAGATCTTTGACATGATGACAAGGTTGCCAGAGCTTGTACGTCCGTATTGGATGTCACACTCGAGATTGTTATGAGGGTGGTGAAAGCCCAAGCAGGGGATCAGTATTGCCAGAACAGAGTTCGCTAGTTGTTAACTGATGGGGCAGAGTCTTATTCTATCAGTTCAGATGGAGGTTTGCGCTTTAATGTGATACTTGTGGTTCCAGAGGATGAGGATTTGAGACATGCAGTGATGTCAGAGTCTCACATGTCCAAATTTGCGGTACAACCCGGTGGGGATAAGATGTATCAGGATATGCGTAGGCAGTATTGGTAGTCGAGGATGAAGCGAGACACAACTTAGTTTGTCTCAAAGTGTGCTACATGTCATCTAGTGAAGGTAGACCACCAAAGGCTGATGGGGATGTTACAGACACTAGAGATTCCAGTGTGGAAGTGGGAGAGCATTTTTATGAATTTCATTACTGGGTTACTGACATCGCAAAGAGGGCACGACTCCATTTGGGTGATAGTGGATCGGTTGACTGAGGTTGCCCATTTTCTGCTAGTTCGTACAGATAATGAGACAAGGAAGTATGCTCAGTTGTTCATTTCAGAGATTATTAGACTGCACGGGGTACCGATTAATATTATGTTCGCTAGGGATAAAATTTTTGTGTCCCATTTTCGGCAGAGCTTTCAAGAGGCAATGGGCACGGATTTACGATTGAGTACAGTGTATCACCCACAGACAGATGGACAGACATAGAGTGCTAACCAGATGTTAGAGGATATGCGCATACTTGACTTTGAGAGTGGGTGGGAGCAGTACCTTCCTTTGGTGGAGTTTGCATAAAATAACTCCTACCAGTTCACCATCGGCATGGCACCTTTTGAGGCACTGTATGAATGGCCTTGTCGTTCGCTCGCTTGTTGGTTAGAGGTAGGGGACAACAAGTTATTGGGGTCAAAGATGATTCAGGATACTACTGCCAAGATTGAGCTAATTTGGGAATGTAATCGTATAGCTCAGGACAGGCAGAAGAGTTACACCGATGCAGATAGGAGGCACATCGAGTTGGATATTGGGGACCATGTCTTGGTACGGGTGTGTCCTATGAAGGGGGTCATAAGGTTCGGCAAGAAAGGAAAGCTAGTGTCAAGGTATGTGGGACCCTTTTCGAATTGTGAGGGTGGGACCGATTGCATATAGACTGGGCTTACCAGAGCATTTGTGGTGGATTCACGATGTGTTCCACGAGTCATCATTGAAGAGGTACCGGAGGAGCGAAAGAGCTTTTTATCATGTTCCCTTAGAGGAGATCAACTTACAACAAGATATCTCATATGAGGAGAGACCAATGGCTATACTTGATCGTAGTGAGCGTAAGTTATGGTCTAAGGTGGCACCCTTGGTTCAAGTTCAGTCAGGGCACCACAATATTGACGAGTCAATGTGGGAGTGAGAAGATGACATGCGTGAGCTGTATCCAAATTTATTCACTGCATGTACGTCCCAATTTCGAGGGCAAAGTTCCTTTGTAAATGCGGGAGTAGGTAACACCCCGTATTTCTGAGCATTTATTATTAGATTAATTCGGGTATTTTTAAATTACCCGTGTTATGTAATTTAATTGAATCAATTATTATGTGTTTATTAAAATATAATCGAGAGAGATAATGGTTAATATTTAGGAAATATAATTACTAAATGAACAGTAAATGATTAATTTTACGTCATAGTGAGTGATAGTGACGTGACAGTATTTTATCTCAACCGGGAGTCGGTATAGACTATATGGGGTCGAGATAGGAAATTATTGTATAGTGACTCGAATGGAGATTTGGAGGTGACGGTTGATTCCGAATAGTTTGAGATGGTCGAAATAGAGTACCCGGGGGTAGTAATTGTGTCCAGGGCCATTTTAGTCATAACCGAGCCCACACGGGGGTGTTCGGGTCGTTTGGGCTTGGCCCGTTAACCTAATTTTGGGATTAGAGTTATTAAACCTAAATTATAGAGTTTGGGGAAGCAGATAAACATATTCAAAACCCTATATTTTAAGATAGGAAAGAAGGAAGAAAAGGGGGAAGCTTTAGGAGTCAAAATCAAAGGAGATTGAAGAGTTCGATCCCCGGATTCGTTGTCTACAACGTGTAATCAGACTCCACGGTCATAGAAAGGCAAGTGATTATCTTGTATCTGATTTTTATTGCAAAAACACATTTTCATATCATGGTAGGGGTAGACAGTTGCATTTTTTAGAGGGTTACCACATATAAAAATGGGTGTGGGGGGATTTAGGCATTTGATATGAAATTAATGCTAAGCTAATGATGAGATGATATCATATGTTGTTAAAATATGAATTTGAGTATAAATCCAGTAGCTAATCTCATTTAATTTGGAGTATATAAAATCGAATTGAATGAGGAATTTGAATAAAAGTGAGAAAACCCAATTCGTGGATTAATTGATTAAATTAGAAATTATTGATGATTAGAGGTTGTATCTATGGTTCATACCTGTTTTAGATGTATACTACATGATGGATATAATTGGGTTAAGGTTTGAGAATAAGTCATGAAGCTTTAATGGTTAAAAAATGGTGGAAACTCGTAACATGGAAGAAGATGAACTGTCAGGGGTTTCGAATCGGTTCGGCTACCCCAGAACCGGTTCGGCCTCGAACTGGTTCAGCCCCATACTAAAACCAGTTCGGGTGACCTCCTATTCCTAGAATTTTTATTTGCCTATATTTTTGAGAAATTAATTATGGGAATACTTTGAGATAAGTTTAATAATTTTACAAGGACTTGAAAAAGTCAGTAGGTACATAATTAAGGCTCGGTTATTCTTAATGAGGGTAAATTAGGACTTGGACCGACAATGGTTAACCAATCTAGGAGCGTATCGAAAAATTACGTTAATTTATTTAATGGGTGTGAAATTAAATAAAATAAGAGTCGGGAAAATAGACTCGGGTTTCATGGGCTAGTGCTACGGGAGTTAGGCACGGGTTAGCCAATTTTAATTTAATCATATATATACGGGATTGTGATAGTATATATATACTTGTGTGTAGGCCTGTCAATGGGTTAGGGTCTAGACCCGGACCCGAAACTTGTAATAGGGTCTGAGCAATTTTTTTTGAACCCGAGACCCGAAGACCCGTTTATTAAACGTGTAGGGTCTGGATCCTATACAAAACTCGAACCCGAAGACCCGACCCGAATGTACATTATTATTTTTTAAATATATATTTTATACCCCTTCCCGTTAGTGTTAGTACACTATTTATAAACCTTAGATCTTTCTAATCTAACGGTCAAAGTGAGCTCCCTCATTTCTTAAATCTAAAACAACCGTCCTTGTCCTTCATTTCTCTCGTCTCACTCCATTTCTGTTCTAAGCACCCCCATTTCCAAGCTCTCGTCTCTCTTTATTCTGATATGTTATTTCTCTCGTCTCACTCCATTTTTCTCGTTACTAATTGCTCCTATATTTTGTTAACAACCAAAGATCTGTTATTTATACCTTAAGATTTGTTAGGAATTAATAATAAATATACCAAAGATCTGTTATTTTTTTTTTGTTAAGATATCTGAGATCTTAAGATCTCTTTATTTTTTTTTTGGACGAATTAAGATCAATTAGTAAATGTCTTTCATTATTTTTTTTTAAAACTCATTGTTGCTATATTTTTTGGTCTTTCATCAAGATTTGCTACATGAAAAAATAAAAATGAAAAAATTGAATACAAACTTTCGAAACGAGTCTCGGGTCTTTAATGAGTCCGGATTCAGAACCACATAAACTGGACACATCGGGTATTGATCCGTCAAAATCTCAACGGGTCGGAGATAATTTCGCTAATACTCGACCCATCTCCGACCTCTTGATAGGCCTACTTGTGTGCTTTATAAATATCAGTGTGAATGATATTTATGTAAACACGTACCCCTCTAGTACTATCATAGGAGGTTGCGCGATGTGGGTGAATCCCTGGCTAATGAATGCAAGGAGAGTGTAGTCCCCGGATCATAGCGTCTGATATTTATTTGTGTGATTTCATTTCGAGATGAGATGCTTTGGGTATGACTTGGTTTCACTCTCGAGAAACTATGACCGCCTCCACTACGCTTACGATTTTATTACCTAATTCGGTGTGAGTGAAGCGTCTTTTGGTATCCGGGTGGATTGAGTATACCTGGGGTGATAGCATTTTAGAGAAAGCGTTCGGTGAGTTATTACTCGAAAGTATGGTTACTATACGCGACATGTATGTGAATGTTGCAGTATACTAATACGTATATAATATGAGTAGATAATTATATACGGGATAACTACATAAAGTGTGAATGTATTTCATGTATAACTAGTGTGAATGTTATATGATTAATTAAAGTCGAAATGATTAAATAAGTTAATGAGTAGAATAACTTAATGATCAAAGTAAGAAATACTCGGGTTAGAATAGCGTGATAGAAGTGTAATAAGGCTAGTTAGGTGGGGATAGCGTAACTAGTTGAGATACGAGGCAAGCGATAGGTGTGCACATTAGTTGAGGGGTGAGATATATCTCAAGAGAGTGCGATATCAGCTTAAATATGGAAATGGTTCATGCATATTTAAATTATTGCATTTTAATTACTTGCTAACTATGTTCAAAATGTTTTCTTGGGCTCCGACCCGTGTAAAAGTATTTTTCAAAACAATTTTAGGTGTCCAGTTACAGGGACACCCACCTTGATAATTCGTTCCAGGGATGCGTAACTGCAACACTTATGGAGGCTTGCAGAATTTGTTTTAGATGCTTCAGTTATACATTCCTAGTATAGGAGTTCATTAGGTATTTTATTTGGGCGTGTTGCCCCTTCATACTATTCAGTAGTTCAGTTTATTTATTAGACTTTGTGGATTCAGTTTTTTTTTTTTATTGTAGACTTATGTTTGGATTTGTTTTGGGAACTGATAGTTTATTCGATACCATTATTTATATATATGTTGTGTGTTTGTTCAGACTATTATGCGGATTGTTTGGTTATTTTATTGTTATTTCCGCATGTTGTTAAGTTAATGAAAAGATAAAACTTGGCACCGGCTTAATTTAATATAGGTGATTAGTAATTTAAAAATATTTTTGACAGTGATGATAAGAATGAACCAAATGAGACTAACGTTTTATTTTAATAAATGACTGATCACCCGTAGTTAAAATAGGTGGGGTGTCACATGCCTGGCAATATACTTAGGACCTCTGCAATCGTGGTACCAGTAGTAGGCATATCAATAGTACTAATATCACCATTGTTTTTTTGGTTTTACTTGTAGAGACTGATTCAAATGACATTTGTGAGGATTGAGTCTGTAAAAAGGATACAATAAAATAGGAATTAATTTATCAGAATTACACATGAGTTGCTTAGTATATAACATAATAATTATTTATGAACCAACACAATATAATACATATAAAATTAATGAACTTTTAGTTGGTCAGAATTACATACTGTTGCGTTTAATACCAAGATGATCAGAATCACATGATAAACTATACCATTTAATACTGAGTTGCATATATACCATACAATATTGAGTTTTAACATAAATATTATAATACTGTTCCAACATTTTTGTTTAACAAAAGTTACCAAAAAAAAAATCCTAAACAGTCCACTAAATATTATACCTATTAAAACCTCAAACCTCAATCTTATTATACCGAAAAAATTATACCAATTAAAACCTTATACAACAAACCCATTTTAACTCAAGCAGTATACCCATTATACCTTAAAATATTAAACCTGTTATATCTCAAAAATTGAACCCATTCAAACATCATAAACACTTTACCTCAAAACATAAGCCCATTATACATAAAACATTCAATAGATTATGTAATTTTAGAACTTAAAATAATATTGATTATGGACATAGGACAACAAATATTTTGTTTCCATTTTTAGTCCTTATTTTCAAATTAAAGGGACACGTGGCATGCTGTGATTGGTCGACGTTTTATGAATATGGATCCGCGCCAGCGACTTTATTCAAAAATATGAACTAAAACCATAAATAAAATGTTTGTTATCCTATTTTCAAAATACATATTACAATAGATCCTAAATTTAAAAAGCTCCAACATTCAACTCATGAACATTGTGAATTTGAAAACACAAAAACCAAAGAGAACAAAATGTACATATAACACAAAAACAGGATCTGAAAAATAAAACCTCCACATAAAATGTGTCGTGGTTATATTGCTATAGTTACCAAAGAGAAACAAAATGGAAACCACCTCATTTAAAAGCTGTAAATAAAAAAATTGCTTGTTAAGAATGAAATATGGAAAGAACCTATAGGGAGAAATCATCCCTCTTTTGCATCAGAAATAGAAGTTGGAGAAGGCAATGGAGATATGCAGATTTGGGGAGGTGGTTACCATATAAAAATCTTCATTTGGTCAGATGTGTCTATTCCAACTACCGTGTATTTGCTATGTAGGGGGTAGGCCTGTCAATGGGTCGGGTTTGGACCCGGACCCAATCCGGACCCGATCCATATAATAGGGTCTGAGCATATTTTTTTGGACCCGAGATTCGAAGATCCGATGACCCGTTTACTAAACGTGTAGGGTGTGGATCTTATACAAGACCCGGACCCGAAGACCTGACCCGAATGGTACATTATTATTTTTTAAATATATATACATATACTATAAATTTATATATATTTATAAATATATCTTATCAATATAACATGTAAGTAATATATATATAAATATATATTTATGTATATAATAAATATAAATAATATATGTTTTATTTATACTAATAATATTCTATAATACATTACAAAATATTTTAATTTAAGATTAAAAAATAAAGAAGGGGGATAATATAAAATAAATGTATATATTTGATCAGACTCGGATCCTAACCCGAGATCCGAAGATCCGAACGGATCCGGGTCTGGATCCAATATTATAGACCCGATGAAGACCCGAACCCGACCCGATGAAGATCCGATTACACGAATCTGGATCTCTCTAAACTCGACCCGTTGACAGGCCTAATAGGGGGGAAAAGAAGGGCGTCAAAATTTTCTTTGGTCTTACCAAAGGAAATTTTGCCGAAAAAAGTGGCAAAAAAGGGTCGCGTGTGCGAAAATTTTGGCTGGTTAAATTTTGTATATCACACATCGACAAATATTGCGTGTGTGTGTGTGTGTGTGTGTGTTTATAAAGGGTTCTCTCTTAATACTTCACCCAAGGCACCTAAAAACTTGGGGCCAAGACTGATTACAGCACACGTACACTAAATCAAAGTCAACCAAGTAAGCACAATTTTCATATACTTGGAATGTTTAGTGCATACTCAGTTAATTTAGATGGATGTGCAGTAGCGGCAAAATGTGGCGCAAATAATAAAATAATTCATATTAGTTCAGTCATTTAAATATGGAGCCCATATTTAAAAGTTATGAGTTAAATATGAAATACATATTTCAAAGCTATTAGTTAAATATGGACTCATGTTTCAAAGCTAGAAATCAAATATAGAGCTCAATTTTAAAAGATACATATCAAATATAATACTCATTTTTAAAAGTTGTGAGAAATATAATTTTTTTTACATATAACTCGAATTGTAATACTTATTTTAGTAAAAAAATAATGGGTTGCCCAGCGCACATTTGGTCTGCCCATATTTGGTATGTCCACATTTAACCCAACCCATATTTGGCCTAATGCACATTTAGCCCAACCCATATTTAATCCGCCCAAATTAGGCACAACCTATAATTTCGCCAGTGCTAGCCAAGTGCATCCCATTTTTCCTTCCCAGACCCCACATCATGCTTTAAAATGGTTGTACATTGTGTTTAGAAAGTTGTGTTGTGGCATTGGGAAATACAAGTGCCTTTACCACAACCCAAATCAGATTGAGTTTGTATTTCTTATGTCAGCAACAGGGAACCAAAATATAAAGTAACAGGATTACTTCATATCACCACATCTCTATATTTGTTACAAATAATAGCACCACAAGTGTATAGGGTCTAGACCTTAAGGCAAAATAACTGGTTAAGCTGTGATGTTAATGACACATTTCCTAAAACCACTAAAGTGTAGGGCTATATGGCCTGTTTGATCTGATCATGGCCGAACTACATTTTCATTGATCCCTTTCCAAAAGCTATATCTTTTCATAAAAAACTATTCAATCCAAATCATATTATTCTACTGGTGAAGTTTGAGCATTCGAGATCCCAATTATTGTAGGGTAAAACCCTTTAAATCTCTAAAGCGTTAAAATAGTCTTCTAAAACACGTTTAGGATCTCGAACTTAAATAGCCTGAAGTGGCCCACGTGAACAATTTACATGCAACTTTCATACTGTAGCTTTCCGTCCACATGAATATAATCCATCCTACTAAAGTTGCTTATAATTTGAGCTGATGGTTCTTAACGCAATGCATTTAACTTATATTGGGATGGCAATTTCACACGCCACGTTGAGTTTTCTCCCCGTCCCGCTCCTAATGAGGCAGATTTGAAAATGATTTTTGCAGGTTCAAGGCAGGTTCAAATTTGAAAAAAATATACCCGAGTCGAGTTCAGATTTAGGAGTTAGAAAGGGGGGGGGGGGGGGGGGGGGGAACCTCGCCGGTTTATACATACTATAGCAAAAAAATAAAAATATATATTTTTTAATAAATACCTTTAGATAAATATATTTTAAGTTATATCTTATTTATTACTAATCATATAAGTTGGTAATCATGGTGATTTACTTCTACATTATTTTAAATAGGTAAAAACATAAGTTCATTAAATTAATTAAATTTAATAGGCGGGACTAAGTCGGGTCGGATTTCATAAATATCACATCAGGGCGGGTTCGGGTTTTAATTTGGAAAAAAAACATTTCGGGAACTGGGCGGGGTGGGTTTGGTATTTTCCTGAACGAGTCGGGTTCGAGTTTTGCAAAACCCACCCCCGTTGCCATCCCTAAACTTGCGCAAATACAGCAGAATGTTAGCTAATTCATATCATCAACAAATTTCTGATTTCCAAATAACCCATTATACACATTATTAATACAAACTTGACTAGCAATAACACAAATTAAGTCTTCTATGTCACGAACCCCAACACAAGCTGACCCATTTGTTAGATCAATTTGTAGGGCCAAAAATTCAGGCCATCTAACCTTTCCTCACGTGGGATAAAGCTTGTACACTGGAGGTGAAAATGAAAAGACCATAATTCATGCAACCAATGCAATCATTTGCATTCAAATACAATGAAGGCCAGAGAACGTAATTATCATACTGCCTCAGTTTGCAACCCAGGATTCACATGTTCATCGTCGAGATAATTATTCAGTCACTGCGTAGATTCTGTGAATCCCCTTTCAGCTCTTCCTTTGGGTTGGATATATAACCCTCCAGTGACTTTCAAAGGCAAAATCTGATTTCCCTTCCGGCATTTATGAACCTGTGAAAATTGGCTCAAGTCTTTCTTCCATACATTAAAGAATAGATACATTTCTCCAAATGGTAGGGTTGGACAGCAACTTATATTCAATCTATTAAAAGAATGTTCAATTAAATGGAATGGAAGAAAGGTTTTACTTCAGCGCACTTTCGCTAAAGATCATTTTAGTACTGGCCAAGTGAGGTTTTTAGGTACAAGTTTGGCTCATTTTCAAGAAAGCAATTTCATATGTAGAGAGTATATAGAGTTTCTAAAATTGATTTCAAGGTGCAATCTGAAGTAAGTATAACTCTTGTATAATCCTACTATAATAACATATTTTCTCAAATAGTGATATCGTTTTCCCTACATAAATGTAATTTTTGTGAACCATGTTAAATCTCTTGTATTTATCTTTTGCATTTACTTAGCTTGTTTATATTTCCATCAGCTGCATGTATTTCCTAGTTAGGTTGGTGTTAAAGCTTTGGTGCAGACAAAGTGTGACAAAAGTCAGACGTCAGATTTTGTTTTCAAACCACTAGATTTTAGAAATAGGTGTTTGTGTTCAAACATGTTTGGAAACATAAGTTCACAGTGGATAGTTTGATAGAAGTGGTAACTTCACTTTATAACAACATAGGGTGGATGATCTACTTGTTCAGCGTGTAGCCCAAAGATAGAGAAAATGGAGTCAGACTTTAATATCCAATGAGAATAGGAAATCTTCGGAGAGAGCTAGCTTGAGCTCGGCTATTTATGCTCATAGCCCAAATCGAGGAAGGGCTGTACTTTAGCACGTTTTTGCTAAAGGGTGGTTTCAGTATTGGCTAAGTGGGGCTTGTTACCGAACTTGATTAATTTCCAATGGAGATTTCTATTGGCATTGAGACAGGTGCAGGAGGTATTAATAGAGAAAAGTTTATAATTTCTAAATGATCCCAACATGACTATCGGTTGTATTTGGGATCTGGGGTTAAGAGCGAGTGTACTCGAATCATATATATAATAACTATAAAATTCTCTTTGACGGAGAGAGTGACAAGTGCCCTCTCTTTAATACAAATTTCACCACTTGTATCAATGAAATATGAAACTAGATCTGAAAAAATGAGGCACGACACAATAACACGACACGAACCGACACGAAGTTATAAATTAATGGGTGGACCATTTACGATTTCGTGTCACATCAGTGCCAACCCGATAAGACATAATAGTCAACGGGTCGGGTTAATGTTGACCCCCTTTACCCGTTAATACCCGATAAGACCCGTTAAAATTTATTAATTTGAGTAAATAATATATATTATTGGGATTTATCAAATGTTTATCTAGTTTAATGTTAATTTAATCATAACGAATATTACTAATGAGAGAGTTAGTAATGGTAATGAATTAATGGACCTAATTGTGTTTAAAAATGAGCTAATATGTCAACTTGTGTACGATTCAAAATAATTCATTATTCAATTAATGGATCTAATTGTGTTTAAAAATGAGCTAATGTCAAGTTGTGTACGATTCAAAATAATTCATTATGTTAATGAATAATAACGGGTGAACACGACACGTTAAAATAATAGGTCGGGTATGAATATGGTTTTTCACACGATAAAAGTCACCCGCTTAGACACAAACTCGATAAGACTCGAACACGATAAAAATCAACACGAGCACAGTTCGACACGATCTATTAACAAGTCTACATGAATTCTATTATGATATTAATTCATACCATATAAGATATAATTAAAACGATCTCTTTTAATGAAATGCATCATTTATCTTCTTCACCCTTTAGGATGATTTAATTATTTCTCTAACCCGTCCTTTACTCTTCTTCTTCCTTGAAGAGCATCGTTCATAGTAATTAAATATTATTGAATCAAAACATGAAACCACCACAAGAAATTCAAAGTATATCAAATATAATTGTTTCTTACAATGGTATCACTTTTAGATATATAGTATTCTATCTTGTATGAGATAATTTTATATGCTTAAAACTTATGGCATGGGGGATTGTTTATATTAATTTAAGCCTCCTATTTTGGATCATATACTTTTTCTCAACTTTTGTTGTTGTTAAGGATTAATGAAGGGACAAAAGACCTATCAATGAGAAAGAGAAAAAACAGTTATGTGCTAAAGATTTATTAGAGCACGAGAAATCCATAAACGATTGTCCTAGATTTATTAGGGCGGTGATGGAGTTGTTAATAACTTCAAATTTTGGCATTAAAATTGCTTAAAGTACAACAATATTATTTTCTAAAAATCATGTTTACTCGCTACTTATTTTACAGATACTTAAAAATAGTTCTAAAGATTCTATAAAGTACTATTATATGATATTTTTTTCTAACTACAAATAATTTAATAAAAGCAACGCATCGTGCAGGTTACGATCTAGTATGATCTTAATATTTTAATCTATTTTCTCAATTAATGAAATCAACTCTCACTAACTAGTGTAATCATATATAATTTTGTCGAACCGCATTAAATCACTTCTATTCATAGTTGTATGTTTGACTTCTTTATATTTCCATCATCTTGCATATATTTCCTTTTTGGTTGGGTAAGGTGCCATTGGTGCACAACAAAACTAAAGGTTATCTCCAATGGGAGATGTAGATGTGCACATTTACGGCTTCACAATGGGTATGAGAATGTATAGATTTATGTGAGAGAAGGTGCAGAGAATGCAAATTTGCATTGTCGATAACAATGTGTAAACACGGGGCCCACAGCTGGGTGGCTAAGGGTTGCCCAACCAAACTGTGGGCGGTTTTCTTTTGTCCGCCCAAGCCATTATTAAAGAAAAAAAAAATCTTGTAACGGCAGAAAAATGAGGAATAAGCGGACAGAGAAAAGTTATCCGCCCAAACCCTGGGCGCCAAAGGCTTACCCGCCCAGGGTGGGACCCCTCCATTGCCACGTCGAAACTAAGTCGTCCCACTACAAAACCAAACGAAAAAATGTATGTTAAAAGATGTAGATTTACATCTTTTGGTTGTGTTCCATTGGAGATGGCCCAAGTACGAAAAATAAAGGAACAAAACAGGAGGCACAATTCCAAACAAATGCTACAGGACAACATAGATTTAAAGAAAGTAAGTACAGGTCACATATTATGACACATCCGTAGTAGAGGGACATTTTTGGCATACGAGTGGTTATCTTGGTTGTTATAAGAGTTTATTCCTTTTCCAATTTTTTCATGTTTTTCTTTCATTTTAAAGTTTTTTTTTACTTTAATACATTACTAATTCTCGATTTTAGCCTTCAATACACTTTTATTGAAAAATTAGACCTTGCCCAAAATTGTCAAAAAAACTGTTAACTTTAACGGCCACGTATCATTTTAGATTATAGTAATTCGAAATCCAATCAAAACAATTAAAAAATAGAAAGAAAATCAATTTTAAACCCAAAATAATTCAAAAAACAAAATCCCCCCCCCTCCACACCCACCACACAGACAAGATATAAAACAACACCCTCTCCCCGACAGGAACCCCCCCCCCCCCCCCCCCACCCCCCCACCTTTGTTCTCCCACGCCACGCACCCCCACTTCCATCTTCTCCACCACCACACCAACCACCAAACATCTTGATCACTACCTATGAAGCACTGACCGTGCTTGTAATACGTGATTCAACACGACACGTGTCACGTGATTTTTCTAAAAACTAGGATACGTATATAATATATATATATATATATATATATATATATATATATATATATATATATATATATATATATATATATACGTATATAATATATATATATATATATATATATATATATATTAATGAAATAAAACAGATTTTTTTCCATAAAATACATTATTAGAGCATTCTTCATTAAGAAAATGGACCATACAAAACAAATTCAAACACACTTTTAACATAAAAAAAATCATAAATAATGCAGAATCATCATTCACAAATTTGTATACAATACATATTCATAATAAAAATAAATAAAATAAAAATAGAAAAGAAGAAGAAAAAACTAAGAAGCAAAAAAATAAAAGAAAAAGGGGTTTTCTTAACAAACATTAGAAGAAATAGGCTTTCTTAACAAAAATTAGAAGTTAGTTAATTAAAATATTAGATGAAATAGGTTTTCGTAAGAAACATTAGAAGAATAAAAGGGGGAAACTTCATAATAAGTAGAGAGAGAAAAGAGGAACAAACCAACTAATTACTGCGAAGAGGAGGAGGGGAAAAGCTAGGGTTTTGCACGACTGCTCTGTGAAAAGGTTGTGCGAAGAAGATGAGGAAAACAACTAGGGGTTTTGGGGTTCGTAAGCCAGTGAGAGAAGCTAGGGTTTGCGGGGATTTCGAATTGTGTTGTTTTTGTTCTGTGCAATGGTAAGCTGGTAATGTCTTGTGGTGGTGGTAATTGGTAAGTAATGTTTTTTTATGTTATTTAACCAATGCTTGAGTTATTATATTTTTTGCAACGTTTTAAATTTTTAAAATTGTAAAACTAACCCCGCATGTCCTAATTTATGTGTCATCAACGTGTCCTAGCGTGTCCAACAAAAAAAAATGACACTATGCTGTGAATTGGAAGTTCATGGGCTATTTTTAGTATTTTTAGGATTTTATTATACTTTTGTTATTTTCTTTATTTGGTTGTATTTCCTCGTAGTAAATAATTGCTTGGTATTTAGGGAAGAAAATAGCAAAGGCTAATACGGGTATACTTGTAATTAGATCATTGCTTGGAGCCTAAGCTACTTTCCACCTATAAATACCCCATTTGTAGAGTCATTTGCGGTATTCGATATTTTGGAGAGTTTATTAATTGAGAGTTAAAGCGTGTGATATCTTCTTCCTATTACCCATTTGGTGTCATTTACGTCAATTGGTATCAGAGCCTCGTTGCAAGGTTCTAAAAGGCGCGAGGCGTGATCGAGGCGTAGAGGTCAAGCCTCAAGCCTTAGGAGCCTAGGCGTGCCTAGGTGAAGCCTAGGCGTCAAAAGGCGTTTTTCCTTTTTTTATTATTTTAATTATTCCAAGGCTAGTAATATAATAAAATAGTACATACCTTGAATTTTGAAAATATATCCATATGTTTGGTAGCCATCTTTCTCATATTCATGCTTCATAACCAATATTTGTCTACTAATCTTTTGTTTTTTTTAAAAAAAGTATGCCTTAAGGCTTTTACCAATAATAAGGGGTAATAAGGCGTAGGCGATGGGTTTCTCTCAAGCCTCAAGCCTAGGCGGAGCCTAGGCGGGCCTTTTAGAACAGAGGTTTTACCCGTTGTTATTGTTGTTATTGTTGTAAAAAAACAAAAAAGTCGTAAACAACGACAAATGAATTTTAAGAGGAGATATGCTCCCGTAAAAGCTCGTTACGATCAATTTGAGGGGGCCTTGAACCGCCTTTTGACTATCTTGACGCTCGCCTCCCTTCCACCATTACCCAAAACCCTAACCCTAACCCAAGCCACCAAAATATCCCCACCCACGCTTCCGCAACCATTTCCACCCCTCTACCCCCAAAAAAAATGTCCCAACAAACCCTTATTTCACCCTAACCCCACTCGAGTTTAGGCCACAAACCCTAGCACCAACAGAGATCAACAGTCCACCGAACAGCCCCAAGGACCTTCTTTCAGTCCGGTCACATTCAGATTGCTGCCATGACTGCCGAAAGATCACTAGCATCGTCGATCGCACTGCCCCAGACCAAAACAGGTCAGATTCAGCCTCTGGATGTTTCCAGCCCTTGCCGACCTCTGCAACATACCGTACCTACTAAGATTTCAGTCGGATTGCTTTACATGCCACACCGGGGCTTGCTAAGCCTTCGAATGATCAAAATTCCTCCGCCCACAATCAAGAAAGGCTACTTTCAGTCCCAACTTCAGCCACTACCCCACTAAACCTAACAAATACCCTTTTAACCCTCTAGTGACCCCCGAACAATCCAAGATTCAATCGGAACTACCCAAGAACCATTATCCCACAAATTCAATCTAATTTCAACCCATTTCGGCTCAAATTCCTCCTATGCTAACCGATCTATCCTCTGCCCTAGGTGGAACCCTCCAACAAATTCAAGAACTAGGGTTTGTCAACCCAAACTTGATTTTTGATCCGGGTGGAAGATATTTTTTATGGTCGACATGAGTGGCAAGAAGTAAATGATGAAGATTCTTGAAGGATTGCCTCTTCCTAAAAAAAAATTAAGAAATTATTTTTGGCCCCACAAGTTTTTTAATCTCTTTTCAAGCACATTTTGGGAATTTCTCACTCGACTCCAATTTTGAAAGCCCAAGGACGATCTTTTTCGAAGACATAGAGAACGATGTGAATTGGAAGTTTATGGGCTACTTTTAGTATTTTATAGTATTTTTGTTATTTTCTTTATTGGGTTGTATTTCCTTTTAGTAAATAGTTGCTTGATATTTAGGAAAGGAAGTAGCAAAGGTTAATAGAGATATACTTGTAATTAGATCATTGCTTGGAGCCTAAGCTACTTCCCACCTATAAATACTCCATTTGTAGCCTTTTTTGAGCTATTTGATATTTTGGCGTTTATTGATTGAGAGGTGAGACATGTAATATCTTCTTGTTTCTCATTTGGCGTTATTTACGTCACTCTAGGACACGCGTATCGACAGCGTGTCAGAGCGTGTCACGTATCCATAGCGTGTCGTGTGTTGCGTGTCCGACTCGACTCAAAGCTGACTCATCGCCTCCGGGAGAGTATTCGTGCTTCATAGATTACTACCATCGCCAAATCACTCAAACCCACCCTGATCCATCCCGCAACCACCAATCCGTCGCCCATTCACCACCACACCAAAATCTAAATCAACAAAATCGAATCACAATAAGCACACACCTAACAATTGAAATCGTATTTGCAGAAATTTGAACAAATAAGGACCTTATTTTCAAAAATTTGAAGAATCGAAACCCTATTTGCAAAAATCTTATTCATTTTTCTTCATGTTTTGGTCGATTCTCTGTCGGAAAAGTATTGGGAGGGAAGGAGTTCGGTGCTAGCCGCCAAAAAAGGAGGGGTTGAAGAGGGAAGGAGTTCGGTGGTGGACGACCAAATTAATTTCCTTTTTATTTTTTAATTGATTTTATTGGATTTTAAAATTATTTTAAACTGAAATGACATGTGGGTTAACAGATTTTCGGATGATTTTGGACAAAGTCAAATTTTTCAATACAGTTTATTAAAGTCTAAAATCGAGAATTAGTCATGTATTAAAGTTACATATATACATACAATATCGTTTTTATGCGGACTGTTCCGCATATTAACAGTGCAGACTGAACATGTGTCACCTGGCAATGAACCCAGAAAAGAGAGAGAGAGTGCCGATAATTCTGGGCTCACCGCCAGGTGACAATGTCCAGTCCGCACTGTTAATATGTGAGGCAGTCCGCACAAGAGCAGTACTGTATATATATATACACTAAAAAAATAAAAATAAAAACTTCATTTATTAATACAGTTACTTTTGTTACAATTAGCAAGATGTAAACCCTATATTATAAAGGACTAAGAATAAAATCTTCTTTTTGTCCTTATTAGTGGTTTAGTCTATTTTCAGTGTTGCCCAAGGCACAATTCCCAAGGCTATTTCAGTGTTGCCCTAGGCACAATTCCCAAGGCCATATAAACTCTTGTACTCTACATTAAAGGACAAACTCAGTACACGAGGCTCCCGCCTCTACATTATTAGACATATATTTTAGTAATAGAAGAGAGCTTTTTCTAATTTTGTGCTTGCTCTTGTGAGCCTTTTGTCAAGTTACATCATATTAAGTGGGAAAAAAAAATCTAAGCTATGGGTTTCAGTTTCAAGAGGTACAAGTGACCAACACAGTTACAAAAAATTAAAAGCTGGGTGCTTAAACTTTCAAAAATTAGTTTCTCCCTTGAGATAGAAACACAAACGAGTTGCTATTTTCTCCATGACACCAGGGGAGAATGATAACCCTAAAAAATAAGTCAAGTACACTAACCTTCCCCTCTGATGTCAAGAACAAAACTGAGAAGATATCAATTAAGAACCATGAATTCTTCTTTCTTTTTCCCAAATTTAGAGTTCATTATAACCAAGTTCCATAATATTCGCGTAAGTTTTAATTTCACCAATAATTCTGTGAGAAAAAATCCTTCAAATGTGGACTTCCTGATTTGGGACAGAGGAAATATATGAAAATCTTAGGCTAGATGAAAGGAAACCTTGCGGAACCGTTTTATAATTTACACCAATACCTTTGCACTTTACAAGGAAATAATTAAACAAATATATAAAAGGCACCTAGACTACAAATCAAGCATAACATGTCAATTTTGATATAATTATAAGCATTCCCCCTAAAAAGGGCGCCATGATATCAACATAATTATGCAAGTAGAGCAGACATACCTGTTCCAAGCACTCTGCACTCTGAAAAATGGAGACGACAGTATTTATTTTTTCATGGCAAACCCGACATTCTCATTTTGTTGAGATATTTTGTAGGAAATTAGAGATACCGTCTATAATCGTTTTAAAAAGACAGTAACAACCTAGACAGGTAATATGGAAAAGTTGTGTAGCTTCTATATATAGATATAAATATATATTCTTCATTTTATACATGGTATCCTTCACATAAAAAAATAAAATATTTAGATCTTTATAAATATTTCTGTAATGGTGGATGTGGGTAAGGCATATTTAATACGTGTCGTACAATCTGATGTTAATGGCACTTTTCTTAAACCTTTCTATTGGGCAAGACATGCGATACATTAGAACCGCTTCAAATTCTCAGTTTTCGGTCAGTCATTACAGAACATGGATATTTCAAATCATAGGGCACAACATATTTTAATAACCATGTAGGCTATATATTTCTCAACATTATTTCCTTACACATACCTCGGCCTCTAATATCTACCTGCAACATGGAACTAAAATAATAATACATACTACTTTTGATTTATACTGTTATACTAGCTGTGGACAACCCAATCTGACACCCCGTTTCCAACTAGCTCTTTCACATCAACTGGGTAGGGTTCCCCCAGCCTAATTACGTTATGCATGGGAAAATGCCAAATGCTCATCATCACACATACAACACTGGGGAAACTTCTTCTGGTCCTGAAAGTAGTTCTAAAAAAAACAGGCAATGAGTTGACATAACTCACAGTCAATCAGACACCTAGGATACCTTCTCAGTAACCTATTGATCCTTACGCCTTAGGGAAACTTGGAGAAAAGTTTACCCATAAGCACTATATGGGTGCCCATCATCAAATCTCATCATGAAGATTTTGCTGTCACTATAGAAGTGTATGATGTGCATTGAAGTTAGACGCCAACCAGGCTCACATATATGCCAATCGACACCTACATATGAAATGTCAATCGACATAAAACTGGATTCCCCTTCTATTATACCAATCCATAGCAGCACAACCCATGGAATCACATAATTAGATGCTATGCAACTTTACCACTTTGGTTATACTAAGCAAAATGTTCAAAATTGTATTCGAGGCTATAGCCGCTAGGGCGCATCTATTTTGTGAAACCATCGCTTCAAATGTGAGGCGCACGACTTAAATTTATTGATGAAACCCTATTTTTGAACGGTAGAAACATTAAACCTCACTCTCCTTACATATCCCGCATCCCTATTTCCTCTATTCTGTTGGGGAACCCAAGGTTATAAAAAACGTGGGGCATGATCGAGGCGTGAAGACCAAGCCTTAAGCCTTAGAAGTTAGAAGTCTAGGCGGGCCTTAGGCGTAAAGAGGCATGAAAAGGCGTTTAGGCTATTTTTAATATATTTTAATATTTTTTAACCATAACAAGGCTATTAAAAATACTAAAATTGTACACAGCTTAAAAATATATTTGAATATTTGCAAATTAAAATACTGTTTGATTGTTTTGGACGAGATATTCGTCCAGTTTGTAAAAAAAGTATTTAAAAGGTGATATCGTTTCACTAAAGCATTTTTGTTATAAAAAAAATTGCGCCTTGAGGCTTTTACCAAGAATAAGGCGTAAAAGGCTTGAGACGGGGCGTTTCTCTCAAGCCTCAACCCTAGGCGCACCTTTTAGAACACTGGCGGAACCCATGCCCTTGCAGCTGTTCCAACACGTTCGCCTCTCTCTCTCTCTCTACATATATATATAAAGAGAGAGAGAGAGAGCGAGAGAGGGGGGCAGGCTCCTATGCACACTAAGTTTGCACACGTGCTGGCGCACACCAATTTTTTTTAAATATTAAAAAAAAATGAGTTGATTTTTTATGTGATATTAAAACATTTCAGCGCACACGTAAAAAAATTCAACTCAAAAAAACTTTTTTTGCTATTTTTAAAAAATTAGTCAAACTTTCACTGCTTTTAATTTTTTTAAAATAGCAAAAAAAAAAAATTAGTTGATTTTTTTTATATGGGTCCTTTAGAATGTTTAAATATCACAAAAAAAATAACTCAAATTTTTTTTTTTACTATTTTAAAAAAATGATGTGCAAACTTAGTGTGCACAGAACCTGTATGTATATATATATATATATATATATATATATTTCATCTCTCTCTCTTTCTTTCTTTTGTCCCGGTATCGCGAAGCCATATTCCCTCCCCCTCTCTGCTTTCTAGATTCGAAACCACTTGTATATTACTTCCAAACCCTATTTTATGTTCCACATCAGTTGTATTTTTGTTCCAGCTACTTTGTGCTCGTTATATTTTTTTTTTGAGTTAGCTTTTTTTATTATTATTATCATTAAATTTGGTCATTTGTTTCTGTTTTGTAATGATTTGGTGATATGGGTTGAAAAGATTTGGATTGGAAATATGGGACTGAAGTTAAGAAAATTAGTAAAGCTTGTGTATGTTGAATGCAATTTTGCATGAAAAATTGGGTAAAAAATCTTCTTATGGGAAACCATGGTAAGGTTGATCCATACACAGTTGTGCCAAGTGAAGTTAATGAAGATATTGAGGCATATATAAAAAGTACCAACCAATCAAAGGAGGTAAAATAAAGAATATATGGTGCTGAAAAAATTCGAAGAGGTACCGATGAATATATTTCGTTGGACTCCAAAATGTATTCTCAATGCAAAATATTCAATTACACCGGTTTGGATTTCCTTCCCTTAGCTTCCAATTTCACTTATTCTCGAAGGGTTCCATGTTCTCAAATGGCCAACTTGTTGAAAAACAATTATGACTAGATGCTTCAATGGCTTTCTAGTTAGGCATAATGTGGCTCGAATTTGTGTGGAATTGGGGTTGCTGAAAGAGCCCCCTAATCTGAATCCAGATAGGTTGTTGTGAGAAAGGATTTTGGCAACAGAATTATATGAAACCCCGCCTAGATAAACAAGGGCATCATTCCATAACTGTGAGAGTCAAGTAATAGTAATACAGGAAGAGGGGAAAAAAAGTAGAATACAGTGGCCCAGTTCCTTGGAAAAATGTTTGGAGGCTAAAAGTCAAACTGAGTAAACCATATCAATAGTCCCACCGATTCTTCATACTCCATAAATTTCTCAACACCAATGGATCTGCGGAGGTGTTGGTCGTTGTACGAAATTGGCAACTATCATCTTTATCAAACCTTTTGAGGATCAGCAGGGCCAAAAATTGTCAAGTGATTTTCAATGATGCCTGCCTTCAAACAAAACTACTTTAATAGAAAGGGGTGGAGGAGGTCAATGATTGGCAACAAGAGCATAAGAAGCTTGCTGATGGAAATGGGCTTTTTTTAGGGCCTTATTGCATTTTATTTTATTTTTGTTATTTTCTTTTATTTTATGGTGTCATTGTAATTTGTTTTGCTTTAGTATTTAGAGGTAAGGAGTAGTAAGGGCATTTTTGTAATTAGGATATTAGCTTAGAGCCAAAGTTACTCCTCCCCTTTAAATACCCCATTATATTCCTCATTTGGGGACACTCTCCATTTTCATATATAAGAAATCTCTTGATTCTCTCTCTAACAGTTAGGGTTAGGTTTAATTTTCTTGGTCATTGACGTGTAGTTTACGTCAAATTGGTATCAAAACGAGGTGTTGCTCCAACCCTGGTATTTGGTGTATCGGTGTATTTGTATCAAATCGTACACTACAATCAATGGCTCCAAAGAAATCCAAACAACAACAAGAGGAGTTCAACCAAGAGATGATGCGAAGATTGTATAGACAACAACTACATATTAATGCTCTATTCCAATTCGTCTCCTCCAACTTCCCTAACCTTAGCCTACACCCATTCAAAACCCCAACCACTTACCTCTGCCATACCCCTGCCCCAACCCGATTCCATTTCAGCCCCCAACCACTGACCACTTTTCCTCTTCCACACACATGGTTTTATACCCGAGTGGAGGCTTCTAGGGCTGGTATGAGAGAAGAAGAGAAGAAATGAAGAAGAAACCTTGTGGGTTGGACACTCCTCAACTTTTATAAAATTATTTTTTCCCCCGACAAGATTTTGGCAGCACTTTTTTGGAATTTCATCACGAGTCCCCAACTTTTGAACGCTCGAGGACGAGCTTGGTCTTAAGAGGGAGAGAGTGATGGAAATGGGCCCTTTTTAGAGCTTTATTGCATTTTATTTCTTTTATTTTATTATGTCATTGTAATTTGTTTTGCTTTAGTATTTAGAGGTAAGGAGTTGTAAAGGCTAGTAAGGGCATTTTTGTAATTAGGATATTAGCTTAGAGCCTAAATTACTCCTCCCCTTTTAATACCCCCTTGTGTTCCTCATTTGAGGACACTCTCCATTTTAAAATATAAGAAATCTCTTGATTCTCTCTCTAAAAGTTAGGGTTTGGTTTATTTTTCTTGGCCATTGATGTGTAGTTTACGTCACTTGCAGCCAAGGACCACGCTGTGGACGATGTTGAATCTGATTGTATGAAGCCCCTTGGATTGGGGTGACAGCAATGGAGTTAGACTAAGTGTTGTTAAGAGTCGATCAATTCCCAAGGTGGTGCAGTTGCTTTGAATGGGGTAGATTGATGCGCAAATCGAAAGCATGATAGTTGGTGTTCGACTAACATATGAGGTGGGTTACAGCGTGGCCGAGTCGAGAAGTGTCTCTGGCACGGTTTGGGGAAGAGGCTTGTTGAACATGGAGCGAGGTTGCCTGCGGCTTGGGGCTGCATGGCTGTTATAGCAAGAGTCAAGGCATCGATATCAGCCCTCATCTCACTAATGATGGTTCCCCATCTATGACTTTGTTCCTAACAATTTTGACAGTTCTTGTTGCTTCATTGTTGTTTTGTTATAGTTGATTTACAACAAAAAGTAGAACAATGGGCAATGCTTAGAAAATCACTCGAGGCTTAAGTCTCAAAGGCCAAAAAGAGGTTTACTAATCAATGCACCTCGCCTCATTATTCTTTTTCTATCACGAACTCTATTTTTTTTGTTATTTTAATATATATATATATATATATATATATATATATATATATATATATATATATATATAGAGAGAGAGAGAGAGAGAGAGAGTCCTGTAAGGACCTCATATATACATACCCCCGTGCAAATCATTTTCTTTAAATAGTAAAAAATTGAATTTTTGGATGAAATTTTTCGTAAACGTTCTCCCCACTATGGAGAGCATCTACAAAAAGTTCCATCAAAAAAATCAATTTTTTACAATTTTAAAAACAATGATATGCAAAAAAGATGAATATATGCATTTTTTGTGAAATTTTTTTGTAGATGATCCCCTCATTATGGAGATCTCCAAAAATAATTATCAAAAAATGCAACTCTTTACTATTTTAAAAAAATAATCCGCATGGAGGTCTGCACCATCTCAAGTCCGCACCTGAAATGGCTTGTATACATATATACATATAGAGGCAATTGGTATATACATACACTCTGAAGATTTATGTGCATCAATTTGATTATGTACCAATTTTGTTATATACATGCTACTAAATGAATTAGTTTTTAAATGTACTAATTTGATTATGTAATTGATAAAAATATTTTCATATAGTTTTTTCCTACAAAATTATTAATCAATATATACTAAATAACTATTTCCTTTATGATGATATAAGAATATATTTATTGATTTATATAAATATACCGATTAATATTGATGCAGGAGCATAGGGATATAGTCATCTTTTTAGCATTTATTCTTTATGTTTTCCTTTTTTTAGCCTCTTAGTATAAATAGCCATAGAGGCCCTCATTGTATCACTTTTGACCATTTGAGATTAAAAAGAGAAATAATAGAACCTCCTACATTTTCCATGTTGTTGTTGTTGTGTAGTTAACTTCTTTTTTTTTACACTTCTGCATCCATATTTGCATTAAATTGGTATCAGAACGAGGTTTGTTCTTGGATCGATCATGCTTATTGAAGATTGGGACTCAAATTGGATTCACCCGAATGAATTTCGACCAAACCCTAATACCCTAACCAACACCCTAGAATCTTCCGTGGCAGCCGAGTTCAGGTGGACTGAAGAGGCTGATCGGGCCTTCACGCGTATCAAGGAGTTGATGACGACTGCTCCTATCCTTGTCGGACTTTGACCAGTTGTCTGAGTTGTCTTGTAATGCTTGCAAGACAGGGAGTGGGCGTTATTTTGAGTCAGAATGGGAAGCCATTGCATTTTTTCGGGCGCGGCCTTACACTATTCTACCTAGGACTTGGAATTTTATGCGGTTGTGAAAACCGTGAAGTTTTGGTCACCCTACCTCCTCCATAAGGGGTTTGTGATCAAATCGGACCATGAGGCTTTGCGATTCCTCCATAGCCAGCGGCATGTTAGTAACCAACACACCAAGTGGTCAGCCTATCTTCAGCGTTATACCTTCCACCTTCAGTACAAGCCTAGGAAGAAGAACATGGTAGCGGATGCACTTACCCGACGTGCTCATGCATAAGTGACCTTGCGGAGTCGGGTTTTTGGGTTCGATAAGATTCAAGATCTCTACCCGACCGATGTGGAGTTAGGGCCCATTTATTTCGCTTGCCAACAGGGCAATGGCGCATCAGCCGAGTACTTATTACAGGATAGATTTTTACATGGGGGACAGCTTTGTGTATTCCTTATTCCTCCTTGCGAGAGAAGATTATTTCTGAGGTTCATGAAGGTGGTTTAGCAGGTCACGTGGGACAAGCCCGCACCCATGCTTTGTTACGAGATCGATTTTATCGGCCCACCATGAGGCGGGATACTAATGCCTTCATCAGACGTTGTTATACTTGTCAGACAACCAAAGACCAATAATCCAATGCTGGATTGTACACTCCCCTGGCGATACACGAGCACCCTTGGCAGGAAGTTTCGATGGATTTCATTGTGGGTTCCCCCGTACTTCCAGTGGGCATGATTCTATTATGGTGGTCGTTGACAGATTCTCCAAGATGTCTCATTTCATTTCGTGTTTTCGCATGACTGATGCTTCTCATGTAGCGACCTTATACTTCCGAGAGATTGTCCGCTTGCACTGCGTTCCCCATAGCATCACTTCCAATTGCGATGTCCACTTTATAGGACATTTCTGGCAAACATTATGGCGCTAGCTACGGACGGAGCTCTACTTTTCGACTGCCTTTCATCCCAGACAGAGGTGGTCAACTGGAGTGTGGGAAATCTTTTGCGTTGTTTGGCGTCTGAGCACCCCGTAGGTGGCATCTGGTGATTGCTCAAGCCGAATTTGCTTTCAACAACACCGTCAACCATTATACCGATTTCTCTCCTTTCCAAATTGTGTTGGGTCAGCCCCCACTATGCCTATTGACCTCAGCGCCCACCGACAGTTCCTACGTGCCCTTCTGCTGAGAAGTTTGCAGCCCATTTGACTTCTGTATAGGTCAATGTCCGTTCTCGTCTCCAGACCATTTACGCTTCTTATAAAGAGGCGGCTGATGCGTATCGTCGTTTCGTTTCATACCAGTCCGGTGACTTGGTCATGTGTACCTCCAGAAACCACATCGTGCCGGCAAAGGCAACAAGCTTCTTATGCAACTTTATGGGTCGTATCCTATTGTTCGCGCTTGTGAGCCGAATGCATATGAGGTTGACCTTCCTCCGAAATTTCGCATGCATCATACATTTAATGTGGCGGACCTTTCTCCTTTTCGGGGTACCCATCCCTCTTCCATCTTCGTCGGCTCAGCCAGTCCGTTCTCATGTTGACCGTATTAAGGGTATACTTGACTCCGCTTTTGTCTCCTCTGCATCAGGTGATTACACACGCTATTTGACTTGTTGGGTTGGGCATCCTGCAGCCGAAAACTCTTGGATTACTGAGGCGACATTGCAGCATGTTGATCTTTTGACTTCTTTCGCCAATACTCCGCATATATGAATTCCTCTCAAGGAGGAAAGAATGATGCGGGAGTATAGGGATATAGTCATCTTTTTAGCATTTATTCTTTATTTTTTTTATTTTTTTAGCCCCTTAGTATAAATAGCTATTGAGGCATTCATTGTATCACTTTTGACCTGTGAAGCACGGACACGTAACATGTGTTTCGACACGCGACACGCGATTGATTCAAAAACTAGGATACGACACGCTATAATACGTACAATATATAACACATTTAAATATATATTAATGAAATAAAACAGATTTTCTACATAAAATCTCTTAATCTCTAGTTTAATGCAAATATGGGTGAGGAAGTGTAAAAAAAAGTAGTTAACTACACAACAACAACAACATGAAAAACGTAGGAGGTTCTATATATATAAATGTGTTATACATATTAGAGATTAAGAGATTTTTTTACACGTTGGACGCCTTGTGCACTGGGTACATATATATATATATACATACTATATATATATATATATGTACATACATATATATATATATATACATACTATATATATATATGTACATACATATATTATATATGTACATACATATATATATTATTGTAGATGCAATTATTATGCAGCACAAATAAATATGAAAGAGGTGACAACCAAGAAAAAACAAATAAAAGACCAATCACACAACAACGAAGATACGTGGTTCAGCAAAGAAGTGCCTACGTCCACGGTGGTTCAGTCAGTGTTATTTCACTATAATCTGAAGAGTAAGTACAGAGAATACAACTTGTCCTTTGCCCTGGACTTGGGGTTTAATTTATACATGTATGTCTTGGAGTAGTGGGGGTGATAGGTTCCTCTTTATTATCCATCTCCTTTTCATGGGATCGTGTACCCCCACAACTCCTCTTCATGGCATCGTGGAGTAAATGGATGAATACCAGAAGTGATGGGCCTGGATTTTGGGCCGCTGAGGATGGGCTACTCGTCCAGGCCTTATGGTGATAAAATCGGGGTACCCACAATTGCCCCTGAATTTGTCGGGCCGTTCTTTATGGGTCCGATGAATTTAAATGATCAGCCATGATGGTTGATTTCTTTGAAAACTGTCAAGTTGCTTTGGCGGCACCCGCTTCTCTATCTGTGCGTTATGATTAGTTTTGAAGGCTTGTTGGAATAAGACACATTTTTTCTTCATCGTTCCAGTTCTTCCAGCAATCTTCTATCTTTTGAGAACTTTTGAGTTTTGTACCTTCTATTTTCGGTCTTCACTCTCGTCGCTTCTTCGCCTTTTGATCTGATCTTCTGTCCTGTAAGTCTTTCGTGCCCTTTTTCTTGAGTTTATAGTTTTTCTTGTATTTTTCCAATGGCGAAGATTGGAAATAGGTCGGTAACTGAGTTTAGAAAATTCTATGGTATTCCTGAGTGGGTAGAGATTGAGTGTTGTGTCTCGCCGCCTAGGAACGTTAGGGACATAGAGGATGCACATTGGATTCACGTCCTGTTGCTTTCCCAGGGGGGTCTCACCTTTCCCCCTAATGGTTTGTTTCTGCACTTTTTTAGTTATTTTGGTATTGTACCTGCATAATGTTCACCCAACGTATGGAAAATAGTGAATGGTGTGCACAGGATAAATCAGTTGTACGGCACGAGGTTAGGGCTTGCCGAGGTCTATTTTTGTTATTCTTTTTCTCGAACGAGTTCAGGTGTCTTGTACCTTAAGGCCAGGAGCCCTGATAGGGTATTGGTAGTAAATTTACCTGATTCCCATAAGGACTACTGGAAAGAAGGTTTTATCGTTAGGAACTGGCAATACTCCCCTCAATTTGAAGGGTCGAGGTCCGAGAGGTTCACTATTCCCTTTTACAGGGAAGAATATATAGGTAGATGTTGTATAGTTGTTTCAACCTTTGCTAACTTTGTGCTTTTTCTAACTCCTCCTTGCTTTCTCCTTTTCAGCGAAGATAAAGAACTTGGAGCCAGCTCTCAGCGAGGTTCGTATCTCGGAACTGGTGAAAGCTTGGAACATCAGGGAACCTTTGGGTGACGGCGAGCATCCTAGGTCTACAGCTTTCCTGCTTGAATACAAGAACACAGGCTCGAGTTTCATAGCCCGACCTGTGGAAAGTGTTCCGGACTTTGACTCTTCCAAAGAGATTTCAGCTTAGCCCATCCAATTGGACGAGGAGGAGAGCAGCTCGGAGAGCGAGCCTGCAGGTGTTGTGAGTAACTTGGGTGGAGGCAGTGCTGATAGTAGCAGTTCATCGAGTACTACCAGCAGTCCAGGTGAAGAAATGCCTCCCAAGAAGAATCTAATCCGGGATGATGATGATGATGATGATGTGCTTCTTGCACAGAGGTCCAAAAAATCGAAGACTGTCTCCGGGGCCACAGCTACTGGTTCTCGGCCTCCCTCTCAAGAACAAGAGAAGAAGAAGAGAGAGGAGGAGCAGGAGAGGGAGATAGAGAAGAAAAAGGAGGAGGAGAGGAAGAAGGTTGAAGAGAGAAAGAGGAGGGAGAAGGAGAAGGAGGAGGAGAGGAGGAAGATGGAACTGAGGACCAAGACTGGTCAAGCCTTGGTCCCAGTATCTGCTTTGCCTGAGGGGGCTTCGGTGGCCACCTCTCCTCAACTTGCCCCTGCGCTGCTTGAGAGGGCAGTCCTCACTGCAGATCGCGAGAGGGCGTCAGGGTCTGATCAACTGGCCTTGCAAGCTAGCCAGAGGCTCGCCTTGGTAAGGTTTCTTTTCTACTTCCCAACTTCTTCTAATCTGCTTTGATGGTTTCTTCTTTCTGATCTTTACCTTGTTTTCTGCAGTTTGTGACTGACTTCGCCGTGCTATATCGCTCTCGCGATGAGCTGTTGAGAAGGAACAGCGAGCTGGAGCAGGCGAATTCTACTCTGGTGGCCAGGGGTTCTCAGTTGGAGGCCGATCTGAAGGCTGCTGATGCGGCTCGAGCTTCTTCTGCCTTGGCCCTTGTTAATTCTGCTCGCGAGAGAGATAATGCTGTCAGGGAGCTCGGCGAGCTGAGGAAGTCGTACGACCAGGTCTGCTCTAGCAAGATGGACTTTGTGGAGAAGAACAGGGTTCTTGCCGAGCAGCTGGAAGCGGAGAAGGCCCAGGCAGCCACTGTTAAAGAAGATTCATACAATTCTGGCTGGGCTGCTGCGTATGAAGACGCCGAGGTTCAGATAGGCTATATTAGCCGTCTGAACTTCAAGAAGGGGTGGAACAAGGCCCTTGTGGCTGCAGGGGTGGATGTTGCATCCCCACTTTTTGACGAACATGATCCAGGGCCCAAGCCAGTTGTGGATGAGGAGCCAGCCCCAACTGCTGAAGGGGTCAATCCTGCTTCTCAGGCGACTCTTGCTGATGCTTCCTTGGTCGAGGGGGTAGTGCACACCTCTGCAGAGGGTAACGCCCCTGCTGATGCTGATAAGGACGAGGGTCCGTCCACCGAGGTTGCTAAGTGATAGGGATCTCTTTGTAATTTTTTCCCTTTTTTTTTTGTTCTGATGTAACCTCGCTCATTATCAATAAAAAGGCTTCGTTTTTGTTTATGCTGATTTCTTTTTGTTCTCTTCCTTTCTTTGTAGTTGGTTGATGTGGATGATTATATTCCTGTTACCTCCCAATTGGGTAGGACTCTGGGTCCTAATGCAAGCCCTGCAGTTCGCCAGGCTTTTGCTAAGCTCTGTAGGTTTGCTAAATCAAGGAACCAGAAGTATAAGGATCAGTCCGAGCTGGTGGCTAAATTTAAGGACAGGCTCCAGGAAATGGGAGAGATCGGAGCTTCAGTGCAGGAAGAAGTCAGCGAGCTGAGAGTAAAGTTACTGGAGTCTACCGAGATCAATCAGGTCGTGGAGTTTCTTCAGCGGGAGAATGACGACCTGAGGCGGGAGGTCTTGAAGCTTAAGGAGCATTCGCCGAGCACCGCTTCGGCAGTCCTGCAAGGTTCTTCCTCGTCGCGAGCTGCTCGCCCACCCCTCCCGCGAGCTAGCAGGAGTACGCGGGGTAGTAGGGAAGCTGAAGAGCAGCGTGAGAGGGAGATGGAGGAGCTGCGCGACGATGTTCAGCGAGCTTACGTAACTGCTGCTGGGCTTCAGAGGGACGTCACCCGACTGCGGCATTTATTTAAGAAGGGCCCTCGCCAAGTGTGGATTGATGGCTATGATCAGGGCTGGCTAGATGCTCCCACAAGATTATCAGAGTTCGAGGAGCTTTCCTTCATCAGGGGGTGGTTGAGTGCTCTCAAAGAGCTGCAGGTGTCGAGAAATTCGATATTGTGGTATCGGCATGAGATGTCTCCCTCTACTCTGATGCCCAATCCATTTAGGCGAGATGACCGATGGATTCCTATCGATGCTATTCCTCGGCGGCTACTGGAGTTGGACACAAATGAAGTTGTTGAGGAATTCGATCCTGCCCCTGATGACGGGAGGAGAGCTAAGGTTGCTGATTACCTTGCTCGGAGGCTTCCCCCTTCTTGATTTTTTGTTTTTTAATAATTGTAAATGCTTTGGGCGAGTCTTTGCCGACTAAACATGTACCATTATTGTTTGTAAATATAAAAGATTAATGGAAAGTTTGAGTTTTGGGCGTTTTTGCCGACTAAACGTGTTTATCCAATCTCTGTTATATTTTTGCAGCTTCACAATCTTTATCTTGCCATGTGAATGTCCGCCCAGTCCAGTATTAAGAATACCATTGTGCTCTCCCTTTACCTTTTAGGTCGTGTCGTCACACTCCCTTAGGTCTAAGAGGGGCAATTGGCGAGGACACACCTGTTTTTGGATGTCTTCATCCGGTCAGGATTTTGTTTAACCAGAGTAGGTTCGATGCCTAAGAATACTCTGTAGGGCTTCATATATTGCCATGGGCAATGCTAAGAGGTCTGTCGTGCTTCGTGACGATGACCTGAGGAGGGGTGTTCCCCTGCTATGTCAACTATTATACCTGTGATTTGAAAAAGATGTGCAATAAGATATAATTGTTATACTTTTAGAGAGTAATAAACTGAGAGATTTTTATTGGTGAGTAGAGAAATAAACTGTCTTTTCCCAAAATGAGTACAATAAAAGATCTAACAATAGAACTCCTAAAAGTAGAATTTCTTGAGATTAGTTGCGTTCCATGCTCGTGGTATCTCTCTGCCCTCCATCGTTTTCAAATGATAGGCACCTTGCAGGTCGTCTCTAATTATTTCATAAGGTCCTTCCCAGTTTGGGCCCAGTTTACCATCTGATGGCTTTACTGTGTTGCCAAGGACCTTTCTTAGGACATAGTCTCCAATTTCGAACTTCCTCGGATTGACCTTTTTGCTGTAGTGCTTCGCGAGCTGTTGCTGATAACTCGCTAGTTTGACTAGGGCAAGTTCCATGCGCTCGTCGGCCAAGTCGAGTTCAGCGAGCAAAGCCTGATCGTTCTGATTCTGCTCGACAAGGTCGGATCTCATTGTAGGCAATCCTGCTTCTAATGGGATGACTGCTTCCATACCATATGCTAGTGAGAATGGCGTCTGACCTGTGGCTCGTCTGGGAGTCGTTCTGTATGCCCATAGGACATGTGGTAGCTCAGTAGTCCACGCGCCTTTTGCTCGTTCTAACCGCTTTTTTAATCCAGCGATCACTGTTTTATTGGAAGCCTCTGCTTGTCCGTTGCTCTGAGGATAAGCTACCGAGCTGAAGTGGTGCCTGATTCTGTGTTGGTCGCAGAAGTCCTGAAAGGGGCCACTTTCGAACTGTGTCCCATTGTCAGTGATGATGGTTCTGGGGATCCCGAATCGAGTGATTATATTTTTCCATATGAATTTCATCATGTCAGCATCTCGGATGTTCGCCAGAGGTTCTGCCTCGATCCACTTGGTAAAGTAATCGGTGGCGACCAACAGGTATTTGCGATTGCCGGCAGCGGTGGGTAGAGGTCCCACGATGTCCATTCCCCACTGGGCAAAAGGCTAGGGGCTGGTCAGGGATTTCAATTCGCTGGCAGGCTGGCTGACCATGGGGGCGTGAAGCTGGCATTTTAGGCATCTGCGGACATATACTGCGGAGTCCCTTTGCATTTCCTTTATTGCTCGGAAGGATAGAGATCTTCCTCCGACGTGACTTCCGCAGATTCCTTCGTGGAGCTCGTGAAGCACTGTCTCGACCTCGCCTGGGTGGACGCATCTAAGATAGGGGCCGAAGAAAGATCTTTTATACAAGTCGCCTCCCGTGGATAAGTGAAAGCGAGCAGCTTTGACTCTTATCTGGTGGGCGGTCCTTTTATCATCTGGGAGCGTTCCGTTCTTCAAATAGCCTTTTAAGGCATCCATCCAGCTAGGGGATGGTTCCAATTGGAGTATTTGTTTCGCTTTTGTTAGCTCGCGGTGAATGCTCGCGTAGCTAAGGAAATCGATAGGGATTATCCTTTTAAGGCTGGAATCGACTGCCGAGCTCAGGGCTGCCAAAGCGTCAGCGTGGCTGTTCTGCCCCCTGGGGAACTGCTGGATGTTGATTTCTTCAAAGTTTGTCATCAAGTTTCTTACCAACGAGAGGTAGGCTGCCATCCTCTCGTCCTTCGCGTTGTAGTCTCCACTTATCTGATTGGAAACTAGTTGCGAGTCTCCGAATACCTGTAAATGTTTTGCTCCTAGAGTTTGCGCCCTTTGGAGACCTGCAATTAAGGCTTCGTATTCTGCTTCGTTGTTGGAGGCTGCAAATCCCAGCCTAATTCCTTGCTCGAGGACTGCATTTTCTGGAGTGATGAGAACAATTCCTACTCCTTCCCCCTTTGAGTTGGAGGCTCCATCAACAAATAGCTTCCAGCTTCCCCTTGTAGCCTGGCTGTTTTGTTCTGTTGGTTTAGGCTGGTCGAGAGGTTCTTCGCCCGTGAATTCAGCTATGAAGTCAGCGAGGACTTGACCCTTGATAGCTGTCCTTGGTTGAAATTGGATGTCAAACCGGCCGAGCTCGACTGACCACTTAGACAGCCTTCCTGACAAATCCGCCTTCCTTAGGACAGCCTTGAGGGGGTGTGATGTAAGGACGATGATCGTGTGAGCTTCGAAGTAATGCTTTAGTTTCCTTGATGACATTACTAGGGCGAATGTGAGCTTTTCCAATGGCAGGTATCTCTGCTCGGCGTCTAGTAAGGTTTTGCTCGCGTAATAGACTGGATGTTGGATCCCTGTGACTTCACACATTAGCGCTGAGCTGATAGTATGGCTGGATACAGAGAGGTAGAGGTACAAAGGGTCCATTTGCTGTGGCATGACGAGCAGTGGTGGGGAGCTTAGGTAGGATTTGAGCTCGTCAAATGCTTGCGAGCAATCTGGGGTCCATTCTACCGTTTTGCTGCCTTTTAAGAGTTGAAAGAAGGGCTTGCATCTCCCGGAGGATTTAGAAATGAAACGATTCAGAGCAGCGAGCATTCCAGTGATCTTCTGTACATCGCGGATTGTGCGAGGAGGTTGCACCCGTTTAATTGCCTCAATCTGGTCCGGATTTGCTTCTATGCCACGCTTGCTGACCAAATACCCAAGGAACTTTCCTGACTGGACACCGAAGGAACACTTGCTCGCGTTGAGCTTCATTCGGTATTTCCTGAGGATTTCGAAGGTACTTGCCAGGTCAGAAAGGTGGTTTTCTTTCTCCTTGCTTTTGACGAGCATGTCGTCGATGTAGACCTCCATCGTGTTTCCCATCTGATTTTTGAACATTTTAGTAACCAGCCGCTGATAGGTTGCCCCTGCATTTTTTAGCCCGAAAGGCATAACCTTGTAACAGTATAAACCAACCGTCGTGATAAACGCCGTTTTGTCCTGATCTGGGGCATATAAGGGAATCTGGTGATAACCCGAGTATGCGTCCAGGAAACTCATTCGCTCGTGAGCTGCAGTGGCGTCTACTAGTTGGTCTATTTTTGGAAGAGGGAAACTATCCTTGGGGCAGGCTTTGTTGAGGTCAGTGAAGTCTATGCAAACTCTCCACTTGCCGTTGCTTTTTGGAACTACCACTGGGTTGGATAACCATTTGGGGAACTGCACTTCCCGTATGGATCCTACATCCAGCAGTTTTTTGACTTCCTGTTCTATTGCTTTGGCTTTCTCGGGAGCAGTTCGTCGTGCCTTTTGTGCTATCGGTTTGAATGTGGGATTGACGTGCAACTGATGGCAGACCATATTGGGATCGATCCCTGACAGCTCGTAGGGTTCCCAGGAGAAAACATCTATGTTGCTTCTGAGTAAGGTTAACAAATCCTTTTTCTCTTTGTTAGTGAGTGAAGTCCCGATCAGGAAGACTCTGCTGTTGTCGCCTTCCCTAGCAATGACTTCTACCAGGTCCTCTACAACCCGTTCGGAGGGGAGGAGCCTGGTCTCTTCCACTCCGGGCCTTCCATATTTTAATTGCTATTTGGAAGGGATTGCATCTTCCTCCACTTTCTCGCTGGTTCGAACGTCTTTTTTCTCTGGCTTCGGTCGGATAGCCGCTATGAAGCACTTTCTCGCCATCGCCTGGTCGCCATGTATCTCCATCACTCCCCGCTCGGTGGTATATTTGAGTTTCTGGTGGTAGGTCGAGGAGACTGCCTTCATTGCATGGAGCCATCCCCTGTCGAGGATGGCTTGATATGGCGAATCGATGTCGACCACCAAGAATTCGATCATTTTTGAAACACTCCCAGCGAGCACTGGTAGAACTATCTTGCCCAAAGGCATGGTCATTTTTCCAGCGAAGCCGACCAGAGGGACAGTGGTTCCCTTAAGGTCGGCGATGTCCAACTTCAATTTCCTGAACAGGTCGATGTACATTACTTCGGATGAGCTTCCTTGATCGACGAGCAGTCTGTCGATATCAAAGTTGGCTATTCTGAGTGTAATGACTAAGGCATCGTGATGTGGGGTCCTCACTCCCACAAGATCTTCATCCGTGAAGACAATATGCTTGTTGTAGTTGATGTCCTCTGCTCGGCGGTGTTTTCCTGCCTGTGATTTCGCTGGATCAATTTGAAAAGCTTGCATTACTGCTGTCAGCTTCTTTACCTCCATCCGAGCTGAGTTGCCCTGGATTTTCTTAACATCAGATACTCCATGGATTACTGCGAATTCGTGTCCGGTGTCGTCTTCTAACACGTTGTTGGGTTTTGCCTCCTTGTGGACAGTCACCCTCTCTACCTTCCTTTCCACAAAGTCATTCAGATGTCCGGATTGGGCCAGCTCCTCGAGGTGGGACTTAAGAGCCTTGCAGTGCTCGGTCTTATGTCCCCCCTCTTTGTGGAAGGTGCACCTCAGCGCATTGTTTCTTTTCGATGGGTGTCCTCCCATTTTTCGGGGCCATTTGACGAATGGCTCATCTTTGATCTTAGCGAGAATCTTGTAGATTGGTTCTTTGAAGACGGTGTTGACCGCCTGGAACGACTTTGCAACGTCAGGGCTTCCTCCGTTTTTGGGGCCATTCTTGCTCCCATTCTTTCCTCCTTTTTTCTGGTTATCAACTTTCTCACTTCCCTTCGTGGCGAGCTTGGCTCGACCGTTTTCACCTACGTTAAGGCGGGTGACATCTTCCACCTTTGCGTATTTCTCAATCCGGGCCATCAGGTCATCAATGGTGGTTGCTTCCTTCTTTGTCAAGGACTGGTAGAGGAGGGAAGAGCTAGGTAGCCCAATTTTTAATGAAGCCACTGCCACCTCTTCTGCGCAGTCTTCGACTTCGTTGAATAACTCCCAGTACCTTTTCGCGTAGTCTCGAAGTGTCTCCTGAGGAGTTTTCTTCATCGTCAATAGAGCATCCATCCTTTTGGGATGGGAGCTGCTGGTGATGAACCTGGCCGTAAAGAGCTCGGCCAGGGATTTGAAATTTTTGATGGATCGGTGAGGGAGTTTCTCGAACCATTTCTGGGCCACGTCATGAAGGCTCGAGGGGAAAATACGGCACATCAACGCATCTCGGTGATTCCAGAGGGTCATAGCCTGCCGGTACTACCTGACATGATCAATGGGATCAGTCTTCCCGTCATAAATCTTGAACCTCGGAATAACGAACTTTTTGGGAGCTTCTTCTTCTTCAATTTCCCTTGTGAAGGGCGATTTCATCTGGGTCTTGAGGGCTCTCCTGGCGAGTTCTCTGGTTGACCTGGTGCCGCGGTGAGCTGGATGTTGGTCCATTTCTCTGCGGACCAGGTTCCGTATGTTGTCGTCGCTGCGAGCAGGGCTCTGATAGCGGCGAGCTTTTCTCAGTTGCTAGCGGAGGTCGTCGTCTGAGTCGCCACCTTCGAACCCTTGATGTTGCCGCCTAGGGCTCCTTCCTCGGCTGCGAGATTTGCTCGCCTGAGGGCTAGGAGTACGATAGGGGCGTCTCCTGGTATCAGGACGTAGTTCTTTTTCCATTTTTTCCAGTCTTCTTTTCAGGCGAGCATTCTCAGCCTCATACCTGAGAGAAAACTCCCTCTGCTCGTGGAGCCTTGCTTCGTATGCATCGATCAATCTGGATATCTGAGTGGACCTCGCTGGTCCTTGACTTTCTTCTGAGGCTGGACTTTCTAAGCGAGCCCCTTGATCGGAACTTCGGACTTCATACCTAATCCTGCGAGGAGCGGGTGGCTCCTGAATGTCTCCTGCTTGAGGAGCGTTGCTGCTGTGATCAGACATCTTAGATTTTTTTCTCGGTGTGGGCTCTTCTCAAGGAAAGATAAACGGTTCCCACAGACGGCGCCAATTGTAGATGCAATTATTATGCAGCACAAATAAATATGAAAGAGGTGACAACCAAGAAAAAACAAATAAAAGACCAATCACAAAACAACGAAGATACGTGGTTCAGCAAAGAAGTGCCTACGTCCACGGTGGTTCAGTCAGTGCTATTTCACTATAATCTGAAGAGTAAGTACAGAGAATACAACTTGTCCTTTGCCCCGGACTTGGGGTTTAATTTATACATGTATGTCTTGGAGTAGTGGGGGTGATAGGTTCCTCTTTATTAGCCATCTCCTTTTCATGGGATCGTGTACCCCCACAACTCCTCTTCATGGCATCGTGGAGTAAATGGATGAATACCAGAAGTGATGGGCCTGGATTTTGGGCCGCTGAGGATGGGCTACTCGTCCAGGCCTTATGGTGATAAAATCGGGGTTCCCACAATTATATATATATATACATACATATATATATATGTACATACATAGACATACTAAAGGTCGTACCCAGTGCACAAGGCGTCCGCTTAACTGCACAGTCTGGCTGGGAGAGGCGAATGTCGGTTGGCCTTACCCCCATATGTGGGAAGGCTGCTCCCAAACTATGGCCAAAACAGAATTCTAAACAGATTTGATATGGGCTGACGTAAACAGATGGAGCGACTAGGCCCTTACACCAACTGATGTAAGGGGTGTCAATGGCACACAAAGAAATTACACTCAAACAAAGACTAGTAATACTCAAAGATTAACTAATACTTGAATGGTTTGGCCCGGTGGGGTATTAAACTATTTATAGGGATAAGAGAATGACCTAGAAAGGGCTATGCTTAAGTCACATGTCATGCCATCAGTGACATCGGTAATGATATCACATGGAGTAAAACATTCCCTTTACAAAATACCTATTCTAGTCGTCTCTTATCATTTTAACTACAACTATAAATGAAAAATAATAAAAGAAGAATTACAGTATTAAAACGAAATTTCCCTCAACTATAATTCGCATCACAAATAGAGGAGAATTTTTTAAATATAATTTAATATTTGTAAAACCCAATATATAGTAGCGGTGACAATTTTAGAAACGACGTGAAAATACGACACGGAATGACACGAGATTGAACCGAAATTGACACGATCTGTCGTGTTCGTATCGGATTTGTTTACACGAAGTTGTGTCGTGTCGTGCTCGTGTCAAAATTATGAGTGGTGTTACCGTGTCTTGTCGTATTAATCGTGTTTTTATTCAGGTTATCGTGTCTATTTATGTCCATTTTAGTGTGAAATTTAAGAAATCGTGTTATTCGTGTTGTGTCGTTTCATTTTTATTTGGGCCGTGTTCGTGTAAACTAAAAAAAAACACGAATTCGTGTATCCTCGTCATGTCATGTCGTGTCGTGTCCGCCCGAAACACGGACCAAAAACACGAATTGCCACCCCTGATATATAGTATTGAAATGATTGTGTGCCCTAGCATTTTTAGCACACATGCCTTGTAGTTGGCGGGAACACAAAACATAGCAGGTATGCAACCACGATAACGGCAGATATGTATATAACAGAGGCACACATGCTTCTTCAACATGAGCTATAAAAAAACACGAATTCGTGTATCCTCGTCGTCTCGTGTCGTGTCGGCCCGAAACACGGACCAAAAGCACGAATTGCCACTCCTAATATATAGTATTGAAAAAATTGTGTGCCCTAGCATTTTTAGCACACATGCCTTGTATTTGGCAGGACACAAAACATAGCAGATATGCAACCACAGTAACAGCAGAGGTTATACCTAGTATGAATATAACAGAGGCACACATGCTTCAACATGAGCTATAAAAAGACAATCTTTAATTTAAGATGTTAACAAAAGAAATGAGGCCTCAAGAGATTTTCATCCTTGTATGCATATTCGAAAGCATATATATAAGATCTGTCTGACTCTGAACAGCCATCCCTCAAATGAAAGCAGAACAAAGAAAAATAAATTATTCGTCGTTTGAAAAATGAAACCATGTGCAAAAACAAAGCGAAATACTCCGATCAATTTTAGAATCTACGGATATTTGCAGATTTGGGGGTTAGGGTTTGAAATCGAACGAAAACAGTAAAAAGTAGGAATTACAAACTCACAATCGCTGGATAAATACTCCGATCAATTTCTGTTTCATCTTCGTACTGAGACACATGAGAGTCCGGTCATCGTCTGTTACCATTTTCACGCCATCCAAGGAGAATCACAACCCTGACAAATCAGACATCTCCGTTCCTCACCTCAAACAAAACCATCGCTTCTCTTCTTTCCGTGTTGGGTTTTTTTTTCGAATAATATTTGAGCCTCTCTCAACACGGGTTCTTTCGTTGTAAAGGGAGACGGAACGGATGACTTAATTTGTCGAAATTGTGATTCTCCTCCGATACAACGTAAAAATAATATCAATCAATGGACAAATCCTTCATTCTCTCTCAACAAGAAAAGGAAACAAAATTGATCGCTTTCAAAATACGTAATTTGAGAATGTGAATAGATATTTTGATATTTATATTGACTAGTTGTGCCCACGTGCGTTGCACGTGTGGATGATTCCAGATATTTGATTTGACCGGTTCGCAATTTTAGAGAAGTGATTGACATATGTAAACTAATTGATCTCGGTTTTAAGGCTATGAATTTACATGGTACAGAGGGTTGAAAAATGGGGAATGGTTGGAGGAAAGACTTATTATAATGTTTGCAAATCAAGAATGGAGTTTTATTTATAAATATATTTTATGAAGAGTTGGTTGTGGTGATTATTGGAATTTCATTGTTTGATCCTCATAGTTTGAAGTATATTGTGACTAATCTTGATCATATAATTGTTCATCACTTTATTATTTCGTTTACTTTAGTTCATTTGTGATATTTAAAGACTATTTTATTTATTAATAAGGTGTATTGCAAGAAAGATCATAAATAAAATTATGATTATGTTGTATGTACATATGCTGTCATTAACCAAAATATGTGGAACTGAAATTACAATTTAATATTCATTATACATATTAAAGTAAATAAATGTAGTTACTCTATAAATATAGGACTTAAAATCTTTATTGTAGGCAGATTGATTAGGCAGATATCTACCAAGAATCTCATCATGCTTAGCAGTATGTATATTTATCAGATGTGTTTGGAAGTTCCCCCCAAACGCTTCAGCAGAGACTATTTCACCATATCTTAATAATGAAATTGAGTCCCCAATGAAGTGGGCAAGTGAACTCTAGAGGACAACTTATGTTTCTTCAATATTCTTAATTGTTTTGTTTTCTTGTTTACTACTATTAGCATACCCTACTATGCAAAGTATGCTGATTTGATTGTTTCAAGTTCTAAATATTAGCTTAGGAGCGGATACAAATGTAAAAGAATAAAGGCATGGGCAGTGAACGTAGTCTCAAATGTGTGTTATATGATAGGTGGAGAATATTTGGTACTATATTTGTTACTAAATGTAGCAGTGACATCCACGAACCAAGCAGTAATATCTACAGCTACTGATTGACATAATAGAGCCACTACATATCCAAATTCAGTGGATGTTATCTTAATTTTAATAGAAGAAAGAAATTGTTTGCCTATGTTGAGCATTGTCATCCTCAAACAGTTGGAGGCTAATGTTATAGAACCGAAGTCTGATCGAATACATAAAAAAAAAAACCCAATGGAAATGAAGCAGTCCACATTGACCCTATAAACCCAACTTTGAACACTCATAAACCAGTTGAGTATTCCAACACAATAAGTACAGATATGACCAATGAGAAACTACATGTTACATTGATTTATATAAAACTATAATAACATAGTTCATAAGTTAATTTAGTACCGTTATTATTAATTGCAACCAGAAATTATAAACTGAATTCATACTAATCAAGCTAGACTTCATGGAATTTTGGTTGGGATTTATTTCTTCATTTAAGGATTTTTTAAAACTAAGGTTAAGAAGATCAAGCTTTCATTTCTTTCTTCGTTTGTCCCTACAATAAATAAAAAGGTGGAGTATATAAGATTACCGAGAGATCTTAAATCAGGGGAAAACTGATGCAGTATTGAATTTGTCCAATGTATGCCCAGGCCCACATCTAACAAAGCTTTATATGTTACGATTCGCCTCAAATCGAGCGAGGCTCCTTCATTAAGGCCTATGCCTTGCGGGCGTAGGCGGTAGGCTGAAGCAAGGCTTAGGCTCACCTCATTATACATTTCGAATAAAGTACAAAATTTTAATGAATGTGATTCGTCACATTTACGTTACAATAATTGTTTATGACCTATGATGGATTTTGTCTACTATCATCTAGTCAATGACACATAATTTTACCGAATCCTATATAAGAAAAACTATCTCAATTATTTGACTTAGGACAAGGAGGTGAATGACTATTCTAGCCCATAAAACAACATTGACAGACGTTTCTTTTTCGTTTTGGGGAACATAAGACAATCTTATATAGATCAGTTTTTCGTCAACTGGTTTCCAATTGGCCCTTAATACTATTGGATAGGGAATGCAAGAAATTTGTACTTCGTTTCATTCCCCTAATACCAGTAACATATCCTTGGAGTCCACTTCTATATTGATAGTTCACCTATAGGACTGAGATCCATCTTAAATTAGGACTCCAAGAAGAATGAATTTAATTTAGGGAAGGTCTATAATTTTATTCTAAAATTTTCAAGTAGATTAGTATGTTTATTCTTTTTCCTATCACCTTGTACACATTTCAAAATCAATACCACAACAACAATAAAACCTAATTACAACTTGATGACATGTCAAATGATTGGCATTAAAGACATGAATACGTAAGTTTAGTTTAAAAAAATATAATGAAATATTTTGAAAAAATTAGGTTAAAAAATATATATTTAGCTAATATAAAAAAAAATTACGTGTGAATATGTAAGATCTTTCATCAAAGTGATTTTAAACTTAGTGGTCCCAAAATTTCACTCACTGAGTACCTAATTGGTCCAAAAAAGCCCACCAAATAATGAATCATCACAGTCTTTGATTCTTTTGGTTCAAAGGTTGTTTCATTCATCATGATATCAAAACATTAAATATGTATATTGCAATGACTAAATTTTGTTTATCCAAACAATTATGTTATTCATTAGTTTATAAAGATTTTGGTATCTACTTGGTTTTACTTTATAATTTGTTATACGTGCGTAGTTTGTGTTTCATATAATTCAATTGATATGATGTAATTTGTTTCCTAACTCTTTAATTTTTTTTCTTTTCCATAACAAAGAAAAAAAAGCTACAAATTAAAAATTAAAAATTGTAAAGCGTACGAATTTTTTTAACTCATCTACATATTTCTTCAATTGGTTTCATAATGGCCAGTAAATTAAATGAAAAATGATAAGTAAATTCACAATCATACATTAATGAATTGCAATTACCTCGTAAAAAAAATCGAGATTCCTTCACTATGAGATTGAAAGTCCAAGCTTCTATAAGAAATATTGACAATATCCTACAAAAATTCAAACGAAATATATTACCATCTCGAATATAAATTATACGAAACAATTTCAATATGGTATTAAGTACTTCACATACCACGTAAACAAAAGGAAAATTCCTTCACTCTCAGATTCACAATTCGAGCTTGTACCACAAATGTTGACAATATCCTACAAGATTTTAATTAACAATTACTTACGAAAAAGTGAAATGATAACAATTTCTTATGAACTATCAAATTACATTCCTACTACTATTAACATACTTGTAAAGAGTAAGAACATCGTATTATAAGAATGACAATATACCATCAATTTAAGTACTTGTCTTATCTGTAGTACCAAAATATTGAACTTCCACCTTGGAAAAATAATAAAAAAATTTATTACCATGAGTGAAATTTCTGTAATTAGAAATTATATAAGAATGACAATAAACCATAAATTAAGTAATTGTCATTGTGTCATCAACTATTGTAGTAGTGAACTTCCACCTTACGAAAGTAATAATTTTTTTTATCATGAGTGAAATTTTCATAAGTAGAAGAAAATCACAAAAAATAAGCACAATCTTTAGTACTGAAAAAGTTTATATCAGTATGCATAATTTTCAAATTATTAACATTTAAAACAGTAGGCATATGTGAATGTATATATAATTGTTTTAAAATTAACATTTAATTTAAAATATGTAATAAGTACACATATCTAAAAATATGAAAAAAAATGAAAATGGAAAATACAAACTCTGATCACAAATGAGAGACAAAATTCTTCAATGAGATATATATAATTATAAAATTTATGTAATTGTCTTCATCTTCAAATTAACAAATGCATACTTTGCGGACATAATAAAAAATTATAGATGGAATTAAGAGTATCGACCTTAATTTTGGCAAAAGAAATGATAGCAACGAAGCAAAGAAAAGCAAAGAAATGATGGACTTTCAATTAAATAGTTGTTTGAGCTTCTATTTGTAAAGATGAATTTCTAGAGTTGAAAGATGAATGTATTTTGATGGTTGATATGTGTGAATGAATATGAGAAAGATATGATGCATGAATGTGAGTGAATTGGATAATGAAATTTGAGGCAATTGAATTTGGATTTCTAGGGTTGGAACATGAATGTATTTGGATGCTTGGTATGTGTGAATGAATATGATAAAGATGGGATGAAATGAATCTAGTTATTTCGTAGGAGCCAATAAATTGGGAAAAGATATGTTGACTATTATTAAGGGTATAATAGAAATTTTAAATTTAATGAGGGTAATTTAGTCTTCTAACCATTGAAGAGGAAGTTCCCTCTTTTTAAGTAGTAGAGATTTAAGGGTCATTTTAATTTAAACTTTGCATCTAATTTCATTTCACTCTTCGTTTTCATAATTATTTGAGTTTGATCTCAATATAAGGAGTTAAATCTAATTTGACTTTTCAAACTTAACCCTCTATCTTTATTCAATATTTTGACATAATCCCTCATATAAAAGTTATATCAAAAAGATTAATAAAGTCAAAATTAAGTCAAATATTACATTAAAAACTGAAGGTTAAGTAAAAAAAAATCATTGATGTAAAGGAGTCGCTTATAAACCAAGTGAATTTGAAAAAACACTTGTTTTCTTTAGAACCACATAAAACAATATAATTATCGTAGTTTGAATTTGATAACTTGTACAATTTGATTTTGAATTTGATAGCTCTTCTATTAAGGGTTCGTTAGACTTATCAATCGTGTATTGGATAATTAAAAAAAAAATACTTGAAAAAAAAAGTGAGAAAGGAAAACTATAAAAAAAAATAGAAGAAAGAATCAAAATAAAATAATTTAATAAAAACAACAAATAAAATTAACAGCCTCACGTCAATCATAAATAAACACAAGATTTTCCCTTCGTGTCCTTTTTGTTTTTCGAATAATATTTGAGCCTCTGTTAATATGGGTTGTTTCATTGTAAATGGAGGCGAGGCGGATTACTCAATCTGTCGAAATTGTGATTATCCTCGGATATAACGTAAAAATAATATCATTAAATAACCAAACCACACATTATGTCTCAGCGAGACAAGGAAAAAAATGATCGTTTTAAAAACACAACTAATTTGATAATATGAATAGATATTTTGATATTTATGGGTCAAGCGAACCAAAGGACGCTTGCCTTCTTTAACCCACATAAAATAATGGTGGGTTTGGGGAAATGTCCTCATAATTCTCAAAGTGTATAAAAATTGGACACTCCATGTAATTTTATAAATTTTGTCCATGTGCTAAAAACACCATGAAAATGGTGCCGCTGGCGCAGACCAAAAAAATGAATTCGTAACTCTAAAGGAACCCCACAAATAAATGTTATTGTAATACAGGGACTAGATTTATAAACTTGAAAAGCATTGTCCTAAAAATCCAAATATAGGAAGAAACATGACATTTACCTTAATTCTCTATAAAATAATTTATTTTGATTTTGGTACCTTTTTCAAATTGATCGTGAATTTTTTAGTTTTTCTATTAAAGGTTCGTTAGACTTATTAGTCATGTGTAACATGTGACAAAAAATTATTTAAAGATATTAGAAAAAATAAAAAACAAAATACTAGAAATGAGAAAAAAAAGAGGAGAAATTATAAAAAAAAATTGAAAAATGAATAAAAATAAAATAAAGGAGTAAAAACAAAAAATAAAATCAACATCTTCTCGTCAATCATTCATGTACACGAAATTTCACATCCCCCTCCCGTCCCATGACCTAGAGATTATGAATAAAAATCATTTGATTTCATATCTCGAATTTCATATCCAAAACATGAAGCGAGTTTTACATTTGTAACGATTCCATTCTGACTCATATTTGAAATTTCAATTGTTGTGTGTTCGTGGGGGGGGGGGGGGGGGGAGGGAGGTGGTTAGGTGGAGGTCTCGCGACATGAGTTGTTTCCCTTGAAGATTGGGTAGGTGGTGTGGGGGGGGGCAACTGACTAGAGATGGCAGTCGTGGGTTCTAGGCGGTCTGGCGGGATGTAACAATCTGCATATGTAACTTGTGCGTACCTCGATTTATCACCACAGGCCCAGACGAGTAGCCCAGTAGAAACGGTCCAAAGTCTGGGATCCTTGCGCCTCAACCAAAATCAGTTATGACTTAGTCTATTCCTAAGATCTCGTAAGGAGATATTCTAGGAATAATGGTTAGACCTGGGGAAGTCCAACATCCCCACTCCCTGAAAACAAAGATGTATATAACAAACCCTAGGCCTGGGGTAAGAGGCACGTATTGTATTTCCTGTAAAACATTCCCAGGAGTATAGAGAAATAATACTGAGAGCACCACCGTGGACGTAGGCATTCTTGCTGAACCATGTACATATTGTGTTGTGTGATTGGCATTCTTTACATTCTTTATTTGCTTTGGTGATTGTCTTTTCTTATTCATTTGTGTTGAACATAATTGTCACCACAATTGGCGTCGTCTGTGGGAACGTTTGGCTTCCTTTAAGAAAGCCCTCACCAACAACGAATCTAGAATATCTGGCCACAGCAACAACGCCCCTCAAGCAGGGGATATCCAAGAATAGCCTGCCCCTCGCAGGATCAGATCTGAAGTTCGACGTTCAGATCAAAGGGGTCGCCCAGAACGGCAGGCCTGAGAAGAAAGCCAGGGACCAACGAGGTCCACACAGATCTCTAGGTTGATCGATGCATATGAGGAAAGGCTCCAAGAGCAAGGGGAGGTCATTCGCAAGCAAGAGGCTGAGAATGCTCACCTCAAAAGTGTAATACCCCGTATTTTTATGGCTTTTAAAATTGGGGATTTATTTATTAAATTTAATTAAGATATTAATTAAATATTAATCCGAAAGTTTTTTTTTTACTAGCGTGATATGAGTTAGTAACCGTTGGATATTTGTTGAATATTACTGAATGAGTAAAGTAACATATAAGATTGATTTTATTAAAATTGTCACGAGTGAATATAATGACAATTATGGAAATTAAATCGGGACACGCCTGTGTCGTGTCGGGATTAAATTAGTATTATTAAAAGTGAATAAATTATAAGTCGCCAATATGGTCATTTCGAGTGCGCCAATGGGTTCGAAAGGGTCAAGATAGTCAGAATAATGTACCCGGGAGTTTAGTTTGGGTCTCGGGACGTTTTTAGGTCTAATTAACATCCCGGGAGGGCGTTTTGGACATTTCGTATTTTTTGGCAATTAAACTCACGAATTTTCCAAGGTTATATAAGTTTCTAGGAGTTTTCATATAGGGTTAACAAAAGCAAAACCAAAGAACGGCCATTGGAGAAGAAGTGGGAAAGCTTTCCAAGGAGTTCAAGGCCAAAAACTCCACCGTTTGCACCACCACCACCGCCAAATCGTAGATCGCGCGATGGGGAACACCACCACAGCATTTTCTTCCACAAATCATAAACTAAATTTATAGGCAAGTATCTATCTTGCTTTATTTTTAGTTAATGTCTCAATTATGTTAGTCTAGGGTTGTTTAGAACTTATTTCACGAAAGAAAGTGTAGTTTGGAGACAAGAATTCACATGTCGTAGAAGAAGTAATCATATTCTGGACATCTAATTCGTATGTAGAAGATACATCACAAAATTTCATGGATTTAGAAGTAGAAAACCTGGAAAAGAATTGGAAGAATTGAAATTCAAAGAAAAGACTAGGGTTCTTGAGGTCTATGTAGATTTTACCCCTTTAAATTGTTATACTTGATGAAAACTCACATATTTTACGTATAAAATCATATATTTGGGTATATAGTGCTTGTAGTATCATTTGTTAGGAGTTTGGGAATCATATATGGAGATTTGGTTGAGGTTGGAGATGGATTTTCGTAACTGGGTTAATGCAGTTTTCGCTATAACTGCTTGATCGATCGATCGACCCCCTTCCATTGATCGATCGACCCCTCCTGGAAAACTGCATATTCCTCTTATTATGGTTTATTCCGATTAAAATGCGTAGTAACCCTTGAGTATTATTGTTAGAACATTTTGGGATATAAGTAGGACCAGCAGGGTTTTATTAAACCCCAACAAGTGAGAATTTAATGTAAGATGAAATTAAGGGTTAACGGGGAGTGATTTACACATATGAAATTATGCGAACGTTTAAATAAAAGATTGAGACTCGTTAGGAAGTTAGACTAGAAAGTAAGTGAGAGTACCTACGGAAATTATACTTAGGGAGATAGAATACTTCGAGAGATATAAAGTAAGTACGGAATAACCTACAAATGAAAATAAAAGAGACGAGTCTGTTATACGGGATAAACGAGTAAAATGTATTAAGAACGGATAATTATAGTTATGGGTCGTGGGCACACCTAACTTAGATATGTGGATATTTATATATATATATATGACTGTGTGATTGTGCATATATTATATATCTGTATAAAAATCATACTCGGGCTACTTGTTATCACGGGGATTCCACGCCGGGACGGTCTTATCTCGATTGGGCCTTTACGGGGGATATTGACTCGTACCCTATAACATAGAATTCCTTGGTTCAGGCTATCCGATTGATAGTCAGACAGTCCTAAGAGACGTGAGAGTATGTGCTGACCTCTTAGTGACTTGGAACTATGCTTCGCCTCCATTTGTATGTGTTTTATGTTAATACAATTCGAGAGTGATTTCGAACTAGTATTTTCCTTAATATGAGTGATACGGGAACTTGATAGCAGAGTATGCCATCACCATAGATTTTATGCGGGGTGCCTTTAGTATATATATTATATAAGTGGCTAATATATATAATTATGCTTAAGTATGGGAACTTTCTATTGTGCATAAAAGTAGTTAAGTAATGAATAAATACTCTGACTCTATTATAAGTGTTTGAGAAATTTTGTGACATTACTGGGATATTTTTATATATAAAATAAGATATGTAAGAGCATAAATTTCAGGAATTTATTTACCTTCGTCATCGTAGTTAACGGTATGAAACTTTATGGGAAAGCTACGTTAAAATAGACTTTGAGGTAAATAGTACGGTAGGCGGGCATACTAGATGGGAGGTGATAATTGCTCAAGAGAGTGATGCGTACTAACATGATTATTATATTAGCCGGTAAGCAATTTATTTACTTGCTAAACTATTTTTAAACTGTTTTACACTTGGGCTCTGACCCGTTTCCCGCTATTTCTTTTCTCTTGTGTATATATGTATATATTACAGTTGCCCATCCACAGGGGCGCCATGCTTAGAATTCTTGGATCGGATGCACTGCAGCTTATGTGGGAGTTGCAGGCCATTACTTAGACGACCTCATTATTGACTCTACTCTTATTTTTAGTTTTTCTTAGTTAGGGCATGTGTCGCCCGTTTCCCTATTCAGTTGGATTTGTCAGAGTTATGTTCATTTATATTTCCGGTATTTGGTACTCTTTGGGATTTAATCCTGGTCATGATGGTTTTATTTATAGTTTTAAACTGGTTTGGTTTATCTGGATGATTCAAATTCTTGTGTGCTATTATTCATCCTTAGTATTTCGAAATTCTTAAACTGTGGATTATTAAATAGGTTTTCAAGTTTGGATTTAATAAAATTGGAAATAATGTTTCAAATGGTTTTGACACTTAGCTTAATTATTTAGGGTGTTTAAATTGGAAAGTTTATTTTGCGACAGTGATGCTAAGAATGAACCAACCGTTCACCTTGATTTTAATTTAATAAAGGACTGATCACCCGGTATTTAATTAGGCGGGGTGTCATAGGTGGTATCAGAGCATCAGGTTCTAGTGTCCTTTAGGATCTGTACGGTTTATCTCATTTCCAGTTTAACGCCTTTAATGTAGAGCCCTAATATTAGGAATGTTGTATTCATCTTTATGCGTTGGAAATTCGTGCTTCTGCGATTTGTCGATGTGAATGTTGAACTTATACAGATTATTTTGAACTTTTAGATGGCCCGTCAAGACGAACAAGCTAATGCCATTGGGAAAGTTAATGAGCAAGAATAACTCATATCTCAGGTGTCTCCGAAGAGGGTATCAATCGTTGAATTTGTAGGCATTGTGGCACAGGCAGTTACCACTACAGTCTTACAGTGTCATGATCTCAGTATGCAGCTCAGAGGAGGCAAAAGACCTAGAGAGATTAGTCAATTTGATATAACTAGAGTTGACAATTGTACGATGACACCAAAATCGCAGCAACCAGCTCCCCAGGACCAAAAGGGCCACAGAGGTAACAAAATTTACGTGGAGAGACAAAAGCGTCAGGGCCAATAAATTCGGGGTCAGAATGAAGTCACAAAAAGGTGTTTTAAATGTGGAATGGACGTCCATGAACCTCAATTTTGTCCGAATCAGACTGGAGAGAAAATTCAACCGGACCAGCGAGAAATTTCAGGACTCTGCTATAAATGTGTGTAACCGAGTCATAAGTGGAAGGATTTTCCTCAACCTGACATCGTTTTTCCTCAAGTTGCTCAGCAAGGTCAACAAGGTCAAGGAAAAGGAGAAACTAGACAATCGTGTAGTAAAATGAGACAGTTTCAAGGTAGATGCTTCAAATGTGGAAAGAATGACCATAGATGTCGGGTTTGCCCAGAAGGGAATAGGACCCCACGGTAGCAGGGTGCCCGTAATAAACCGTAGAGGCCAGATCTACCAGCCATACCAGTAGCCTCATATCAGTAGGGGCAATTGCAGTATGAACGTGTCTATAACATCCACCAGGCAGCAGCACCTTAGGCACCACCCACGATAGAGGGTACGTTTCCTATACATGGTACTATGGGTCGAGTTTTATTTGGTGATGGGGCATCACACTATTTTATAGCTACTTATTTTTCACGATCTTTAGGGTTATTAGACACGGCAAAGAGTATAATGTCATGCATAGACTCACCATTAGGGAATGAGTCTTTGATTTTCTATATTTGACGGGGTGTAGATATGGAAATGGGTATCTTCACTTTACCTGCAGACATGATGGTGTTAAATATGAATGAGCATAATGTCATTATTGGCATGCTAGATTTTTCGATAGGAGTAGGAGATGTGTTTGGTGGCGATGCCTCGCCCAGAGGGAGGACTAGCCAAGGCGATTAGCAAAGTAGGAGTATGACTTTTATCCTCAGAGGATGATGCATGTTTTAGGTGACACGAGCAAGTCACTATATTTTGTTTATTGCTAGATTATCATGTGAGACGAGTTTAATGCGTACAACTATAAACATTACTATTATGTGAATATTTTTCCCTAGTGTAGCAGGATTATCTTTAGTGCTAACCGTGGAGGAGGAATGGGTGTATCAATAGTGTTATATATTTTTATTGAGATTACTCATTTTAGTGATGCGATCTACGAGTATGATATTGTCCTGGTTACAGCTTTATAGCAATGGTTAGTACAATAGTAGACAATTATTGCAAGGCTATCGGAGTGGTTGCCTTAGTACATCGTGTCTTGTTCTGGCGAGTCCTCACCTGCGAGAGGGTCGAACTCGCACTTGTATTATCTATTTTAGAGACTTCGGGGGGAATAGTGGGCTCGAGATATTCGATCCCGGTGTGTGTAGGGACTTTGTTGTTATGATTCATTATGTATTGGGTTACTGTTGAGCGAAAAGATTTAACTCATTATTATGTTTAGCGCTCAGGACTTAGTGATAGGAAGAGTGTGTTGATATATCTATCCTTTAGAGATGTGGGAGTTGAGGGTTACATCCATATGATTGGGAACGGGATTTCAAGAATCTCGATTTTATGTATTCAAGGTTTATGGAATGCGATTACCACCAATACTAAGCGATAGTACAATTGGCGAAATATTCTTTGTTAAGTGTAATTACGGGAGGAGATGTAACTTTTCTGTTAAGGGACGGAATAAAGGGATACATGCTATGGACGGAGGACCTAACGGATCTCGATTACCAACAATGCTAGGTAGTAGTGTATTGGGGGGTCCTTTTTTGGATTTCGCTTTACGAGACATCCCACGCATGAAACTTAGCATAAAGTAAGAAATAGGGAGATGTTTGGTCGTTAGTCCATGAGTTCGATACCTCGGTCATAATAGGAGCAGGCAATTATATATATAAGTTGGGAGTTAAATTATGATTTAAGGCCAGTGAAGCCGGTGGTGTGGTAAGAAAGCATTGGAAGTTTTATTTTATCACTACGAGTTGAAGGATGAAACGATGATAAGGGGAATTTAAAATTTCGATTTCTAGGGGTGATTGAGAATACCCAAGTGTTGTAACCGCATTCTGAGCACAAGGGAAATAAAGAGTTGGGATGATTTTTAGCATGGATTATCTGGGAATAATTATTAATACAAGAGAGAAGACTTGTATTTATTTTGATGTATAGGGCATTGGTGCTTTATTTTAGTTGTTGTATTTATTCGGGAGGATTGTTGTACTTATTTGAAGAAATTTGAGATTAGTGTTTTCTCTTTTGTTGTTGTGGGGTGTAAATGCTCTATACCTAGTATTTTGATGAATTTGTCTAGTTTTATCGATGAGTAGCTCACCGTTCGCTCTTCTCGGGTGGGCGGGGTGCTACAGAATGTGGGCACCCTGGTTAGCTGATGTTAGAATCGTCCGAGTTGTAGGGATGTGGGAGTAAACGTATGGAATATATTTTTATGGGACTAACATAACGAGGTGGATGTGGTAGAGTGGATTAAGCATCGCTTGAAGAACGATGATTTATATACGTGTGCGATTAGAGTAGCACACCCGAATTTTATTGGAAGGCTATGGGAAGTCATTAAAAAAAGGGGGGGGTGGGTGGGTATTCCCTGAGAAGGGTAGAATTTAATTATTATGGAGAACACTCAGAGCGGAGTTATAATTTGTCAAATGTTAGAGCGATTGACACGTACAAAGGGTGAAGATGCTAGTATGGTGTAAAAGGTCCGGAAGTGCACATCGTGGAGAAAAGTGCACGGATCGGAACTTTCGGTATACGCTAAGGAAAATAAGGGGAGTATTAGGTGTTACTTAATGTGAGACATTTCAAGTAGAAGTCAATGTTGAGCAGGACATAGTGAGTGGTCTCCGCATGCACCACTCATAAATAGAAATCGATTGGAATAAGAGGATCAACCAGAGAATTTTGTGGCTATCGACAAATTCCTATAGTGGAAGAGGCCGATAAAGTTGATAAAGTTCCTTCATTGAGTTGCCCACCTCAAGGTAAGATCAAGAGTTCCTTAGAACGTGTGGATCAATATGCCCAATAAGGAAGTGATTAACATTCCTTTAGGGTGATTTACAATATTAGCTGGTGTGCCCTAATCTTCCTTTGAAAGGAAGGATCGCGCCGGTACGTGATCCTATACGGTATTTTTTTTCCTGAATTAGGATGAGATTTTTGAATCCCACCTTCAAAATGGGATTTCAGGAAGTAGCGGGGATAACATTACTTTTTGAGTAGGATATATCACCCATAACCGGGGAGTAGGCGAACAGTGATTAACAATTAGTGGAGCAGTGTGAAAGTAATTTTGGATTCATTGTGATCGTTTCATTTCCACAGCGGTTATAGCTAGCAAGTGGATTATAGTACGGTAATTGGGGGAAGATATTACCTAATGGTAGGGTTCCGTGGGAGCACTCGTACCTGATGATTGTGAACAAGGTGCTTATTGAGGTTTTGGGCGTGGAAAAAAAAAACCTTAACTTTTCTCACTCTGAATGTTAAGAGATGGATGGATAATCAAAGTTTTGTATTGGTCGAGTTAGAGTCTGATGACTATGGTGGAATTCCCACGGCTGTTTTAGGCGAGCAAGTTGTGGTCAAATGTTCATACGGTTTCTCTCAGAATGGGAGTTTTGTGTTTAGATAAATACGAGTAGTTGTCATGTAGTGAGGTGCGGCCTCCCAATGATATAAAAATAACGGGAGTCGATGATGTATAGGCTCGTCTTGTGCGGATTTTGTCGGATAGGAGCATATTGTGAAGTGTCGTTAATGAGAGTGTTAAACAAGCTTAATGTGAAACGGGGGCTATAGTGATTGAGCGCCTTACTTCGAAGTTAGTTTGCATACTAATAAGATACCCAGAATTGTTTTTACCAGGTATGCCTTATTTTTTGAATTTCGGGACGAAATTCCATTATTAGGGGGAAAGTATGTAATACCCCGTATTTTTATGACTTTTAAAATTGGGGATTTATTTATTAAATTTAATTAAGATATTATTAATATTAATCCGGAAGTTTATTTTTTTTACTAGCATGATATGAGTTAGTAACCATTGGATATTTGTTGAATATTACTGGATGAGTCAAGTAATATATAACATTGATTTTTTTAAAATTGTCACGAGTGAATATAATGGCAACTATGGAAATTAAATCGGGATGCGCTTGTGTCGTGTCGATATTAAATTAGTATTATTAAAATTGAATAAACTATAAGTCGCCCATATGGTCATTTTGAGTGTGCCAGTGGGTCCGAAAGGGTCGAGATAGTCAAAATAATGTACCCGGGGGTTTAGTTTGGGTCTCGGGGTGTTTTTAGGCCTAATTAACATCCCGGGAGGGAGTTTTGGACATTTCGTATTTTTGGATAATTAAACCCACGAATTTCCCAAGGTTATATCATCTTCTAGGAGTTGTCATCGAGGGTTAACAAAAGCAAAACCAAAGAACGACCATTGGAGAAGAAGTGTGAAAGCTTTCCAAGGAGTTCAAGGCCAAAAACTCCACCATTTGCATTGTCACCATCGTCAAATCGTAGATCGCGCGACGGGAAACACCACCATCTTGCTTTATTTTTAGTTAATGTCTCAATTATGTTAGTCTAGGGTTGTTTAGAACTTGTTTCATGAAAGAAAGTGTAGTTTAGAGACAATAATTCATATGTCGTAGAAAAAGTAATCATATTCTGGACATCTAATTTGTATGTAGAGGATACACCACGAAATTTCATGGATTTAGAAGTAGAAAACCTTGAAAAGAATTGGAAGAATTGAAATTTAAAGAAAAGATTAGGGTTCTTGAAGTCTATGTAGATTTTAACCCTTTAAATTGTTATGCTTGATGAAAACTCACATGTTTTACATAGAAAATCATATATTTGGGTATATAGTGCTTGTAGTATCATTTGTTAGGAGTTTGAGAATCATATATGGAGATTTGGTTGAGGTTGGAGATGGATTTTCGTAACTGGGTTAATGAAGTTTTTGCCATAACTGCTTGATCGATCGATCGCCCCCCTTCCATTGATTGATCGACCCCTTTTGGAAAACTGCATATTCCTCTTATTATGGTTTATTCTGATTAAAATGCGTAGTAACCTTTGAGTATTATTGTTAGAACATTTTGAGATATAAGTAGGACCAGTAGGGTTTTGGTAAACCCCAATAAGTGGGAATTTAATGTAAGATGAAATTAAGGGTTAACGGGGAGTGATTTACACATATGAAATTATGCGAACGTTTAAATAAAAGATTGAGACCCGTTAGGAAGTTAGACTAGAAAGTAAGTGAGAGTAACTACTGAAATTATACTTAGGGAGATAGAATACTTAGAGAGATATGAAGTAAGTACGGAATAACCTACAAATGAAAATAAAAGAGACGAGTCTGTTATACGGGATAAACGAGTAGAATGTATTAAGAACGGATAATTATAGTTATGGGTCGTGGGCACACCTAACTTAGAAATGTGGATATTTATATATATATATATATATATATATATATATATATGTGTGTGTGTGTGTGTGTGACTGTGTGATTGTGCATATATTATATATCTGTATAAAAATCATACTCGGTCTACTTGCTATCACGGGGGATTACGCGCCAGGACGGTCTTATCTCAATTGGGCCTTTATTGGGGATATTGACTCGTACCCTATAACATAGAATTCCTTAGTACAGGCTATCTGATTGATAGTCAGACGGTTCTAAGAGACGTGAGGGTATGTACCGACCTCTTAGTGACTTGGAACTATGCTTCGCCTTCATTTGTATGTATTTTATGTTAATACAGTTCGAGAGTGATTCCGAATTAGTATTTCCCTTAATACGAGTGATACGGGGACTTGATAGCAGAGTATGCCATCACCATAGATTTTATGCGGGGTGCCGTTAGTATATATATTATATGAGTGGCTAATATATATAATTATGCTTAAGTATGGTAACTTTCTACTATGCATAAAAGTAGTTAAGTAATGAATAAATACTCCGACTATATTATAAATGTTTGAGAAATTTTGTGACATCACTGGGATATTTTTATATATAAGATAGGATATGTAAGAGCATAAATTTTAGGAATTTATTTATCTTCGTCATTGTAGTTAGCGGTATGAAACTTTATGGGAAAGCTAAGTTAAAATAAACTTTTGAGGTAAATAATACGGTAGGCGTGCACACTAGATGAGAGGTGAGAATTGCTCAAGAGAGTGATGCGTACTAACATGGTTGTTACATTAGCCGGTAAGCAATTTATTTACTTGCTAAACTATTTTTAAACTGTTTTACACTCGGGCTCTGACCCGTTTCCCGTTATTTTTTTTCTCTTGTGTATTTATGTATATATTACAGGTGCCCAACCACAGGGGCGTCATGCTTAAAATTCTTGGATCGAATGCGTTGCAGCTTATGTGGGAGTTGCAGGCCATTACTTAGACGACCTCATTATTGATCTACTCTTATTTTTAGTTATTCTTGGTTAGGGCATGTGTCGCCCGTTTCCCTATTCAGTTGGATTTGTCAGAGTTATGTTCATTTATATTTCCAATATTTAGTACTCTTTGGGATTTAATCGTGGTCATGATGGTTTTATTTATAGTTTTAAACTGGTTTGGTTTATCTGGATGATTCAAATTCTTGTATGCTATTATTCATCCTTAGTATTTCGTAATTCTTAAACTTTGGATTATTGAATAGGTTTTCAAGTTTGGATTTAATAAAATTGGAAATAATGTTTCAAATGGTTTTGACACTTAGCTTAATTATTTAGGGTGTTTAAATTGGAAAGTTTATTTTGCGACAGTGATGGGAAGAATGAACCAATCGTTCACCTTGCTTTTAATTTAATAAATGACTGATCACCCGGTATTTAATTAGGCGGGGTGTCACAAAAAGGAGATTGGAAAGAGTGGAGAAAGAACTCCATCGCAGCACTAGGCGACGTCCATACCGCACTCCTAGCCCTCAGGCGAGCAAGTCTCGCAGCCGAGGAAGGAGCTCTAGACACGGATCCCCAGAAAGTGAGACGCACGAGTTTGATGATGACTTTCTCGAGCAACAACGACCAGTTCACCGTTACAGGAGCTTAGCTCGAGGAGATAAAGATATACGAAATTTGGTCCGAAGAGAAATGGACCAGCACTCAGCACATCAGTGTGCCAGATCGACCAGAGAGCTTGCTCGGCGACCTCTTAGGACCCAAATGAAATCCACTTTCTCAAGGAAAATAGAAGAAGAAGCCCCCAAGAAGGTCGCAATTCTGAGATTCTAAATCTATGACGGAAAGACCGACCCTATCGATCACGTTAGGCAGTACAGGCAGTCCATGACTCTCTGAATTCACAGGGATGTACTAATGTGCCAGGTTTTTCCCTTAAGTCTTCATGATGTTGCCCAGAAGTGGTTCGAGAGGCTCCCTCACAGATCTGTCAGGAGCTTTGAGTCCCTAGTCGATCTCTTCACGACTCGCTTCATTACCTGCAGCTCCTATCTAAAGAGGATGGATGCTTTACTAATAATGAAGAAGACGCCTCAGGAGAGCCTCTGAGACTATGCAAAGAGGTACTGGGAGTTGTTCAACGAGGTCGAGGACTTCTCGGAACAGGTAGCTGTGGCCTCTTTTAATATTGGCCTACCCAGCTCTTACCTTCTGCACCAATCCCTGACAAAGAAGAAGGCCACAACCATCGACGACCTGATGGCTCACATCGAGAAGTATGATAAAGTCGAGGATGTGACCCTCCTCAGTACAGGGTAGAATGGTCGAGCTAAGCTTGCTGCCAAGGGTAATAATAAGGTCGAAAACCAGAAGAGATGAGGAAAGAATGGGGGAAAGGGTGGCTCTAAGAATGGAGGCAAGAACGATGCTTCAAAAGCATTTTCGGCAGTAAACATTATCTTTAAAGAACCAATATACAATATCCTAGGGAAAATAAAAGATGAGCCATTTGTTAAGTGGTCCAGAAAGATGGGAGGAGATCCCTCAAAGAGAAAAAACGCGTTGAGATGCGCTTTTCACAAGGAGGGAGGACATAAAACTGAGCACTGTAAGGCTCTTAAGTCTCACCTTGAAGAATTGGCCCAAACCGGGCAACTGAGCGAGTTTGTGGAGAAGAAGGCAGAGAAGGTTGCTGCCAATGGAGACACAAGGCCTGATAATGTACTCGAGGACGATGATGGCCATGAATTTATAGTAATTCATGGGGCATCTGATATGAAGCAGATTCAAGGGAATTCAGCTTGAATGGAAGTTAAAAAGCTTACAACGGTAATATAAGCTTTTCAGATCGATCCAGCGAAGACACAGTCAGGAAAGCATATGCGAGCAAATGAGGTCAATTACAGCAAACACATCGTGTTCACAGATGAAGATCTAGCGGGAGTAAGAACCCCACATCATGATTCCTTGATCATTACCCTCATGATAGCCAATTATGACGTCGATAAGTTGCTCGTCGACCAGGGAAGCTCATCTGAGGTAATGTATCTCGACCCGTTCAGAAAATTAAAGTTAAGCGTTGTCGACTTGAGGAAGCCACTGTCCCTCTAGTTGACTTCTCCAAAAAAGTAACTATCCCATTGGGAAAGATCGTGTTGCCAGTAAGGTCAGGAAGTGTCTCTAAGATGATCGAGTTTTTGGTAGTCAACATTGACTCTCCATACCAAGCTATCCTCGGTAGAGGGTGTCTACATGCAATGAGGGCAGTCCCATCGACCTACCATCAGAAACTTGAGTACGTGACTGAGTAAGAAGTGATGGAGATCCACGAAGATCAAGCGATTGCAAGAAGGTGCTTCATAGCAGCAATCTGCCCGAAACTAGAGAAGAAGGTCGAAAAGGCTAAAGGGAAGGTCGAGGAGCAAGAAGGTTTGATACCTTCAAAATAACAGCTAAAGTGTGGAAGACCCGGAGTGCAGGAGACCAGGCTCCTCCCCTTTGAGCGGGTCGTTGAAAACCTGGAAGAACTCACAGCCGGTGGTAACAAAAAGGACGGGAGTTTCTTGATTGGGACATCTCTCACAGATCAAGAGAAGAAACAATTAACGATGCTATTAAGAAGCAACCTAAATGTTTTCACGTGGGAACCGTACGAGCTACCTGGAATTGATCCCGACGTGGTTTGTCATCGATTGCACGTCGACCCCACTTTCAGGTCCATCGCGCAGAAGGCACGGTGAACTGCGCCAGAAAAGGCCAAAGTTGTAGAGAAGGAAGTAGAGAAGCTGTTGGATGAAGGATCCATACGGGAAGTTTAATTCCCTAAATGGCTGTCCAACCCAGTTGTGGTTCTGAAGAGTAATGGAAAATGGGGAGTTAGTATCGATTTCACTGGCCTTAACAGGGCATGCCCTAAGGACAGTTTCCCCCTCCCCAAAAATCGACCAATTGGTGGACGCTACAGCAGCTCATGAGAGAATGAGTTTTCTAGACGCATATTCAGGGTATCACCATATTCCTCAGTATGCACTAGACCAAGACAAGACCGTGTTCACTACCACCTGATAAGAACCCAAAACTGTACATTTTATACCCCGAATAGACATACTTTAGTTGCTAATTCTCAACAATATGGGTCTTATGTGCTTAAATGTTTATCTTGTAGGTCAAACGTCCGTTTGCGGTGTCAAAAGCTATATATCGAGGCAAATGCACGTTTTATGGAGCTAATTCCCTCTCCCGTAACCAAACCCGAGCCTAAACCTAGCCCAAAGAATCACCCCAAGCCTGTGTGTGTTTAGTTTGTCCCTTTTTAATATTTTTTAGATTTTTAGTTTGAGTCATTTTTATTTTTAGGATTTATTTAGGATTTTTAGGTTTTATTTACTATTTTTATATTTTATTGTATATTTTTATTTCGTCTTTATTTTTATTAGTTATTAGTTTTATTTTTAGTAGGATTTGATTTTTTTAGGGTTTCATTTATTAGTTTTATTTGATTTTACATTTATTTAGGATTTTAGTTTTTAGTTTAATAGATTTCTATTTTTTATTTTTCTTATTTCTTTTTTTTTTATTTTTATTTTTTATTTGAGTCTTTATTTTATTATTAGAAGTAGGATTTTTATTTTAGATTTTCAGTTTTATTAGTTTTAGTTTTTTCTAGTGTTATTTTTATTTAGGTCCAAATTAAACACACACACACACACACAAATTCCATACACACTATCTTACACCTAAACACCACCTCACTCACACATAACTCCCATGTACCTCACTACACACTATCACCCCCATGTCATCTTCAACCTCCAACTAATAACTTCTCTCTCCTCATCCTCCATTAAACCAAACCTCAAACCCATATCCTCCAAAAACTCATATCTCTCTCTCCACTCTCCTTACCTCCCACCTTAAACCTATGGTCGGACTCCTACCCAGACCCAATTCGGCCACCTGAGCCCACCTCCGGCGGACAGCCCTCTTGTCGGTGGCGTTCCCCACCATCATCGCCAGTAGCTCGCAACCCGCAACCACTGCTCCGTCCGGCGACCTCTGCCACCTTCAGCGAGCTAACAGCGCCCCTGCCTCTGCCTAGCCTCCATCTAGCGCTGGAACCCTCCGTCCGACGACCTCCACTCCGGCGGCAACATCCTCCTGCCTCCGGCGCGCACCTGACCCGGAACTCCAGCCCAACTCATATACCCTCCAACCATAAACCCAATTCAACCCATTAACCATTTCACCATTTCTCCCATGTAAGTCACAATCTGCCAAATTCCAAAACAAAGACAAAAACCCAATTACACCACATGCCACTTAAACCACCTTTTAACCCTTTTTCACATTCTACCCCCAACAACCAACTTTAACCCCAATACCCATTATACCCTCTAAATCAAATCTTATTGTGTCACCCCATTTAATCCACATGCCCTCACACTCACCATTTCCATGCACAATCATGTCATTTCCCAAAAATACCCCCATGCTCCATGTGCCTACTATAAATGAAGATGAAGACTCCATTTGAAAAGAGCTTTTAGATAGGAATTTGTAGAGAGAGAAAAATACCATTTTAGTGTAGGTTTTAGATTAGAATTTTTATTTTATTATTTTTGGATAGTGAGGGAAAAATAAATTATTGTGAGAATTAAATTGAGTGAGATTCTTGATGTAATTTTGTTTGAATCATTCAAATTAAGGGATGTGAATTTCAACTCATGGATTGAAGATCCCTCACCCTTAGATTTACGCCTCGAGAGAGGGTAAATGATTTTCGAGAGAAAATCGAAATTCTAATTAGAATACCCATTTTAGATTCGAACTAGAGATAGGGGTTTCTTAAGTGGGGTATTATAACTTGAATTTCAACTCTAAATTTATTTTCTAAGATTGACATAAATTTTAATTGATCGATCCTAGCGAGTGATTAATTAAAAGGAGTGTGGATCTATTTTCTAGAGTTGTGGGGTGTTAAACTTAATTTTCTAAAAGGTTACTATTAAAATTACATTTGCAACGAGAGTTGATTTGTAATTTTGATATAATTTGGGAGAATTCAATTAATTAAATTAATTAGTTAGAATAGCTAAAATTTGCGGTGTAATCCCACTCCTTGATTGTTCTCACAATTATTTACCTCACTCTGTCTCATATTTTAGTGTTAGACTTTATTTTTCACTTTTAGTCACTTTCTAGTTGGTTGTTTTCATCTCACATTTTAGTTTAGTTTAGTTTAAATCATCACCTCACCTAATTGTTTTAATATTTGAAAAAGCTAAAAAAAAGTAGAAAAGTGAAAAAGCATAAAAAGAAAATAAAAAGTGAATTACAATTGAATTTGTCTCTAGCTTACCCCCTTGGAAGTGGATTGATACCCTTACTTACCGCTACACTTGAGTTTATTATATTTTGTAGGTATTTGAGGTTTTGATTATAAGGAATTTTCAAGCAATGACAAAGAAAAATACATGCAAAAGTTCTTTTTATCAAATGGCGACGTTGCCATTCTTGTGATCGTGAAGCACTTAGAGCAAATTTCATATTGTAGTTCATTTGTTTGTTTGTTTTGCACTTTATTATTATTTTTTTGTACCATTTTTATATTTTTAGAAGGCTTGTATTTAGGATTATTCTATTTTTGGCTTGTATTGCGGTGCTTAGAGACACCTCTATTTTATTTTTCAGTTTAAAAATTGTAATAATCGAAGACAAGCGTGATATCGAAACCGGACAAGGAAGAGAGTGGGTGTCCATGGTGAGGATTTAGAAGCCTCTCTACCTTGGATCGGTAGGACTCCCGGGGATGACTGAGATAGGCGTGATCTCCCCCCGGTCGACTCAAATTTTTCGTCACCCCACGGCGTAAAAACCGTGGGAGGTATATTTCTCACCACTCGCGCCTCTCCTGTTAGCGAGTCAATTATTGTGTCTGCTTTGTGTGCTCTTGTGTGATTTTATTCTCGCATTTATTTTTTGAATGGTGTGATGAATTAAATTACTAAGACCTACACCCAGTCACTCAAGAGAAGGGATTTCATCACCCGACTCACTCGCTTACCATTGTGTGTTACGCTAGCCATCATTAAACTTAAAATTAATCAACTAGGTAGCCCAATAGGAGAACATTTTGCAAAGGCGATCACTCATATTATTCCGTGATTTTTTATCGCTCTTAGACTTAATTAAAATTTGACTACCCTTTCACTTAATTTAAAGATAAAATTGGCTATGTGCTAGTTAAGAATTCTCCTTAACTTGTGTGTGTGTCCAATTCATTTTTCGGTAGTCGAATTTTAGTGAGTTCTTGCAAATTCAAAGAGTTCACATTTTTCCCCCACCTTTTCTTCCACAAAAAAAATTCAAAAATATTTTCTTTCATTTTTATAACAAAAAATCAAAAAAATATTTTCTTTCTTTATTTTTATAGAAAAATCCAAAAATATTTTCTTTCTTTCCTTTTTAGAAAAATCCAAAAATATTTTCTATCCTTTTGAAAAAAAATTTTTAAAAAAAATTAGTTCTCTCCACATGGCCGAAGAACGTCCTTTACGGGACTACTTTGGTCATTTTCCATTGACACGTGACACGTGTGAGAGTGATCTCGAGCCGTCTCTTTATGATATTTTTAATGGTTTCACCTCTCTCACGAGTGCCCTTGATACTCTTGACCCGTCCATGCATGCACCTCATTTTTCACCACCTTCGGTGTCAAGTGTTGACGTGTCTCATCCTTTGTTGTGCACCCATTGTTATTATGCCGATCACATGTCCCATGAGTGTCCGTACTTGTCATATCCATCTGAACCCACCATGGAACATGTGTATCCATATTACACTGTTTCGGAACCTAACTCGGCGTATTATCCCGATATACCCAATCCCGAGTTGTGTGAGTACCCGAGCTATTCGTGGAGGCCTGATCACCCTTTCACGCAATACGAATCCCAACCCGATGTTATGGATCCTCACACGTTCCCACAGTTATCATGGCAACCTTGTGCAGCCGCTCATGATCAGTTCACGATCTACGCACCCCGTGGCTATCAACCATTTGTCCATCACGGAAGTGATGCTTTCGTGTATGATGAACTTGGCCCCACTCCACCCACTTTATTTGAGTATTCTCCTTATAGTCATGATCATAGCGTGTTGTGTCCACCTCAACAACTGCCACCAGCACCCTCCACTCCACCACCACCATCCACATCTGCTCTCGAAAGCCTCTTGCAAAAGTTCATACTCGAGCAAGAGCAAGCCACTCAAATTCAAACTCAAGCTCTCCAAAGGCTTGGACAACGTTTAAATGAATTAGAGTGTGCAAGAGAGTCGGACATTCCCATGGCCCCACCCATCGTTGCAACCGAGTGTGACGATGACGTGTTCTCTTGTGACACAGTTTTGAGTGTGACTAACCCTACCACCCCGAGAATCTAGATGTTGAGACCATTCCATGGTCCGGGCCCCAAGTTGACACGTGTGTTGATTTATCCATCGATCGTGAGCCTGATCCAATCCCACCATGTCCAAATGAACCAATTATTTCGGTTCACCTTCCCTTTCCCGTCGAATCCAAAAAAATGCCCGAGTCTAAACCTATCGACCTTCACCCTTGTGTTCCCGAGGAACCACTTCATCCTAGGTTAGCTTCGGCTACGAGTGCTCACCATTTTCCCGAGATAGAATCTGTGATAGTTCATAACTATCCGGATATGGATGATGTCCCACCATGCATGGCTCATCTTGAGCCCATTATTTCTAGAGATTCCTCTATCTCCGATCTTGGTGCCTCGTCTTACCCAACCACCACATTCACCGATGATACTTTTTTGGAGAAGTTGACCACTCCATCTTTAGAAACCACACTCCCTTGTGAGTATTCATGTACTCCTCCCAATGAGTGTGTGTCTCCCACTCTTGAGTTGGATCATCTTCCTCCACCATTTATCCCACCCTTTACCCCACCCATTGTTCTTTCCACCCCACCACCTGGTTTGGATCTTGATTTTACACATTTCATGTTTCCATCTACATTTTTAGATCCTCACCTGAAACCATCCTCCACCACCCATGAGAGTTTTTATGGTGCTACTCTCCACCGTGACATCGAGCTTGTTACTCTATATACGCTACTCTCTTGTGGTGTTGATTTTTCTCAACAGCTCCCTGGTGTGTCACGGCGCGACCAATATCATCGCCCATTTATAGAATGGTCGTGTGATTTTTCTGAGGCCCATTTGATTCAACTTAGCAAACCATTCCGCCTCCCTCACCAACTTGAGCACCATGCTTATAGGGCCCTAGTTTCCCTCACCTTTAAGATCAACAAGGCCCGTGATCGATGCTTCATCACCCATGCCTTTCTCACTTTTACCCTAATATCCACCCGCCCATGGTCCACTGATGCTTTGCATCGTGTGATGCACTTTGCCATACAAGTGCATTGACCATATTAGCCTTCATCCAATAAGACTGACGCTTCAGTCTTGTTTGGGAGTGATTCTCATCACCTAATTTTTCTGTCGCCCCGCGCCATCATAGATCCTATCCTTAAGGTGTGATTTCATCGGTCTAGCTGAAGACATTAAACTTAGCGCTACCGGGAGGCACCCCACATTTCTTGTACTAGTCTCATCCTGTTTGGGGGTGGTGTTTCACATCACCCTATGTTTTACCATGTTATGGACTTGTACACATCTTTTTCTATTGTCACTTATTCAAGTTTATTCTTGGCTTCATCTGTCCACTTCATTAGCGGTTGGTTCTGATAATCTCTTTCCTACCTTATGCTCTCAATTTTAAAAATCATTTTACTTAACATCGAGGACGATGTTCCTTTTTGTTTGGGGATGGGGAATTTTATCAAAATCATACCTCTTTTGAAATTTTTTGATTTTTGAACCTGATTTTTAAAATTTCGTGCAGTTTCTTTCATCTCACTCATTGATGTGAATTTTCAATCATCCATCTTTTTAAGTCTAGGAATCAAGCTAGAGAATATTCTTTATAAATAGCTCATGCAATACGTAACAAAGCATGTTGCACCATGAATTTCTAGACTCAACAAAATTTACGCACTTATTATGTCACTATGGTTTAGAGTTGAAGAGTACTATAATTCTAAAGAGAACCTTAAGGATCACTAGTAGAGACTTTAGCCCGTGATATTTGTGCCTTTCACCCTTTCAGAGTGTTTTACGTAATCTCTGAGTCACAAGTTGATTCAACTTCTTTTGGGTACGCACTTAAATTGTTGCATGATCTCATTATCATTCACTAAAATTTTGGCTTGATCACTGAGAACGACATCACTTTCGAGTTGTAAGAAACACGTGTCTTGAAATTTGTCCCGAATACTAGATTTTCATCCATACACCTTCCACTTTTCTATATATCATCCCCATTATATTCCCATGCTCTTCCATATTCCCACTTATTTCCCCACACCATCACTTATCATCTCCGTATCATCTTTCATTTTCAAATAAAAGAGTGTGATTTCAAATGTAAATGTCTTCATTGTTGGTGAAAAGAGAGAAAAAAAAAGAGAAAAAAAGAGTTTGTAGTTAGTAGTCGTTTTTAAAATAAAGACATTTGTGCCTAAAGTGTATACACTCGTCTCACACTCGCATCCATCTCACATCCATCACTTATCATTCATCCATCACATCACCCATCCTATCCTACCCACAACATCATATACTTCCCAGTTCATTTCCCCTCACCCATAATCATCCATTATTTCCCCTAGGTGTTCGGGAAAATGAAAGTCAACGTGGTTAATAACTCGACGTTCTCACTATAGTGATTAACATTTCTTTCATGAGATCATTTTTCTTTCTATTTGTTCGGTCTTTCTTATATGTGTGTGAGACGTTTGAACTTGTTACATTTACTCACCTCATCACACACAAGAGCGATACACTAACCCCAATCTCGAGAGTTCGATTAAGATAGTTATATCCTGTGGGATTTGAAGTTGAAGCGTTGATTCCGAAAAGGTGATCTACTAATTACTCTTGTGATACTCGACCCGTTTTGAGTGATTCACACTACACACGTTGAGTTCTAGGAAGGATGTTCCTTGTGTATTCACTTAGCTAAAAATTTTACACATTCTAGCTTGTATTTCTGAAAACATTTATCTCATGATGGATTGTGTGATTATTCTACGTATAATAAGAGATAGACTGTCATTTGCAAATAAGAATTGTGTGGGTATATTCCCTGCAAACTCTCACGAGACACAACTTCTCCTATAGGGCTACCTATAGGTTTAAAGGCTTATGACACATGCTAAGTGCAATCGCAAGTGCCCGCGAAAGTGGTACACTTTTGGTTTCTTATCTTTCTCTTTCTCTCTATCTTATTACTCGAGGACTAGCAACGCTCTGTTTGGGGGTGGTGTGATAAGCACTCAAAACTGTACATTTTATACCCCGAATAGACGTACTTTAGTTGCTAATTCTCGACAATATGGGTCTTATGTGCTTAAATGTTTATTTTGTAGGTTAAACGTCGGTTTGCGGTGTCAAAAAGCTATATATCGAGGCAATGCACGTTTTAAGGAGCTAATTCCCTCTCCCGTAACCAAATCCAAGCCTAAATCTAGCTAAAAGAATCACCCCAAGCCTGTGTGTGTTTAGTTTGCCCCCTTTTAATATTTTTTTAGATTTTTAGTTTGAGTCATTTTTATTTTTAGGATTTATTTTTTATTTATTTAGGATTTTTCGGTTTTATTTACTTTTTTTTAATATTTTATTGTATATTTTTATTTCGTCTTTATTTTTCTTAGCTATTAGTTTTATTTTTAGTAGGATTTGATTTTTTTAGAGTTTAATTTATTAGTTTTATTTGATTTTACATTTATTTAGGATTTCAGTTTTTAGTTTAATAGATTTCTATTTTTTTTTAGTTTTATTTTTTATTTGAGTCTTTATTTTATTATTAGAAGTAGGATTTTTATTTTAGATTTTCAGTTTTATTAGTTTTAGTTTTTTTTAGTGTTATTTTTATTTAGTTCCAAATTAAACACACACACACACACAAATTCCATACACACTATCTTACACCTAAACACCTCCTCACTCACACATAACTCCCATGTACCTCACTACACACTATCACCCCCATGTCATCTTCAACCTCCAACCAACAACTTCTCTCTCCTCATCTTCCATTAAACCAAACCTCAAACCCATATCCTCCAAAAACTACATCTCTCTCTCCACTCTCCTTACCTCCCACCTTAAGCCCATGGACGGACTCCGACCCAGACCCAATTCGGCCACTTGAGCCCACCTCCGGCGGACAGCCCTCCTGCTGGCGGCGTTCCCCACCATCATCGCCAGTAGCTCGCAACTCGGGACCACAGCTCCGTCCGACGACCTCTGCCACCTCCGAAGAGCTAACTGCGCCCCTGCCTTTGCCTAGCCTCCGTCCGGCGCTGGAACCCTCCGTCCCACGACCTCCACTCCGGCGGCAACATCCTCCTGCCTCCGGCGCGCACCTGACCCGGAACTCCAGCCCAACTCGGATACCCTCCAACCATAAACCCAATTCAACCCATTAACCCATTTCACCATTTGTCCCATGTAAGCCACGATCTGCCAAATTCCAAAACAAAGACAAAAACCCAATTACACCACATGCCACTTAAACCACCTTTAACCCTTTTTCCCATTCTATCCCCAACTACCAACTTTAACCCCAATACTCACTATACCTTCTAAACCAAATCTGATTGTGTCACCCCATTTAATCCACATGCCCTCACACTCACCATTTACATGCACACTCATGTCCTTTCCCAAAAATACCTCCATGCTCCATGTGCCTACTATAAATGAAGATGAAGACTCCATTTGAAAAGAGCTTTTAGATAGGAATTTGTAAAGAGAGAAAAATACCATTTTAGTGTAGGTTTTAGATTAGAATTTTTATTTTATTATTTTTGGATAGTGAGGGGAAAATAAATTGTTGTGAGAATTAAATTGAGTGAGATTCTTGATGTAACTTTGTTTGAATCATTCAAATTAAGGGATGTGAATTTCAACTCATGGATTGAAGATCAATTAAGTATCAAGAGATTGGGGTTTGATTGTTCTTTTCTCTTCTCATTTATTTTATACCTTTGATTATTAATTTATCATATTTCATATTATGTTAGGCTAAATCCCCTTTCAAGGGGTGGGGGGAAACCCTTATTTAAAGTTATTTTAGTTTAATTAGTTTGATTACTTGAAATTTCCCTTTGAATGTTAATTTTGATCCCTCACCCTTAGATTTACACCTCGAAAGAGGGTAAATGATTTTCCAGAGAAAATCGAAATTCTAATTAGAATACCCATTTTAGATTCGAACTAGAGATAGGGGTTTCTTAAGTGGGGGATTATAACTTGAATTTCAACTCTAAATTTATTTTCTAAGATTGACATAAATTTTAATTGATCGATCCTAGCAAGTGATTAATTAAAAGGAGTGTGGATCTATTTTCTAGAGTTGTGGGGTGTTAAACTTAATTTTCTAAAAGGTTACTATTAAAATTACATTTCCAACGAGAGTTGATTTGTAATTTTGATATTAATTTTGGAGAATTCAATTAATTAAATTAATTAGTTAGAATAGCTAAAATTTGCGGTATAATCCCACTCATTGATTGTTCTCACAATTATTTACTTCACTTTATCTCTAATTTTAATGTTAGACTTTATTTTTCACTTTTAGTCACTTTCTAGTTAGTTGTTTTCATCTCACATTTTAGTTTAGTTTAGTTTAAATCATCACCTCACCTAATTGTTTTAATATTTGAAAAGGCTAAAAAAAAGTAGAAAAGTGAAAAAGCATAAAAAGAAAATAAAAAGTGAATTACAATTGAATTTGTCTCTAGATTACCCCCTTGGAAGTGGATTGATACCCTTACTTACCGCTACACTTGAGTTTATTATATTTTGTAGGTATTTGAGGTTTTGATTAGAAGAAGTTTTCAAGCAACGACAAAGAAAAAAATACACGCAAAAGTTCTTTCTATCACCATCGTCGGATTATACTGCTATAAAGTTATGCCCTTTGGGGTCAAGAATGCAGGAGCAACTTACCAGCGGTTGGTCACCAAGATGTTCAAAGACTAGATGGGAGATACCATATAAGTCTACATTGATGATATGTTCATCAAGAGCAAGCGCAAAGAAGACTATCTCTTAGACCTATCAAGGACCTTTGAAATCCTCAGGAAATACCGAATGAAACTCAACGCGAGCAAGTGTTCTTTCGGTGTCCAATCAGGAAAATTTCTCGGGTTCTTATTTAGTAAGAGGGGCATTGAAGCCAACCCGGACCAGATCGATGCAATCAACAAGGTACAACCTCCTCGCATAATAAGAGATGTGTATAAGCTCACGGGTATGCTCGCCGCTTTGAATAGGTTCATCTCGAAATTCTCCGAGAAGTGCCAACCATTTTTCCAATTATTGAAAACAAGCAAAATAGTAGAATGGAACCAATATTGCTCGAGAGCATTGGAAGAGCTCAAAGCTTATCTCAGCACACCATCTTTGCTCGTGATACCTCAAGAGAACGATTCCCTGTACCTATATCTTGTTATTTCCAGCCATGTTGTCAGCTCTGCACTGGTATGCAAAAAAATGGGATTCCAGCACCCAGTCTACTACGCGAGCAAGACCCTGTTGGACGCCGAGTAGCGGTACCTACCACTGGAGAAGCTTGCCTTTTCACTAGTGGTAGCATCGAGGAAACTGAAGCACTACTTCGAAGCTCACACTATCATTGTCCTTACATCACACCCCCTTAAAGCAGTCCTGGGGAAAGCGAATCTGTCTGGTAGATTATCCAAGTGGTCAGTCGAGCTCGGACGATTTGACATCCAATTTCAAATAAGGAATGCAATGAAGGGATAGGTTCTCGCTGATTTCATTGCAGAGTTCATAGGCGACCAGCCTTGCGACCAACTTCAACCCATGGATAAAAGGGAAGATCACTCAATAGGAGTTTGGCGACTATTCGTTGATGGAGTCTCCAACTCAAAGGGGGCAGGAGTAGGCATTGTTCTCGTTACGCCAGAAGATGCAATTCTCGAGCAAAGCATCAGACTTGAATTTGAAGCCTCCAATAATGAGGCAGAATACGAGGCTTTGATAGCAGTCGTGTAGAAGGCTCAGACATTGGGTAAAAAATAACTACAAGTGTTCGGCGATTCATAATTGGTCTCCAACCAGATAAGTGGGGACTTCAACGCGAGGGATAAAAGAATGGAAGCCTACCTCGCCTTAGAAAAAAAGTTAATGTCCAACTTTGAGGAAGTTAGTGTCTAACAGTTTCCCAAAGGACAGAACAGCCATGCTAACGCCCTAGCAGCCCTAAGTTCAGCAATCGACTCAGACTTAAAGAGAACAATCCCTATAGACTTCTTTGCCCATCCGAGCATCATCCAGAGCGAAGAGCTACCAGACATGGGTCGTATCCTCCAGATTGAATCAACACCCAGTTGGATGGACCCCCCGAGGGAATATTTGAAGGATGGTGCACTACCAGACGATAATAAGGCCTCTCATCAGATAAGAGTCAAAGCTGCCCACTTTCACTTATCTCTTGAGGGTAAGCTGTATAAGAAATCATTCACCAGCCCTTACCTCCAATGTGTTCACCTAAACGACGTCGAGTGAGTTCTGCGCGAGCTCCACGAAGGAACCTGCGAAAGCCATATTGGAGGAAGAACGCTAGCTTTCCGAGCAATGAAAGAAGGCTACTGGTGGCCATACATGCAAAGAGATTTTTGAGTATATGCTCGCAAGAGCGAGAAATATCAGCTACACGCTCCTATGGTCCACCAACCTGCTAGCAACCTAAGATCACTTACCAGCCCTTGGCCTTTCGCCCAATAGGGAATGGACATCGTGGCCCCTCTTCATACTACTACCAGTAATCTCAAGTATCTATTGGTCGCCATAGACTACTTCACCAAATGGATCGAGGCAGAGCCACTGGAAAACATCAGGGATGCATATATGATGAGATTCATATGGAAAAACATAATTACTCGCTTTGGGATCCCCAGAACCATCATCACTGATAACGGAACGCAGTTCGAGAGCGGCCCCTTCCAGAGTTTTTACAACGACCACGGGATCAGGCACTGTTTTAGCTCGGTTGCCTACCCCAAGAGCAACGGTCAAGCTGAAGCTTCTAACAAAACAGTGATCGATGGGTTGAAGAAACGACTTGAGCGAGCCAAAGGCGCATGGGTGAGCGAGCTGTCATACATTCTGTGGGCTTAACGCACTACCCCACGACAGGCAACTAGGGAAACCCCATTGTCACTAACATATGGAATGGAAGTAATCATCCCTCTAGAAGTTAGCCTCCCAGCCATGAGATCCACCTTGGTCGACCAAGGCCAGAATGATGCAGCATTACTCGCTGAACTTGACCTAGCCGACGAACGTAGAGAATAGTCTTAGTAAGACTAGCGAGCTATCAGCAGTAGCTCACAAAACACTATAACAAAAAGGTCAATCCAAGGACATTCCAAGTTGAGGACTACGTCCTAAGGAAAGTTCTTGGCAGCGCAGTAAAACCATCTGATGGCAAGCTGGGTCCAAACTGGGAGGGACCATTCAAGGTGACAAGGGATGATCTATAAGGTGCCTATCACTTAGAAACACTGGAGGGCAGAGAGATACCCCGAGCGTGGAACGCAGTTAACCTGAAAAAATTCCATTTCTAATTTTTTCATTAATCTTTTATCGCATTGTTGGAATTGGCAACTCATTTTTTCATTGCTTTTGATTAATAAAAGATTGTTTGGAAGTGGCATCCTATGAAGTGTTAATTTTGTATTATGAACTTTATAACTTGCACACCTTTTCCAAGCGATAGGCACATCACTCATTATACAGAAGTAGGGAATCACCCTCCTCGATTTTCGTTATGAAACACGAACAACCTCTTAGCATTGCCCTGGCAATATATGAAGCCCTACAGGGGACCCTTAGGCAGCTAGGCCAAATCGAATTAGTCGCCAAATAATGTTTGGCTCAAAAAGCCTGATCGGATAGAACATCCAACACCAGGCGTGTCCTCGCCATTGCTATACTTAGGCCTAAGAGAGCGTGATGACACGAATTAAAAGGTAAAGTGGGGGAAAAATGGTATCTCTTAAGCATACTGGACTGGGAGGACACTCACACGGCAAAACAACTCTACCTACATCAAATCTAGTTGGCTACGAACATCCCAAGATAATTAACGAGAAATTAATGAAGTAAAAATACACAACACATGTTTATTTGGAAAAATGACTAAAACATAAATATTTTATTACTTCGTTACATTTATAAAAAGTTACATTGCAGTAAGAAAATCTTATTAGGGATTAGGCCTCTAAGTAAGATAATCAGCCACTTGCGATCTCTAGCCGCCGTCCGGATGAGGGGCCAAGTCTTCCTCAACTTCATTAGCATCTGGCTCTAATAGCTGCCTGGGGATAACATCTATAGGGACCGACTGGCCATCCCTCCTGAAAGGATTAGGCCTCAAAGTTGAAGGAAAAATCTCGTGACGGTACCAGAGTACTAAAATCCTGGGGACCTGCAGCTCCCTGAGGGCGCTCAACCATCCCCTAATGAAGGACAACTCTTCAAACTCGATCAACCTCGTCAGAGCATCTGTCCAACCTTGGTCATAACCATCAGCCCATACTCGCTAAGGGCCTTTCTTGAATAGATGCCTCAGCCGTGTGACATCTCTTTGAAGCCCAGTAATAATCACGTATGCTCGACGAATGTCTTCTCGAAGCTCGTCCATTTCCCTAGCTGGACCCCCTGCATCTGGGCCAGCTCGCGGACCAGCCGATGGGGTAGAAGCTCATAAAACTTAAGGGGCTACGCTCGACCCTGTGCCAGCTCGTGGAACATCCGATGAAGAGGAACCTCATAAAACTCGAGGTGCGACACTCGGCGCGTGCTCCCTGAGTCGCAACACCTCCCTCCTCAGAGTCTTATTCTCTTGTTGAAGAACTTCTCCGACTTAATTGATTTCGTAGGTATTTAGAAGCTTAGCTCTCAAAGTACCAACCTCTTCCATCTCTTAGAAGTCTATCCTTAAGTTTGGCGACGAGCTCAGACTGATCCTTAAAGCTCTTATTCCTCGACCTGAGAGACTTGTAAATCCTAACAAAGGCTTGGTGAACTTGGTTTCTCGCATTAGGACCAATAATCCTTCCCAGTTGAGAGGTAGCAGGTATATACTCATCTACATCAATCAACTATAAGCCATACAAGCATTAAAAGAACAAAAGGATCAGTATGCAGAAGGGAAAGTATTTTCATTTCATTCAAATAAAGAGGTCCAATTACATCGTTAATTAAAAAAGAGTTGTGCAAACAAAGTAAAAAATATAAAAGAAGTCCTAAGAGCAGGCTAGCTGACAACCTCAGTTTATTTAGAGGTCGCTGGTTGCTCTCCCTTGTCAACAGCAGCAGGAGCACCTCCCTTAGATGGAGCAGCTGTTGTTCCCTGAACGAAGGGAGTGTCATCAGTAACGGTGAGAGATGCAGGAACACCACTGTCAATGTCCGGGGCAGGAGCCTCATCCACAATAGGATTTGGTCCTGAGTCATGTTCATCAAGTATCGGAGAATCGACATCCACTCCAGCAGCCATAAGACCCTTGTTCCAGCCCTTCTTGAAGTTCAGCCGACTGATGTAGCCTATCTGAACATCAGCATCCTCATATGAGATAGCCCACCCAGAGTTGTATAAACTCTCCTAATGGTAGCTGCCTCAGACTCCACCTTCTTCACTTTCTCTGCCAGCACCTTATTTTCCTCGACTACGACTATCTTTCTCGTGCAGACCAGATCGTAGGACTGCCTCAACTCATTTAGCTCCTTGATCGCTACTTCCTTCGCTTTCTTGGCTTCAATAAGGGTGAGATCAGAGGACTTCTGGGGCCACCCTGGCGATCTTCAAACTGGCCTCCAGATCGATGCCTTTCCCCTTCAGATCAACGTTCTGCTTTTCTAAGTCCGCATTCTTACTCACCAGCTCATCGCGAGTACGGTAGAGAATAGCAAATTCAGTCACGAACTGTAAGTAAGGAGGGAGCATTAGAAGAAAGTATTGAAAAAAATATTATAAGTATTAAAAAATAAAAATAGACTTACCAAGGCTAGCCTCTGACTCGCTTATAGAACTAACTGATCGGTCCCCATTACCTTCTGTCGATCAGCAGGAAAAATTGCTCTCTTGATCAATTCAGGAGCCAACTAGGGAGAGATGACAACAGAGTCCCCCTCGGGCAATGCATACACAGGAACCAAAGCTTGCCCGACCTTTATCCTCACTTCCACTCTCCTTCTCTCCTCTTCCCTCTCCTTTTCCCTCTCATTCTTCTCCCTCTCAGCTCTCTTCCACCTTCTTTCTCTCTTTAACCTTCTTCCTCTCATATCCTCTTCCTTTTTTCTCTCTTTTTCCCTCAATTGTTCTTCCTCCCTCCTCTTCTTTTCCTACTCGATGGCAACAGGCTGAGAACCAGTGGGAGCTTCTCCACTGCCAGACTTTTGCTTCTTCAACCGCTTGAAAAGAAGCACATCATTATCATCCCTGATCAGATTCCTCCTGGGAGGAGCCATATCTTCCTTGCTGGAATTGCTCAACTCACTGGAAGACTTTCGAGTTTATGAAACCTCTTTCGAGCTAGAAGATCCTTCACCACTAGAGATCACCTTGATGGAACCACCTTCAGCACCTCCCCTATTATCACCTTCACCAGAACTGCTCTCTTCCTCGTCCAATTGGATAGGATCTGCACAACTTCTTCAGTGATATCCAGCTCGGGGATACTATCTACAGGTAGTACGATAAAACTAGAACCAATTTTCTTGTACTCTAGAAGAAAAGAAACTGATCGAGGATGATCACCGTCAGCCAAAGGTTCTCTAATATTCCAAGCTTTGATCAACTCTGCAGCTCGGACTTCACTGAGAGCAGGTTCCAAGTTCTTTGTCCTCGCTGAAAAGAAAGAGAGAAGAATATCAGAGAAATCACACCTTGACAAGAAGATAGAAGAGCAGAGCAAAAATTAAGCCTACCTATGAACTCCTCCCCATAAAAGGGGACCATGAACCTGTCAGACCTCGACCCCTCAATATAGGGAGGAAATTGCTAATTTCTAGCAAGAAAACCCTCTTGCCATCTTTGTGGGAATCAGGTAGATTTACTACCAATACCCTATTAGGACTCCTGACCTTGAGGTAAAGAAGACCAGAGCTTGTTCTCGAGAAAGAATAACAAAAGCATATCTCAGCAAACCCTAAATTGGTGCCATAGAATTGGTTTATTCTATGGACACCATTAATAATCTTCCAGACGATTGGCGAACACTGTGCGGGGATGATATTTAAGTAACCAAAGAAATGCAAAAATAAATTACTTGGAGGAAAAGTGAGCCCCCCTTGGGACAGTAAAAGAATGTGAATCTAATGAGCTCCCTCTATTTCTCTAATATTTTTATGGATAGGGGCACACTCAATGTCTACCCAATCTGGGATGTTGTAATACTTCCTAAATTCAGTTACCGACCTATTGCTTATTTTTGCCATTTACAAAACCCTAACTATAAATACGAGGAGATTACAATAGAAAAAAGCATAGAAAGAGAGCAAGAAGAACTTATGAAATAAAAACTTGGCTTGGGACGACGCGAAGTCACGAGCAAAGATGATGGAGGAGATTGAGATTGAAAGATGAAGACCTGGGAACAAGAGCGTAACAGTAGGAGCTTAGAGGAGATGAGAAAATTTGAAGAAGCTTGAAACGACAAGAAGGAAACACTGCTCCGAAAGACTTTTAAACGTTTCCAATCATAGCGCATAGGACACGAAGCAGGCTGTCGCCTAAATCAGTTTTCAATCTTGGGAAGAGTTGCACAATTCACAAGGAAGCCATTATGACAAATCATTTAAATTTATTGGGCCCAAATTATGGCCCAATAATTTTAGGGGAAATTGTGGGTACCTCGATTTATCACCACAGGCCCAGATGAGTAGCCCAGTAGAAACGACCCAAAGTCTGGGAACCTTGCGCCTCAACCAAAATCAGTTATGACTTAGTCTATTTCTAAGATCTCATAAGGAGATATTCTAGGAATAATGGTTTAACGTGGGGAAGTCCAACATCCCCATTCCCCAAAACAAAGATGTATATAACAAACCCTAGGCCTGGGGCAAGAGGCACGTATTGTATTTCCTGTAAAACACTCCCCGGAGTATAGAGAAATAATACTGAGAGGATCACCGTGGACGTATGCATTCTTGCTGAACCACGTACATACTGTGTTATGTGATTGACATTCATTACATTCTTCATTTGCTTTGGTGATTGCCTTTTCTTATTCATTTGTGTTAAACATAATTGTAAATACATAAGTCATTAAAATTAAATAATTTTTTTAGCATGTGACAGAAATATTTGACATTTAAAACTTTTTTCAAAAGAAATAAATCAAGATAATACGACAAGTATAAACAATCCACCACAATAAGATCCATCACCATTTTAAATTATAATAATAATAAACTCAAATTAAATAAAGTCAACTAAATAAAAACTCTCTAATTAAAAATCACAAAACAAATGTGGAGTCATATGAATCCAAAATAATTGTCTCAAAAATAAAACGAATGGAAAGGAATTAAAATAATGCAACAAAATAAACATTAGTTGCAAGTCCCGCTATGTCCAAAACAATGCAACCAACCAGTAACCTATCCTGAAAGGTTAGTCAACAGCGACGAGTCAGGGCCCACCGTAAGAATACTAGTTACTCTTCCCAAATATGATCCATTGAAAAAAATAGAAGAAATAATCAAAATAAAATAATTTAATAAAAACAACAATTACGTCAATCATAAATAAACACAAGATTTTTCCTTCGTGTTCTTTTTATTTTTCGAATAATATTTGCGCCTCTGTCAATATGGGTTGTTTCATTGTAAATAGAGGCGTACTGAATCTGTCGAAATTGTGATTATCCTCGGATATAACGTAAAAATAATATCATTCAATAACCAAACCATTCATTCTGTCCCAGTAAGGAACGGAAACAAAATGATTGCTTTAAAAAAAAAGCTAATTTGATAATATGAATAGATATTTTGATATTTATGGGCCAAGCGAACCAAAGGACACTTGTCATATTTAAAATCACATAAAATAATTTGTTTTGATTTTGCTACCTTTTACAAATTGATTATGAATTTTATAGTTTTTTTATTGAAGGTTCGTTAGACTTATTAGTCATGTGTGACTTATGACAAAAAAGTATTTAAACATATTAGAAACAATAAAAAAAATACTAGAAATGAGAAAAAAGGAAAAACTATAAAAAAAAAATTAAAGAATGAATAAAAATAAAATAAAGGAGTAAAAACAAAAAATAAAATCAATAGCTTCTCGTCAATCACACATAGACACGAAATTTCACATCCCCTTCCCATCCCACGACCTAGAGATTTTGAATAAAATAATTCGATTTTATATCTCGAATTTCATATCCAAAACATGAAGCGGGTTTTACATTTGTAACGAATCCATGCGATTCTAATTTGAAATTTCAATTATAGTGTGTGTATGTTGGAGGGAGAAAGGAGGGGTTGGGTGGAGGTGCTGAAGGTGGTGGTCGCGACACGAGTTGTTTTCCTCGAAGATCGGGTATGTGATGGGGTAGAGATGGCAGTCTTGTGCTCTAGGATATCTGGCTCGATGTAATAATCCGGATATTTTATAATTCAAGTTGATCAAGCCCCGATACCAAAATATGTAAGTCATTAAAATTAAATAATTCTTTATAACGTGACAAAAATATTAGATATTTAAAACCTTTTTCAGAAGATATAAATCAAGATAATACAACAAGTATAAACAATCCACCACAATAAGATACATCACCATTATAAAATCTAATAATAATAAACTCAAATGAAATAAAATCAACTACATAAAATTTCTCCCATTAAAAGTCACAAAACAACTGTGGAGTCATATAACTACGAAACCCAAAACAATTGTCTCATAAATAAAACAAATGGGAAGGAACTAAACTAATGCAATGAAATAAACACCAGTTGCAAGTACCGCTATGTCCAAAATGATGCAGCTACCCAGTAACTTATCCTAAAAGGTTAGTGAACAACGACCCAGTAACTTATCCAAAACGATGTTAGAAATTGAGTATACATGTTGGGTTATCAGTTAGTATAGTTGTATTGGCGTTTAGGTACACTCTGTAGAGGATTGGAGGTTTAAAAATGGTGAAAAAGGGACGAAACTGGTAGAACTCGTTCGAACGACCTGGGGAAGTCGTTCGAACAACCTCATTCGGATAAGATTACGAACAAAAATTCAGAGTTAAGTTCATTCGAAGTTCGTTCGAATGACCTCGTTCGAACGACAATATGGGCATTTCTAATGAGATTTCAGAACTGAGAATTTTGCCTGACTTGGATTTAAACGGTACGTCTTAGCTAATTCAAGAGAGAGAGATTTTCTAGGATAATTAGTGCCAAATATTAATGGTGAGGGACTTGGGTACACTGCTTGGAAAGACTCACATGGTTTAATCATGTTGCGTAAAGTGCGATAGAGAGAATAAATTGTAAGCTATAGTATACTGAAAGTTTTAAAGAAACAAATATTATATATGAACCTAGCTTTAGGTTGTGTGTATACCAAATTATATTAATGGGTGGTGTGAATACCTATAGTATGTTTGATTATGTGTATTGACATACCTAGCTACTTTCTATCGCGGGAGATTTTGAAAATGTTAGAGTGCAGTCTTATCCCGATGAGCCATATGATTGCCATTTGTGAGAACGATGGTATTGAACAGTCATTTGGGGTGCGTAGGTGTGTGCGTAGCCCCAAAGACCTATGACTATATTCGCATCCAATATGTGTGTTTGATTTTATGGTTCGTAGGAGATTTTAGAACCGATTGTCCTTATTTTAGTACGAGATGTTCTAGGACTCGATATCAGAGTATAAATGCACCGCAGCTGAGTCTAGGGGTACCGTATTAGTATATATATTATAGAGAGATGATCATATATATATATATATATATATATATATATATATACTAGTTATGTTATCTACCGTGTGATATTTGTAGATGATTAAGACGTTGAAATCCTAAGTACCTTAAGATGTGAATACTTAACTTTAGGGTGATAACCCTTAAACAAATTAATAAATGTTGAAAGAGTTAATACAAGTATTCGGTAATGCGGGATACTACTTCGAGATATAGTTAGTGGTATAAGTTTAGAATTTAATTAAATGAGATTAGAATAGCTAGATTGGACTATATATACGTTAGGCGTGCATAATAGTTGAGAGGTTAGAATCTCATACGAGAGTACAAAACGCTAAAATGCACATAATACTTACTTTAATACAAATTTTAAATACTTGCTAAAATATTTTTACAAGTCGGGCTCTGACCCGTCTCTTTTACTATTTATGTCAGGTGTCCAACCATAGGGACGCCAGGCCTAGATGTTCAGATTGTTTAACGTGTTGTAGCAGTTGTGGTAGCTGTAGGTCCTCATGCTTAGACGCCTTCCTTTTTTTTTATTCATTTCTCTCCAGCCATTTTATTTAGGGCATGTGTCGCCCATATTCAAATATTTTATTGAAGAGATTGTACTTCCTTCATTTCCATATTTGGTATTTAGTTGGATTCGGTATATTGGTTTATGGTTTGAGACTTTGAACTGGAATGTTTTATTCAGTCTTTTTATTTCAGCAGTTGATTCATATCCACTTTTTATTTTATTAATATGTATGGTAGATGGTTTGTGTCTTAATAATTGTAATTTATTAACAGATTGTTTGGGTATAACTTAAAATGGAAAATGTTTTTACACTAGATTAATTATTTATTAGGTTATTAATAAGGTTAAATGTTTTCGACAGTGATGCTAAGAATGAACCAACCGAACATTCTATTTTAAATTTAATAAAGGACTAATCACCCGGTATTTAATTGGACGGGGTGTCACAAAGAGATGGAGAGAAATCAGTAGGATAAAATTACTAACTTGTGTTCAAACCAATATTATGATACTTAATTAATCGAATTCTATTAAATTTAAACAGTCTTAAAAGATATTTTTTTCACAAGAAAAGAAAAAGGAAGGAAATCCAATCATAAAATTTATTAAGCATTTAAGATATGAAAAATGAAGTGACTTTTAGATAATATTTGTGCTTGAATGTACTTATTTGTTGGTGGTTTTTATGAGGTAAAAAAATATACCACTAATAAAAGCGTGGCACGTAGGAAGCGGGTTGATATAGATAATAATCCATATCCGATCTAGAAAGATAAGGACGATCAAAGTCCTTGATAAAGTAAAAGACCAAAAAACACTATTTTATTTTAACTCAAACTCTACAAGGATAGGACTTGTAAGAGGGGAGTTTATTATGAGGAAATACCGGATTTTTGTACGTGTTTGGCTTGAGCAACTTTGGTTGCGCCTACGTATTCATCACAGTCGGAATCAAAGTCAGCGTAGTTCGTGGGTTCATATTATTCGCCGAAAAACTCATTATGGTGGAACTCGACAGGTGGAAGGTTGTGAAACTCTTCTCAAAACTCTTTTCTAAAACTTTCTCTAAAAACACATAAGACAAGAAATCACTCTTCTCTCCCAAGAAGATCCCTCTGAAATGTAAGGAAATGAAGTCTATTCATAATAAAAACTAACCCAAGTGGGTTGCCACATGTCCAATATAGTGTGGAGCCACATGTCAAATAACTTATGGTGACATATGTCCTAATTGGGATGACTTGAGTCCCATAACATATGGTGCACCCTCAATACTAGAATATTGTCTAGTTAATGTATAAATAATACACAAATACGTGTGATATGTCGGACGCGCATAATAATACTCCAGTCGCATAAACACATGGACTTTTATCAATTATTATCTCTAATCTCTTTTAATAATTAGGTGATAGGCTTATCATTAAGCCCCTCCTACATGACTTATCGAGTTATAACCCCTAACTCTATATAAAGGGGCAAACCAATTGTAAAAGGGCAGTTTAAAGGCAAGAGAAAAACGCTAATGTAAATTCTCTCCAGTTTATAGGAAAACACTTTTGAATCTCGAGGGACATAGTCCAGCAATGGCCGAACCACGTACATATTTGTCTCTCTCTCATATATTTTTATACTCTTATCAGGATTATTGGTAACCTCCCTTTAGGTGAATCGCCGACGCTGAGTATTTTCGATCAATTTATGTTTCATCTTCGTAGTGAGAAACATGATAGTCCGGTCATCGTCTGTTACCATTTTCACACCATATAAGTGAACCCCATATTTTGGAGAATATGGAAACTAATTATATTGGTGTTTTAGGAATAATTTGGAGAAATTATTCAATTCGAATGATTTAAATTTAATTAATTCAGTTTAAAGTTAATTTCACACGTGCCGTAATTTGAGGTGAATATAAGATAATTTTAAAAGTAACTTGAATGGTGATTTTGAGGTCACGACTGATTCCTAAAGGGTCAAAATAGTGGACAAAGTGTACCCGGGGGTATAGTTTGGGTCCCGGAACGATTTTAGGCCAACCCACAATGTTTAAAGGCTTTTCATCATTTGGGAGTTTGTGGTTTAGAGAACTCTGAAAATGCTAAGTCTTATATCTGATATTTTAGAAAGTAACTAGGGTTAGCATAATCATAATAGAATATAGGCAAGATGAGAGGAAGAGGAGAAGAAATCCAAAGGTTCCGACACAGTTTTCACCCCGAATGCAACGGAATCGAGATCAGAGCGAGGGGGGAACCACCACACCATCTTATCAACGAACAAACCTGCTATTGAGAGGCAAGTATTTAAATGGAAATTTTTATTAAAAAAATTATAATACCCTTGCATATTAGGGTTTGATTTCATGCTTTTGGAAGTTTTATGAAATTTTGGGAGGGTTTAATTTATAAACTAAAGTAGGAATGTATGTATAGATGTTCCTTAATGATGATAATATGAAATCATTGGGTTTGGGCTGGTTAATAAGGGATAAATCTTATTTCTTGATTAATAAAGATGATGAACATGAGAAAACTAGGGTTTTATGTTTATTAAAGGATAATTTGATTCTTGGATTGAATCTTTGAAGTTATTTGTATAAACTTTTCATCGAAAATTATTCCTATGTGAAGATAAAATGATATTGAATATATTTGATGATTAATATTGAATCTTGATGCATTCTTGGTTGAATATCATGAATCTTTAATGACTTAAGGTTTAATTGATGAACACAAGATGTCAATTTTGCCAGAAATTTTGACGTAATTTAAACGTATGACATTTCAATTGTACTTATAGTTATAGTGAGATTCGTACATTCCTGGAAAGCTCTATGTCTTAGCCTTCTAATTAGCTTTGAATCAGGTCGATTGGAGTTCTTTAAAGGGAGTAATCGATGTTTTACTATAGGGTGCTTGATCCGCCAACATAGTAATCTGCCAGAATTTTTGACATAACTTTAAACGTATGCCATTTCAATTGTCCATAGAATTATAGTGTGATCCATACATGTCTGGAAATCCCTATGTCTTTGATTTCTAATGAGATTTGAATCAGGTCAACCGGAGTTCTGTAGAGGGAATAATCAATATTTTACCACATGGTGTTTAATCTGCCAGAAAATTTACGACTCGATTCGGTTTACCAGATTTTGACAATTTTCCCTTTTTAAGCCCAGAACTTGCGGATAACTATCGGGGGAATTTTTGGAACATATTTAGAATATAATGAGGGATATGTTGAATGATAGTAGGCCTTGATAGTATTGAGACTTAGTCATGTTTGCGAGAGTTAAGGCTAAGCTAGTTGGGCTTAATTATTAATGTAATAATTCGAGAGAATGGAAATGGACCGTGGAGAGGATAAGGGAAATTATGAGGTAAACCAGTATGACAATTGTGAATTAACTAATGAATTAATTTAGGGGGTAACAATAGGCCCTTAGGGTAGATAATAATACTCGAGAATATACGATAGAAAGTATATATCAAATAAAATTGTACAGTGAGCATTCGAGAGAAAAATACTATGTACGAGTGATAATCATAGGTTGAGTGTATACCTATATGGATTGATTTTTATAGGTTGAGTGTATACCTATACGGTTTTATTACTATAGGTCATGTGTGTACGTATATTGAATATACATATGGATAGGTTCTGTGTATGCCTAGTATGTATTATTATGTGTATGACATACCTACGTTGCTTGCTATCAGGGGGAGGTTCCACGTCATGGACGGTCTTATCCTGATGAGCCCATTGGGGGGTTTAAGGCTTGTACCCAGAACATAGGACCTTGGATACGTACTATCTGAGAGTATGATAGTTTCTATGGTTGAATGGAAGCGTAGGTATGTGCGTGACCCATTTGGTTTGGGGACTATGTTCGCCTCCAATATGTGTGATTTGTATTTTGGGTTCGAGGAGAAATGCCGAACCATTTGTCCTTGATATAGTACGAGAGGCAATTGAATTGATAGCAGAGTACATAAATGTGCATCACGGTGGCTAGATCAGTGGATGCTATATTATATATATATATATTGGATGGTTTCTCCTACTTATGTGTGAAAGTAGTGAGGCTAGATAGTGTGTATCTAAACAAAGATTTATCTACTTATGTGGGATAATAGTGAGACGATATAGTATGTATATAAAGAACGATTAATCTACTAAAGAGTAAATAGTAGGGAGATTAGATAGTGTAAATCTAATTAATGATGAATTTACTAAGGCGTAATAGGAGGAAGGTGTATGGTGGATATCTAAAATAAAGTTTAAGTAGAGAAACTTAAATGGTAAGTCTTGAACCATAATATATGTGAAATGGTAACAAGTGTTTATTAATAACAAAGGAGAGATTTTAGTTATTAAAGTTATTCAGTAGCTTCTTGTATGGGTGGTACGAGTATGTTAAGGAGAATCTTAACTATGAATAAATGGTAGTTCAGGGTATTCGGTAACATATTGTATAGACGGTACGGGTGAGCTAAACTGATTTGAGGCTTATTAGATACTTGAAACCTAGTTAGATTGGGTAGCTTGACTAGGTGGGACGTTAGGTGTGTACCATAGATGAGAGGTGAGGAAACTCAAGGGAGTGTCCGCAGCCTAACACGTGTATCTAATAATTATTTATTTAAATGCTTGCTAAATATTTTAAAATGATTTTTACTTGGGCTCTGACCCGTACTTGCAAAAATCTTTTTCCAAAACCTTTTAGGCATCCAGCTACAGGGACGCCAAGCAGGATGATCTGTTCCAGGGATGCGTAGATGCAACACTTGTAGATGTTTATAGGATTTGTAATTAGACGCTTCAGTTACTTCATTCCTAGTGTAGGGTGTAATTTAGTATTTCATTCAGGCGTGTTGTCCCTCAGTTATTTCTTTACGTCAGCCATACTATATATTCATATTTTATTTATATTGGACTTTTATTTGGATTTATGACCCGATGGTTTATTCGGTATTATTTTATATCACTTGCTTATCAGATGATTGTTCAGCTTATTCATTTATTACATGGATGGTTAGTTATTGTATATGTTTCCACACATTGTTTTGTTTAATAAGAAGATAAAATTTGGCACCGACTTTTTTGAATACTAGGTGGTTAGTAAATGTTTTAAAAAGTTTTCGACAGTGATGCTAAGAATGAACCAAATGGAAATCCTGTTTTAATTTAATGAAGGCTTGATCACCTAGTATTTAATTAGGCGGGGTGTCACAGATGGTATCAGAGCATCAGGTTCTAGTGTCCTTAGAATTTGTACAACTTTTTGCATTTCAGCGTAGCGTTATTTGATATAGAGCCTTATGATAGGATTGTTGAATTCCCCGACCTTTGTGACTTACGTTATCCTTTTAGTAAGTATAGTTAATGAGATTCTTGTGCGAGTTCATTTATGTTTTGAACATCGAACATTATAGGACGACCATCGAGTGCCATTAGAAGGACTACAGGGGGAGAGGCTTACCAGAAGCTAAGGGGTATTCTGGAAATGGTGATCGCAATAGAAGTCACCATAATTATTGTTCAGGATGGTGATGATAGGATTATCACGGGGGCAGTAGTTTCCCCAGACACTGTTATAGATGACAGTAGTGCAATCTTACACTCACCCAGCATAGTCGGTAATAGGTGGAGAAAGTCGGAAGGAATCTTATGAGGATCTATATATAAGGACTCGGGAAGAATGGGAAGCGTGATAAGCCAATGGATGGAGGTAATCCAAAGGCAACTGTGTAGGATGGAGTGCAACGATACCCATGATTAAAAATGTTGAGCGAAATTTTAAGCTCATAGGAGAAGCATACCATGACAAGAGTTAGTCACCACATATAAGAAGTATATGGAATAGAATGAGGAATTTGATTACAATTTGATAGTAAGATCTTCCTTCTGCTGTTCGGACAGAGATGCGAATGGAGTTTTGAAACTTATCACAAGTGAGCGAGATAAAGATCGAGCATAAGGGAGAAGTTGACTTGTTTAATGAACTTCATCCTCGACAAAGTGGATATGGAGAATAAAAGGGTCCGTAAGTTGATAAGGGACTCGTGAGTAGAATACACAAGTGTGAGTGCAAAATCCTGATAGGATGACTAGTGTCGACGTTGCCAATGTCGTACATTTACAAGTTTATATCAACGCTTTCATGAGAAAGGGGACTAGGGGTTAGAAAATCGATCCAGAGAGTAAGACTGGATTTGACGATGTTAGAGAAGCATCACGGGAGGGTATACCCAATAGGGACCCATTTAAATGATTCAAATCAAGTGAATTTGTACCAAGTGACGGTGGATTCAGTCAGGACCATCGAGTCCAACAATGAGTTCCATAGGGCCAGTGGAGTCAAAGGGACAATGGGGGTTCAATCGGGGACAAGAAGACCATGTTCGAGAGAAGGACACCCTAACATGGCCAATAGGGCTAGGCATAGAGACAAGGGAGTTATCTGGTAGTATCTCAATTGTGGAAAGACGGGCCACAGGAAGAAGTATTGCCAAAGCGAGGCAGGGGACAACTACAGGATATCCTGGATGTATAACCATTACAGAAAATCGTGGGTCAGTCTCGACATTATAGTTACGTTCAAAGACCCAATGATCAGGCGAGACAAATGACATAAGGAGGTGTATTATGTGTGAAGAGTAGGAACACATGTGTAGATCTTGTCTACAACGAATTGGGGGGGGGGGATCAGGAACGAGATGCCCCATAGGGGCAACAGTTATAAGAAGTCTTTGTTCGGTTGGGATGAGGGTGTTATGTTGAGGAACCATTTGAGCCACCGATACTAGTGACAATTGAAAGTATAAATCTTATCTCGGGGCGATAGGAGTCTATTTTGTCACACGAGCGAGTCACAAAATACTAAATTCACCTGTGAAACGAAATTAGTAAAGGTGTCATTATTTTTAATATGGCGTGTATATGTATACCGTTGAGTAGTGGTGCTCTCTTTGGTTCCATCTGCAGGGAGGGGCAGGTGTGGAGACTAAGAGGATGCTTTACAATATGTGGTAGTTTTTGCTCCTTATGACAGTTATAAGAAGATAACATATTATTATCTTACGTAGTGACTGGATACCAAGGGTTGGAGCAGTAGTAGATTGTAGGGTAAGACTATTGTACTCGTTATGCTAGGATAAGATATTTAATTTCACGAGAAATCACCTAAAAGTGGGTCAAGCCTGAATATACAGTGTGTTGTATTGTAAACTTCGATAAGTATAGTTGTCTCGTTACGTTTTATCCGAGTAAGTGGGGACTTTCATTAATGTGATTTAAGGTATATCGGGTATACCGTTGATCGGAGAAATTTAACTCATTGTTGCTTATGCGCTAGAACTCAGTGATTACTAGAACACCGTATTGTGTGATGCCTTAGGAGGCATAGGCATAGACAATTTGATTTATGTGTCGAGAGACATGATTCGTGATATCTTAGTTATGTGCTTTGGACCTACGAATTTTGTTGATAATTCTAGGAAATAGTGCATTGAGAAAGTTCTTTGAACTTAGTTGTGGGATGTTACTCGTAGAGAACTTAATTAACGTACGGAGTGATGAGAAGTAGTTGTATGCTACTGCATCGATTTTAAATTTTAATTATTGAACGTGTAGAGTAAACACTTTAAGCTGAGAGGTATTAAAAATAGAGGGTCAGTGGATGAGTTATATATATATATATATATATATATATATATATATATATATATATATATATATATATATATATATATATATATATATATATATATATACACACGATAGTGTGTTGCATAATAGACACACATGAAGATATTTTTATTGTTATTTGTAATCCCAGTGAGTAGGGACAGTTACTGACGTGATTCAAGGTTGATTTACTTATTAAAGAGTTCAGAGATATAGCTCGTCATTTACTCGCGCTGAGAAACTAGTGATAGTAAGAGCACCATATTATATATTGTCTTTTGTAACATGGGAGTGGACGATTATACTTATATGTTAAGACTCAGAAATTTTTGGGGGTACGTACTATGGACTAAGGGCCTAACGGATCTCAACAACTGACAATGTTAGGTAGCAGTGTATTGGGGGGGGGGGTCCCTTGTTTGGATTTCGCTTTGCAAGACATCCCACGCATGAAACTTAGCGCAACATTGGAATTGGGTAGATGTTTGGTCTTTAGGACATGGGTTTAGTACCGTGGGTATTGTTTATTTTTACAGTTATATGTAAGGGATAATAACTATGTGACATTTGAGGCTAGTGGAACCACGTATCGTGTGTCCAGTTATGCAGGAGTATAGGGTGTATGGGTGCTTTGGGTAGTTAAATTATGTTAGTATTATCTACGATTAAGGGATAGAAGAAAAGTATGCAGTGGTCCTAAATGGATGATTTAGGTAGGGTAAAAACCTTGGAATACTAGCCTTATCCGAATTTCGAGGGCAAAATTCCTTTGTAAGGGGAGAATTATGTAACACCCCATTAGAGAATATGAAAATTAATTATATTGGTGATTTAGGAATAATTTGGAGAAATTATTCAATTTGAATGATTTAAATTTAATTAATTCAGTTTAAGTTAATGTCACACGTGCCGTAATTTGAGGTGGAAATAAGATAATTTTAAAAGTAACTTGAATGGTGATTTTGAGGTCACGGTTGATTCTGAAAGGGTCAAAATAGTCAAAAAAGTATACCCGGGGGTATAGTTTGGGTCGCGGGATGATTTTAGGCCAACCCGACACTGTTTAAGGGCTTTTCGGTCATTCGGGAGTTTGTGGTTTAGAGAATTCAAAAAATTCTAAGTCTTATATATGATATTTGAGAAAGTAACTAGGGTTATCACAATCATAATAGAAGAGAGGCAAGAGGGGAGGAAGAGGAAAATAAATCCAAAGGTTCCTACATAGTTTTTCAGCCCGAACGCAACGTAATCGAGATCAGAGCGAGGGGAGAACCACCACACCATCTTATCAACGAATTTCAGACCTGCTATTGAGAGGAAAGTATTTAAATGGATATATATATATTAAGCATGTTATAATACCCATGTAGATTAGGGTTTGATTTCATGCTTTTGGAAGTTTTATATGAATTTGGGAGGGTTAATTAATAAATAAAAGTAGGAACGTATGTAGAGATGTTCCTTAATGATGATAATATGAAATCATTGGGTTTGGCTTGGATAAGAGATAAATCTAATTTCTTGATTAATAAAGATGATGAACATGATAAAATTAGGGTTTTATGTTTATTAAAGGAGAATTTGATTCTTGGATTGAATCTTTGAAGTTATTTGTATAAACTTTTCATCGAAAATTATCCCCATGTGAAGATAAAATGATATTTTAATATATTTGATATTAATATTGAATCTTGATGCGTTATTGGTTGAAGAACATGAATCTTGAATGACTTAGGGTTTAATTGATGAACACACGATGTCAATCCGCCAGAATTTTTGACATAACTTTAAACGTATGTCATTTCAATTGTACTTATAGTTAGAGTGAGATCTATACATTCCTGGAAAGTTCTATGTCTAGATTTCTAATGAGATTTGAATCAGGCCAATCGGAGTTCTATAGAGGGAGTAATCGATGTTTTACTATAGTGTGTTTGATCTGCCAGCATAGTAATCTTTCAAAAATTTTGACATAATTTTAAACGTATGCCATTTCAATTGTCCATAGAATTAGAGTGCGATCCATACATGTCTGGAAATATCTATATCTTAGATTTCTAATGAAATCTGAATCAGTTTATTCGGAGTTCTATAGAGGGAGTAATCAACATTTTACCACAGGGTGTTTAATGTAATACCCCATATTTTTATGGCTTTTAAATTGGGGATTTATTAAATTTAATTGAGTTAAATTAATTTAATATTAATTCAGAAATTTATTTTAAATATTTACTAGCGTGACGAGAGTTAGTAATTATTGAAAATTTGTTGAATATTACTGTGGTGATAATAAATCTCAACACAAATGATAAGCAAATGCAATCACTAGAATAAATAAAAAACACAAAATAATTATAATCACACACAACATAAGATATATGTGGTTCGGCAAAATGGCCTACGTCCATGGTAGTGCTCTCTGATTATTTATTTTTGTTTACTCTAGGGGAGTGTTTACAAAATCGTGCCTTTTGTCCCGGGCTGAGGGTATACATGTCATTTCTCGGAGAGTGGGGGTGTTGGACTCCTCCAAGTTAGCCCACAACTCCTATAATATATCTTGAGAGATTTTAGGGGTTGAATGGGTCATAACTGAATTAGTTATGCAGAGGACTTTAGAATTTGGGCCAGACTTAATCGGGCTACTCATCTGGGCCGGAATGGTTAATCGAGGTACCCACAATTTCCCCTAAAAATTTTAGGTCACAATTTGGGCTCAATAATTTTACATAATAGCCTCAGTGGCATTTTTGTGAATTGCATAGTACTTTGGGATTGAAGCGTCTTTCTTGAGTAGATTCAGAGGGCATATTTGCTTCTTTTCCCACGCGTCATGATTGAGAGGGTTTAAACTAGTTTGGAGAAGCCATTTCCTGACGTCGCTTCAAACTTCTTTACATTCTCAAGATTTCTCCAACTCCTTACCATGCTTTCTCACTTCCAGGTCTCATCTTTTGCCTTCGAGCTTCTTTCTTATCTTCTCATCTTTTCTTCTTGTGGCTTTGCATCATCTCAAGCTGACTCTTACTTCGTAAGTTTTTCAAACTCCTTCTCCTTTGTTTTTTTATTGGAATTTCTTCATTATCGATACTAGGGTTTCTCTTTTTTGATGGAAAAACTAGGCAATAGGTCGATAACTGAGTTTAGGAAGTTCTACAATATTCTAAACTGGATAAACATTGAATGTGACCCGTTCCTCGTAATGTCATGGACATTGAGGACGGTCATTGGATACATATTCTTCTGTTATCCCAGGGGGTCTTACTTTTCCCCCAAATCGCCTGTTTTTGCATTTTTTTAGTTACTTCAATATAGTTCATGCACAGTTCTCACTAAATGTTTGGAAAATTATCAATAATGTACATAGAATTAATCAGATCTATGGTACCAACATAGGTCTTGCTGAAATTTGCTATTGCTATTCTTTTTTTCGAATAAGCTCTGGCCTCCTTTATCTCAAAGCTAGGAGTCCTGACAGGGTATTGCTAGTAAATCTACCTGATTCCCATAAAGACTACTGGCACGAGGGGTTTATTACTAGAAGCAGGCAGTTCCCTTCCCAAACTGAAGGGGTGAGGTACATGGGACCTGAGATTCCCCTTTTATGGGGAGGAATATATAGGTAAGCATAACCCTTGTTCTGCTCGTGAATTTTTTGTTATTGTACTATTTTTCTTGTATTTCCCTCTTCATCTTTTTTAGCGAAGTCAAAGAACACATAGCCTGCTCTTCACGAGATTCGAGCTGTTGAGCTGGTCAAGGCTTGGAAGATCAGGGAATACTTGGCTGACGGTGAGCATCCGCAATAAGCTGCATTCCTTTTAGAGTACAAGAACATTGGGTCCACCTTCATTTCCCATCATGATAGTATTCCTCAGTTAGATATCACAGAAGAGGTTGTTACCGACCCCATTCAATTGAATGAGGAGGAAAGCAGTTCTATTGAAGAGAGTGAGGGAGCTGATAAGGGTCGAGCTGAAGGTGATTAAAGTGAGGAGAACTCAAGTGGCGAAGAGTCTTCCAGTTCGTAGGAAGGTTCATAAGTTCTGGAGAACTCAGAGGACTCTTAGGATAGCTACAGTGAGGAAGCTATGGCTCCCCCTAGGAAAAATCTAATCCAGGATGATGATAAAGACGATGTGCTGCTCACTCACAGGTTAAAGAAATAGAAATCTGAGAGTGGGGATGATGCCACTGGCTCCCAGACTACTGCTCATGAGTAGGAGAGGAAGAATAAAGAGGAGGCGTTGGTGAAAGAGAGGGAGAAAAAGAAAGAAGGAGAGAGGAAGAAGACGGAGAGAGAGGAAGAGGGAATGAGAGAAGAAGTGAGAAGCAAGATAAGGCAGTCTTTGGTGACCGTGTCTGCCCTGGCTGAGGAGGCTTCTGTTGCCCTTTCCCCTCAGTTAGCTCCGGCGGTGCTTGAAAGAGCAGTTTTGCTCACTGATCGCCAGAGGTCGTCTAGCATAGGGATTGACCAATTAGCCCTGAAGGCAAGTCAGGGGCTAGCCTTGGTGAGTTTCTTCTAACTTTTCAATTTTTGCAGTTCTCCTTTTACTGTCTCTCTTGCTAATGTTCTTTTTCTTTTTGCAGTTTATTTTTGACTTCACCGTCCTCTATCGCAATCGTGATGAGTTGGCGAGGAAGAATGCTGAGTTGGAGGCGAATCTGAAGGCTACTACTACTACTGCTACTGCTGCTCAGAAGTCTTTCAACCTCGCATAGGCCAAGGATAACAAGGCAAAGGAGTTAACAGCTAAGAATCTCGAAGAGCTGAGGCAGTCTTATGACTTGGTCTGCACGAGCAAGCTGGTGGTGGTTGAGGAGAATAAGGTGCTTGCTGTGAAGGTGAAGAAGGTGGAGTCTGAGGCTGCTGCTCTTAAGGAGAGTTTGTACAATGATGGATGGGCTGCCACGTACGAGGATGCTAAGGGCCATATTGGCTATATTAGTCATCTCAACTTTAAGAAGGGTTGGGATAAGGCCTTGATCGCTGCTGTGGTGGAAGTTAATTTCCCCCTCTTTGATGAGCATGACCCTGGCCCAAAGCCTATTGTAGAAGAGATGCCCCCTCCTTCTACCAATGACGGTGCTCCAGTTTTTCAAACCACTTTTGCTGATGCTCCCCTTGATCGGGGGATGGTGACTGTCGCAGATAAGGAGAAGCAACCAGCGTCCTCAGAGCAGACCGAGGTGGCCAACTAGTCTTCCTTAGGGAGCTTTTTGTGTTTTTTCTTTATATTTCAGTTGTTCTTTTTTTTTCGCTGATGTACTTGAACTTTATTTAAATCAAATGAAATTCTACTCCCTTTCGCATACTGATTTATTTGTTCTTTATTGCTTATATGGTTTGTAGCTCATTGATGTTGAGGAATATATTCATGCTTCCTCTCAGTTAGGACAAATTCTTGGTCTTGATGTGAGCAATCGAGTTCATCGTGCTTTTGTAAGAATTTGCAAGTCACTTAGGTCGAGGAACGAAGAGTATAAGGATCAGTCGGAGCTCATTGCTAAGCTGAAGTACAAGCTCCAAGAGATGGAGGAGGTCGACGCTTCTGTTCAAGAAGAAGTGGATGCTCTGAAGGCCAAGCTTCTAGATGCCTCTGAAGTTAATCAAGTTTAAGAGTTACTTCAACAAGAGAATGATGCTTTTAGGATAGAGGTCTCGCGACTTACATTACCCCTTGAGTTTTGCATGGTTCCTCTTCATCGACTGGTTCGTGAGATAGTACTAATGACAGTGGCTCGGCTAGGGAGATTGTCGAGCTTTGGGGTGATGTTTGTAGGGTGTATGCGATAGCTGTCGGTCTTCAAAGAGATGTTACCTCGTTGAGGCACCTGTTCAAGAAAGGTACTCGATAGGTATGGACTTATGGTTATGATCAGGGTTAGACCGATGCTTCGACGAAGTTGAGGGAGGTCGAAGAGTTGTCTTTCATTAGAGGATGGTTGAGTGCTCTTAGGGAGTTGCAGGTCCCTAGGAACACTGTCCTCTGGTATCATCATGAGATTTATCCCTCAACTTTGATGGCGAACCCATTAAGGAGGGATGATCGGTGGGTCCTTATAGATGCCATCCCAAGGCAGCTCATGGAACCAAATTCAGATAAGGTCAAGGAGGAATTATCCCATCACCCAGATGATGGTCGAAGAGCGCAAGTGGCTAACTTTCTTGCTCAGAGACCTAATCCTCATTAGGATTTACTTTACTCAACATATGTAACTCTTTGTGTATGTAATGATGTAATAAAATTGTTATGTTTTGGGCAATTTTCCGACTAAACATGTGTTGTGTATTTTTTACTTCATTGATTCCTTGCTAAACTATTTTGGACTTTTTAGCCGACTAGACTTGGTGTAGGCAGAGTCAGTTTGTTGAGTGGGTATCCCCCAGTCCAGTATGCTTTCATTATACCATTCTGCCTTACTTTACCTTTTAGGTTGTGTCATCACACTTCCTTAGGCCTAAGTGTGGCAATGGAGAGGATACACCTGGCGTTGGATATTCCATCCGAGCAGGATTTTTAAGCCAAACAATATTGGCGACCAACCTGAGTTGGTCATGTTGCCTAAGGGTCCCCTGTAGGGCTTCATATATTGTTAGGGGAAATGCTAGGAGGTCATTCGTGTTTGATGATGAAGGCCTGAGGAGGGTTATTATATACTGACCCTGCTTTAATATGCATCTCACGATCTTAGTTTTATGCGTTAAGGGGGAGACTGTAACTTGGAAAAGGTGCATGAATCATAATCTATTTCAAACTTCATAGAATTCCACTGCCAAACACTTTTTTACAATAAATCTCAACACAAATGATAAGAAAATGTGATCACCAGAATAAATAAAGAACAGAAAATAACTGCAATCACACACAACCCAAGATATACGTGGTTTGGCAAAATGGGCTACGACCACGGTGGTGCTCTCTGATTTTTATTTCTGTTTACTTCGGAGGAGTGTTTAAAAAATTGTGCCCTTTGCCATGGGCTGAGGGTTTAATATATACATGTCATTTCTCGGAGAGTGGAGGTGTTGGACTCCTCCACGTTAGCCCATAAATCCTAGAATATCTCTTGAGAGATTTTAGGGGTTGAATGGGTCATAACTGAATTAGTTGTGCACGAGGCCTTTAGACTTTGGGCCGGACATAATCGGGCTAGTCATATGGGACGGAATGGTTAATCGAGGTACCCATAATTACTTAACGAGTAAAGTAATATATGAAATTGAATTTATTAAAATTGTCGTTAGTGAATAATACGACAATTATGGTAACTAAGTCGGGACGCGTATGTGTCGTGTCGGGACTAAATTATTATAATAAAGTGAATCAATTATAAGTCGCCTGTATGATCATTTCGAGCGCGCCAACGTGTTCGGAAGGGTCGAGATAGTTTGAAAAGTATACGCGGGGGTTTAGTTTGGGTCTCGGGATATTTTAGGTCTAACCGATAACCCGGGAGGGCGTTTTAGTAATTGGCCATTTTTAGGTTTAATTATGGACGGAAATAAGAGGTTTATATCTGATGAATTTAGAGTCCTCGAGGGTTAAAGAGTTAGAAAGTTACAGAGGGGCTAAGTTAGAGAGAAGAGGGAGACCTTCCGAGGAGGAGAACCACCAATTCATAACCTTTTTGCCGGATTTCACCACCTTCGTGTAGATGGAGAAACAAGGATCGGAACCATACCCATCAACACCTAGAAATCAAACTTCCATCTCGAAGGAAAGTATCTATCTTGATGATTCCTAGTTAATATTTCACCTATGTTAGATTAGGAATGATGAATTCATGTTTTTATTGAAGAATTATATGATTTAGGAAATTTAAATCACATGTTTTAGGAGGAATGCATGTAGTATAGAACCCTTAGCATATGTAGAGGATCACCCACGAATTTGTAATGATTTATTATAAAGAAACCTAGAAAAATATTGAGAATATTGGAATTTATGATAAAACTAGGGTTCTTGATAATTTTACTGAATTTGTCCCTATAAATCCATGCCTTTGATGAATTCGTACATGTTATACATGGGAAATCATGTAAATAAGTTGGCATATCTCTTGGTTTAATTATTTGGGAGTTTGGGATGATTTAAGCATGATTTAGAGGTTGAAAGGTGATGAAATCCGTTGGTTGGAATGGCAGAATCTGGGCAAGAAGTGCTTTGATCGATCGATCGACTCAAGAATGTCGATCGATCGACCCCATTTTATTGATCGATCGACCCCTCCTGGAAATTGAATATTTTTCCTTTTTTTAATTAATTTGGTTAAAATACGTAGGAGCTGTTGGATATAATTAAAGATCATAATGGGTCATAAAGAGGACCAGTAGGGTATAAGTAGGTTTCGTTGAATATAATTTTATACGAGATATAATCGTGGGATGACAGGGGTATGTCATTTAGTTGAAATCGTGCGTACATTAAATAATGAATTGAGAGATTCATGAAGGACTTAGACCAGTATGTTAGTGAGGGTGTACCTACTGAAATTACCTTTAGGAAGAGAAAACACTTCTAGGGACGATAAGTAATTATAAAATGGTTATAACTGATAATAAAAAGAGATGAGTTTATTATGCGTAAGAATTGAGTAATTTGTACTACATACAGTTAAAATGTTGTTATGGGTCGCGAGCGAACCTAGTTGAAAAATGTGAATATTTATATATATAACCGAGTGTTTGTGTATATATTAAATATATCTCTGTGTACAATCATACCCGCGCTATTTGCTATCACGTAGGTTGCCGCGTCGGGACAGTTTTATCTTGATGGGACCTTTATGGGGGATATTGACTCGTACCCTAGAACATAGGATTCCTTGGTACACGCTATCTGAGAATGATAATCAGACGGTCCTAAGAGATGTGAGGGTATGTGTTGACCTCTTAGTGGCTTGGAACTATGCTTCGCCTCCATTTTGTGTGTATTGTGTTAATATAGTTCAAGAGTGATTCCGAACTAGTATTTCTCTTGTACGAGGTATACGGGGACTTGATAACAGAGTATGCCATCACCATAGATTTTATGTGGGGTGCCGATTAGTATATATATTGTATGAGTGATTAATATATATACCTAGACCTGAGATTTTTCTACTGTGCGTATAAGAAGATAAGTAATTGAATAAATGCTCCTAATCATAGTAAGTGTTTGAAACCTCACAGTATTGAGAAATACATAATTGACTTTAATAACCTTCAAGTAGATGTTATCTTAATTTAATGATCTTGTGACTCAGAGCTTATGGGAGGAGTATAGAGTTAGATTTACGAGTTATTTAGTAGTACGGTAGGCGTGCACACTAGATGGGAGGTGAGAATTATCAAGAGAGTGTCGTGGACTAACATGGTTATCATATTAGCTAGTAAGCATCTTAAATAATTGGTAAACCATTTTAAAACTATTTTACACTCGGGCTCTGACCCGTTTCCCGTCATTTTTCCTTTTCTTGTATATATATATATATATATATATATATATATATATATATTTTTTTTTTACAGGTGCTCAGCCATAGGGGCGTCAGGTGTAGATTCATTTGGCTGGACGTGCTGCAGCTTGTGCGGGAGTTGCAGGTCATTGCAATAGACACTTCCTCCTTTGTCTTTTCAGATTTCTATTTAGTTATTTCAGTTAGGGCACGTGTCTCCCATTTCTAGACTCTTGTTTAGATTTGATAGGGATTGCATACGCTTTTATCATTTCAGTATTTTGTCTTTATTTGAGATTATTTTATCTATCACATTGTCAGTGGTTGTGGTTATTTATTTGGATTTGAGTAATCTAGTTGGCATGTTTCGTTGGATGATTGGTATCTTTATCGTTTGTATTATTCATAAATTAGTTTATGCTTGAAAGGTTTTTACAACGGAAATTAAATAAATAAAATCATTTTAATTGTTTTGACATTTAACTTAATTATTTAGGGTGATTAAAACGGAAATATTATTTTCGACAGTGATGCTAAGAATGAACCACACCGTTTACCTTGATTTCTAATTTCATAAAGAACTAATCACCTGATATTTAATTAGGCGGGGTGTTACATTTAATTTGTCAAAAAATTTACGACTCGATTCGGTTTATCAGATTTTGATAATTTTTTCTTTTTAAGCCCAAAACTCACGGATAACTATCGGGGGCATTTTTGGAACATATTTAGAATATAATGAGGGATATATTGTATGACAATAGGGCTTGATAGGTTTGAGACTTAGTTATGTATGCGAGAGTTAAGGCTAAGGCTAGTTGGGCTTAATTATTAATGTAATAATTCGAGAGAATGAAAATGGATTGTGGAGAGGATAAGGGAAATTATGAGGTAGACCAGTAGGATGATTGTGAATTAACTAGTGAATTAACTTAGGGGGTAACAATAAGACCTTCGGGCAGAGAATAATACTCGGGAATATACGATAGAGAGTATATATCAAATAAAATTATACAGTGAGCATTCGAGAGAAAAATACTACGTACGGGTGATAATCATATGTTGAGTGTATAACTATATGGATTGATTTTTATAGGTTGAGTGTGTACCTATGCGGTTTTTATTATTATAGGCCGTGTGTGTACATATATTAAATATACATATGGATATGTTCTGTGAATGCCTAATATGTATTATTATGTGTATGACATATCTACGTTGCTTTCTATCGGGGGGAGGTTTCGTGTCGTGGACGGTCTTATCCTGATGAGCCCATTTGGGGGATTTTAGACTTGTACCTAGAACATTGGACCTTGGATACGTACTATCTGAGAGTATGATAGTTTTGACGATTGAATGGGAGCGTAGATATGTACGTGACCCATTTGGTTGTGGACTATGCTCGCCTCCAATATGTATGATTTGTATTTTGGGTTCGAGGAGACATGCCAAACCATTTTTCCTTGATATAGTACGAGAGGTACTTAGACTGAAAGCAGAGTTTGCAAATGTACATCACGTTGGCCAGCCCGGTGGATGCTATATTATATATATATATATATATATATATATTGGATGGTTTTTCCTACTTATGTGTGATAGTAGTGAGGCTACATAGTGTGTATCTAAACAAAGATTTATCTACTTATATGGGATAATAGTGAGACGATATAGTACGTATCTAAAGAACGATTAATCTACTAAAGAGTAAATAGTAGGGAGATTAGATAGTGTAAATCTAATTAATGATGAATCTACTAAGGCGTAATAGTAGGAAGTGTAATATCCCGTATTTTTATGGCTTTTAAAATTGGGGATTTATTAAATTTAATTGAGTTATTAATTTAATATTAATCCAGAATTTTATTTAAAAATATTTACTAGCGTGACAAGAGTTAGTAATTATTGGAAATTTGTTGAATATTACTAGATGAGTAAAGTAATATATGAAATTGAATTTGTTAAAATTGTCACAAGTGAATATAATGACAATTATGGAAATTTAAGTCGGGACGCGCCTGTGTCGTGTCGGGACTAAATTTTTATTATAAAAGTGAATAAATTATAAGTCATTCATATGGTTATTTTGAGTGTGCCAACGTGTCCGAAAGGGTCGAGATAGTCAGAAAAGTGTACCCGGGGGTTTAGTTTGGGTCTCGAGGCGTTTTTAGGCCTAACCGGCACCCCGTAGGGGTAATTTAGTCATTTCCAAATTCAGCCTTAATTAAATGACGAAAATTGGGACATTATTACCAGATATTAAAAGAGTCTTCTAGGGTTAACACTCTAAAAAATATAGAACGGTAGTGAGAGGAAGGAAGGGAAAGCTTTTATAAGAAATCCAAGACCAAGAACAAATTCGATTGCACCACCACCACCACCAAAATATAGATCGTAAGACGAGGAACGTAGCCATACCCGTATCATCAACAAATTAGGCATTATAATCCCAGGTAAGTATCTATCTTGTTACTTTTGTAGTTGATGTTTCACCCATGTTAGAATAATATTGATAATTATAGGTTTCATGTAAGAAATTGATGGTTTAGGGAATTTAAATCACATGTTTTAGAGGAATTTGATTGATTATGGAAATCTCAACATATGTAGAGAATTACCCACGAAATTATATTGGATTAGAAGTGACAAATCTGGAAAAAGAATTTGAAGAATGAAAGTTTAATGTAAAAATTAGGGTTCTTGATAATTATGATGAATTGCCCCGTTAATTCAATACTTTTGACGAATTTGCACATGCTTCACGTAGGAAATCATGTATTTAGGTATATGAGACCAGTAGTAAATTTTTTTGGGAGTTTGGGGATCGTTAATGGAGTTTTGGTTGAGGTTGGAGAAGAAAAGCCGTAGTTAACAATGGCGGAATTCAAAATACCTGCTTGATCGATCGATCGACCCCTCCTGAAAAACTGCATATTTCCCCCCCTTTTTGTTTAATCCGGATAAAATACGTAGGAACCCTTAAGTATAATTTAAATAGTATAATAGGTAATGAAGAGGACCAGTAGGGTCTAAGTAGACTCCGTTGACTGAAATTTTATATAGGATGAAAATGTGGGTTAACGGGGAGTTTCGTCACACATGGGAAATTGTGCATACGTTCACTAAAGGATTGAAGGACTCATGGAAGATTTAGACCAGAAGGTTAGAGAGGGTGTACCTAATGCAATTATATTTAGTAAGAGAGAATACTTTGAGAGATGAGAAGTAGGTATGCAATGATTATAATTAAGAATAAAAGAGATGAATCCTTTATGCGAGGTAATTGGGTAAAATTATACCGAGTACGGTTAATAATTATTATTGTTGGGTCGTGGGCGAACCTAATCGAAAAAATGATAATATTTATATATATGACTGAGCGCTTGTGTATTTATTTATATATGCTTGTGTATAATCATACTCGCGTTACTTGCTATCATGGAGGTTGCTGCGCCGGGACAGTCTTATCTCGATGGGACCTTTATGGGGGATATTGACTTGTACCCTAGAACATAGGATTCCTTGATACAGGCTATCTAAGAATGATAGTCAGACGGTCCTAAGAGACGTGAGGGGTATGTGCTGACCTCTTAGTGATTTGGAACTATGCTTCTCCTCCATTTTGTGTGTATTGAGTTAATACAGTTCAAGAGTGATTTCGAACTAGTATTTCCCTTAGTATGAGTTATACGGGGACTTGATAGCAGTGTATTCCATCACCATAGATTTTATGTGGGGTGCCGATAGTATTTATATTATATGAGTGACTAATATATATATACTTATATATGGAAACTTTTTACTGTGTGCATAAGTAGTTAAGTAATAAATAAAGGCTCCAACTTTATAATAAGTATTCGGGAACTTTGTAATGGTACTGAGTTGTTTTAAGTAACGTAAGAAATTTTGAAGAGATTTATTTTCTAAACTAAATATCATAGCCTAAGTACTTCTCGGGATAAAACTTTATGGAAAATAAGTTATATAAACCTAAGAGTTTAGTAGTACGGTAGGCGTGCACACTAGGCGAGAGGTGAGAATTCTCAAGAGAGTGTCGCATACTAACATGGTTGTCACATTAGCCAGTAAGCATTTTAAATACTTGATAAACTATTTTAAAACTATTTTTACACTCGGGCTCTGACCCATCTTTTGTCATTTCCCTCTCTTGTATATATATGTATGTATTACAGATTCCCAGCCACAGGGGCGTGAGTCATAAGATCTTTGGATTGAACGTGTTGCAGCTATGTGGGAGTTGCAGGACCTTGCTTTAGACAACCTCTTCATTGATTCAGTTCTTGTTTTAGTTCTTCATAGTTGGGGCATGTGTCTCCCGATTTCCTATTCCGTTTGGATTTGTCAGAGATTTATGCTTATTTATATTTCCAGTATTCTGTACTCATTGGGAGTTAACTTTTGTCAGGATGATTTATTTTATGGTTCTTTAACTTGGTTTGGTTGATCTAGATGTCTTAATTATCTTGTGTTGATTGCCATCCTTAGCATTTATGTGATTCTTAAACGGATAATTATTTATAAAGGTTTTCATGTTAAAATTTAAAATTGAAATAAGACTTTAAATTATTTTGACACTTAGCTTAATTATTTAGGGTGTTTAAATTGGAAATAATTATTTTGCGACAGTGATACTAAGAATTAACCAACCGTTAACCTTGATTTTAATTTAATAAATGACTGATTACCAGGTATTTAATTAGGCGGGGTGCCACAGGAAGATGGATGGTGGATATCTAAAATAAAGTTTAAGTAGATAAACTTAAATGATAAGGCTTGAACCATAATATATGTGAAATAGTAACGTGTGTTTAATAACAACAGAGGAGAGATGTTAGTTATTAAGGGTATTCGCTAGCTTCTTGTGTGGGCTGTATGAGTAAGTTAAGGAGAATCTTAACTATGATTAAATGGTAGTTCAGGGTATTCAGTAACATACTGTATGGACGGTACGAGTGAGATAGACTTATTTGAGGCTTATTAGATACTTGAAACCTAGTTAGATTGGGTAGCTTGACTAGGTGGGACGTTAGGTGTGCACTATAGATGAGAGGTGAGGAAACTCAAGGGAGTGTCCGCAGCCTAACATGTGTATCTAATACCTATTAATTTAAATTGATATTAAATGCTTGCTAAATATTTTCAAATGATTTTTACTTGGACTCTGACCTGTACTTGAAAAACCTTTTTCCAAAACCTTTTAGGTGTCTAGCCACATGGAAGCCAAGTAGGATGATCTGTTCCAGGGATGAGTAGCTGCATGACTTGTTGATGCTTGCAAGATTTGGAATTAGATGCTTCAGTTACTTTATTCCTAGTATAGGGTGCAATTCAGTATTTCATTCGGGCGTGTTGGCCCTCAGTTATTTCTTTATATCAGTCAGACTATGTATTTGGATTTTATTTATATTGGAATTTTATTTGGATTTGGGAATCGATGGTTTATTCGGTATTATTTTATATTCGTTGCTTATCAGATGATTGTTCAACTTATTTATTTATTATGTGGATGGTTAGTTATGAAAAACTGCTACTAAAGTCGTTTAATACAAGATTAAACTATTTAAGTAACTCCAAACTGTTTTTTTAGGGAACTCTTTTCTATAAATCAAATCAGGTTAATCACAGGATGTGTTTTTAAAAATTTCACGAGATCAGTCTAAGATTTGTTAATAAGTTTTGAAAAACAAAACTGAGATAGCTTAAATCAGCACACTATTAAGAATGAGATGAGGAGATGTAGAAATATTAATGACAAGAGATTTTTAACGTGGTAAAACCTCACCCAACTGAGGAAACATCCACGGTGACTTCTATGTTAGAAGGAAACCTCACCCCTCTGAATCCTTTGATGACTTCTAACGTGGTAAAACAAAATATATCAGTTACAAACTATATAACACACATGCACACAAATCAATCCTATACAAGTTTAGGAATATACCCACTGGTTTCCTTCTAACTTCTATGCAGTTCTGATTGTTGATGTGTCTCTCCCAGTTTGCAAACTTCCACTTTGTTAAGTCTTTACGTCGACTATTTTTTAAAGATCTTATTACCAACACTTTCAGTGTTGTAGCGTGCAAGTGTTTTTGATGGTGCTCTAACACATGTATGCACACACTCACGCTTGTTTATGAAACAGTCCTAGCAAATTACAAATAAGATCTATATGCTGTGATTTTCAATTTCTCTCTTCTTAGGAAAGTAAAACCTTATTTGACCTTTAAAACGATCCCGGAATCTACGACTGTCTTTCTTGGAAGATGATTCAAGATCTTAATAAATTTTAGGGTTTTAAAAATATTTTTGAAATTAAAAATCGCTAAGTGTGATTCCAACTACGTTAAAGGTCTTGTTTCCGAAGAACTAGAAATAGAAAAAGATTTTGTTGAAAACATTTACATAAAATAATCACAAAAAATAATCACAAAAGATTTCTCAAGACGAGAAACTAAGAAGGCAGATCTAAGTGTAATATAACATAAAATGACCAGATCTATGATTTCTATGAAACAGAAATACAGATCTAACCTAATGTTTAAGTTGGACACAAGATCTTAAAACCAAGAGGTTAAACCACAAAACAGCTTTCAAATCAACACTCAAAGACTCTCAAACACTCAGGGTTGGTGTTTGGTGTAAAAGGTTTTAGAAAAATGGATTAGGGTTTGAAACTGGGTATGGACGAATTAGGGTTTCTAACACTCTCTCTCTAGTTTTTATCTATTCTCTCTCTTCTCACTCGAATTAAACGAAGTGGCAAAAAGTCTCTCAAAGGTTGAGGGTAAGGCTCCTTATATAAGGGATTGAGAAGGATCGAGAAGATAGTTCGAAATTAAGGGCTGGGATTTGGCCTTCCCATATTGACTTTGATCCAACGATGAGATAAAAGTGGTTGGTTAAAATCCTTCTGATTAGATGATAAGGGTTACACAGGGATTGGAATTGGACACATGCAGAACGTCGAAAAATCAATCCAAGGGCTGAGATTGAACAACGATTTTGTGTCTTTAAAGAAACACAAAATGAACCGATATCAGCATGAAAGGTGTAAGACAGCAACTGTCTTTCACACGCGCGTCTAAAAATAATTACACAGCTTCCTCTATAGTCTCAAGAGCTTTCGGATCCTACCCATCTCAACTTTCAGGCATAAAGCCATTAAACCATAAATTACAGAATGACCCAAAAGATTTTTAATCCTATTTTAATTATGAAAAAATCCTTTTAAAAAACATTAAAAATTCCCTAAAAAATTAATAGAAAACGTTTTAAGGGAAATTAACACACTCAACACACGTACAAACAAACACTACACCAAATCTGCACTATTGTTAAGGTCATTGATCCTGAGAAATCCGACTTGTCAAGGTCAATGACCGTGACATTTCAAGGCAAGACAACTTTTTTTGTCACGGTCGTGTCATGGTCATTGACCTTGACACAAAACTAGGGGTGGCAATTTGGGTTAGGCGTGTCATTTTCGGGTCGTGCTGATTTTTATTTGAGTATAAGTTTTGGCTACTTTTAAATCTATACAAGTTAATCGTGTCATGTTCGGGTCATTTCGGGTTATTACCATAAACGGGTTATCGTGTCAAAAATTGCCAGCTCTACACAAAACTCGCGTTTTGTGTCACGGTCATGTCGCTGTCAATGACCATGACACGTTTGTCACGGTTTATAACCGTGACAAAGCCGTGACCCTTTTTAAAAAAATTGTCACGACCATTGACCGTGACAATTCTGGGCAGAATTTAAAAAAATCTGCTGGGCAGTATGGCCACTGCCACTGCCCATCAGTATATTTGTACCTGTTATAGCAACGTTGTACCTGTTCCAAACATCATATATCCAAACAAACTAAAGATAATGCAAATATATATTCAAAATAGAAACTATTTAAGAAGAAACAACATCACCATCAATTATCTCAAATCTACAAACTATTTGCATGGAAAAGAGATTTTGTACCGCGACGCTCGGGGACACCTCCTTATCCTTCCCCTCTCGTCCGAATAGCCACATAAGTATAGAGCATATGTGGCCTACCCTTAGGGCCACTCCCTGTCCCCTGAATTGAAATAAAGTAAAATTAGTATCCGCCCCTCAAATATAGATAAATATAAATCGTAATTGAAATCGAAATTGAAATTGACATATAAATATAAATACATTACCTGTAGTGTCACTCAAACAGCTAACTTGAGCTCATATGGCACCTCCTTCCAACTAATGTACCCCAGGCAATCATGTTAAATATAATTCTCTTCATATTTAAACACTAAGAAATACCATAATCCTATGGAGTTATGCGTTGCAAATTCCTTCCAACCGTTGTGTAGCCAAAAATCAGCAGTTGAAGTTGCCAATTCCACCTTTCAATGGTCTCCCATGTTTTGCTAGAAGTTCCAAATGGTGGGGTATGGAAAGTAGAATTGAAAACTTCAATTGGTGATGTTTGGCTACATAACGGTTGGGAGGAATTTACAGTGCATCTCTCCAAATAACTATGTACTAATCACATATTGAAGGTAAGAAGCGTATATTCATGGATTAGTATAAACAAAACCTAGATGTAGTTGGAATATTTATGTATTAATCTCCTCTCCACACACGCACACTACACAAAAGTGAAAATGATAAAGTGCAGATCAATTAAAAGCTTTAAAAATGGATGTTTCGGTACAAATTGAAATATTTATTACAAATTGAAAAATTGTTTCAAATTCGGGTTATTATAAAAAATGGATTGATATTCGGTAGGAGCAGCCAAGTCATCCACACTACTATTTAGACGCCTTGGCGCATGTTGGACAATTGACCACGGCTCGTTGTTGATATACTCCGAGTAAAACACTTGCTTAACCTTTTGAAATGTACAAACAAACGGCTCATCGCTCACGTGGTCGTTGCTCTTCAACTTGGACAAGTCAACCATGATCAAATTGGTGACAAGATCAACTTTACAAGCATTTTTATCCTCAACTCTTACCCATTCACAGTAAAATACAACCTCTTTAAATCTTATATAATCCAATTCAAATATATTTTGGATTACACCATAGTAAGTCATTTCAGCTTCAACGAGGTTTTTATCTTTTGCGCTCGCTCGAAAGAAAGTAAGAGCCTTGTATGAAATTCCCGAGTTCTGTACATTTGTACTTTCCTCGTACACTTTAGCGCCAAAAATGTAACCGTTCAATCGATACTTTTTGTACTCTTGTACCACGAACAAGGGTCCAATGGCTAGATGAGCAAGCCTTGATGTCGCATCACCCATCTTTAGGAGCTGAGAATATAGATAAATTAATTATATTAGTGGTAAAATTTGAGTGTAATGTAACGTTATATAACGACTGTTTTCATTATAATTACCTCTTGTGTCAACCATAGACTAAATTCACTGTCTTATTGTACCATTATTTTTCGTCTTTTATTGTTCTCACATGCTTCATATTTATTGCATATTACAAAATTAATCATGTATAAAATAATCTAAAATAATGTTAAACATTATAATATTCGAAACTTACTTTTTCCATTCTTCGACATCTTCATGTGTGTCAAATAGATAACGAGCTACTTGTTCATGTTGCAAACTTGTTAATTTCACTCGTTTTCCCATCACATTACCACTATCATCGAGGAATTCATCAGTGTCATCAACGCTGGTCGAGTCAGGCATATATTCCCGAGTATATATTGATGACTCCACGGTGATGTATTCCTCTGCAATTGATCCTGCAATATATCGCGTATTCTTGACGTAATCTTTAAAAACTTTCATCAATCTTTCAAACGGATACATCCACCGATATCTAACTGGACCACAAAGAAGTGCCTCGTCGCATAGGTGTACCAACAAGTGAACACTTATGTCAAAGAATGCTGGGGGAAAGTACTTCTCCAATACACAAATCGCTTCGTTCACAGCCAATTTTGCGGCCACTATGTGTTCTCGATTCACTACCTTCTCACACAAGAGGGAGAAGGTAATACTAATTTTCATAATAGCCGTACGCAAATCCTTGTGCTTGGAGAAACAGTGCTTAAGCAATAGAGGAACCAATTGCATGATCACATGCCAATCATGGGACTTACACTTATGTAAATCATGAGTAGCATAATTCAAAATCCTTTGCAAGTTGGCCGAAAAATTAGATGGGCACTTCAAATTATATATTGTGTCTAGAAGCACCTTCCTTTCCCCACTCGTCAAAGTAAACGCACCTGGGGGAATTATTGTCCTTCCCCTACTATCTTCTTTCAACCATAGTTGTGGCTTAAGTTTCAACGTTTTAAGGTCTTTTCGTGCATTTTATCCATCCTTCAAATGACTCCCCCCAAGGCAAGTACCCACAATATGTTCAACGAAGTTCTTCTCTCCATGCATTACATCCAATACATGGCGCACCGGGTTTTTCTTCCAATAAGGCAAGTCAAATAAAATTGACCTCCGAGACCATGCCTTTCTTATCTTAGTTTCATTCCCAGTTGGGGTCTTCTTATGATTGACATTCTTAAATTTGGGATTCTTACCTGGAATATTTGGGCCACATTCAGAAGATTTACTTTCAATTTCTGAACTCGAAAGTTGTCTCGGCGGTAGCCTATGTTCAACTCCGCCCAATAAAAAATTGGAACCTTTCACAAATCTGAAACTATGAGCTGGGGGTAAAAACCTCCTATGGCAATGGTATACATCTTTTAAGCTAGAGGATAGATGAAGAGATTCAGTCTCCTCTCCACATATAAGACACCCCAAATAACCATGTACTACACATCCGGATAATGTCCCATAAGCTGGAAAATCATGAATTGCCCACATCAACATAGCTTTCAGCGTAAACTCTTCTTTTCTAAAAGAGTCAAATGATTGCACACCCTCTTCCCACAACTCATTTAATTATTCTACCAATGGAGCCAGGTAGATATCAATGTCATCACTTGGTGCCTTTGGCCCAGGTATCAATAAAGCCATCATCGAAAATTCAGGTCTCATACACTGTGAAGAAGGGAGGTTGAGTGGGGCTAGGATCACTGGCCATACACTCTGATTGGTGCTTAGATTTCCAAATGGATTGAAACCATCTGTTGATACAACCAAATGAATGTTGCGTTGTTCTAGAGCAAAATCGGGATACTCAAAATTCATCCTCCGCCAGGCAGTAGAATCAGTAGGATGACGCATGATATTACCCCTACTTCTGCCCTAGCATGCCAAGTCATTGCCTCTGCAATCCATGGTACTCTGAAAAATCACTTTAATCTGGGCCTAACGGGAAAATATTTCAATACTTTTTGAGGTACTTTTGAGCTTGTGCCTTCCTTACTAGTAGATTGGACATATCTAGGTTCATCGCATACCGGACAACGATCGAGATTTTCATAATCCTTTCGGTATAGTATGCAATCATACACACAAGCATGAGTCAATTTATACTTCATTCCCAAACCTTTCAAACTGTTCTTCATAACATGATAGCTATTTGGAAGTGTATTCACCTTGGGTAATAAGCCCTTCACCCATTTCAGAATTCCCGTCACGCTATTGCCAGACAAACCGTACTGCGTCTTCAAACTATGCAAACCAACCATGGCATGTAAAGTTGTTTGATATTTCTCACAGCCAGAGTATAATAGTTGGGTCGCCTTAAATTTTAAACTTTGGTAGTCATCGTCAAGTTTTATCGTGTTATCTTCACGAGCACTTGAATCTTCTACATCATCAGTAACCTCATTCTCCTCAGCTTCATAAACTCCGTACGCATCATCAACTAAATCCTCTAACATATTATGATCTACGTCGTCCCCTTCTACATCTATTCTACTTGTTGAAGGTTGTTGTGAAGGTTGGTCGGGGACAAAAGGAACTTTCAATTCACCGTGAAAACTCCAAAATCGATAACTATCTTGCATACCCGATCTTAACAAATGTAGTTCAACTGTTTTCCACTCAAACACCTTACCATTCTTACACCTAGCACACGGACACGGAAACTCTTCATCATTACGACATCTCTTTACATATTTCACAAATTCGTTAGCACCTCTGCGAAACACATCCCCCATTCTATTAGTCTCACCCATCCACTCTTTGTATTTCGGATATCCCATCACAGCTACCACAAATAAACACCTATTAAAGGTAAACAAAACTTAGATTTATAATATGTTTTATTTAATTATCCCATCATTTAATTATCCTATTAAAGGGTAAGTGGTCCTATCCCATTCAAGACTGCATTTTTCTATAATATACTTAACAGCTCATGCACATTGTTACGATTTGAAAAAAATTCGACAGCATATCCCCTTAGTTCTCCAAGTACACGACGTAAATTGGCAGGTGTGAGTGTTATTTCAATTGGTCAATTGAAATAACAGTCACACTTGTCAATCTAGTATGTACCCAGAGAACATTAAGATACGACTGCAGAACTTCCTCCAAAAGTAACAACTTTAAGCCAATAAGAATATTATACAGAAATTATACAGTCTCAAACTGTCCAAACGGGACAATTCGAGAGATCTCATTATTGGGGTAATGACTCTCGAACGGGTCTAAGGTCTATTGAATGCGTACGCATAAGAACTATAAGGCTAGTATCTATGCGCACTATATTTAATTTCAAGTATGTTTCATATAATGGGTTAATTCAAATACAAAAATAAATTCATGGGTTAATTCAAATACAAAAATAAATTCATGGGTTAATTCAAATACAAAAATAAATTCATGGGTTAATTCAAATACAAAAATAAAAATTCATGGGTTAATTCCAATACACACACACACACACACACACGCCTCCCTCCACACCCCCCACTCACCACATACACACACACCCCCACCTCCCTCCACACCCCCCACTCACCACATACACCCCCACCCCCACCCCCACTCACCACACACACACACACACACACACACACACACAATAGCCCCCCACCCACCACACACACACACACACACACACACAGTAGTGACTGTCTATTTAAAATAATCTCAATGTTAATTTCAGGTATTGAATTTCTACTATTGTTTTGTGCTTTTTATAAATCATACCCCACCTCCACCCCACCCCACCCCAACATGTTTATGGGCTTTCATCACCCGTCATAAATTTTTCGGTCCGTGACTTACTGGCCAGTTGTCTTGGGTCTTTTAGTCCCTTAACATTACTTTAAGAATTTTACCCAGTCTAAATACCACATTTTCTTTCTTGTTATACACTTGAACACGTTTTGTTATTTAGTCCTTATTAATTTATCTTCGATGTATTACTAGCATCTTTACTTTTATAAACTTTATTTAATTTTCAATTTTAAGGACGATTTTCATCACTTAGTGTTCATCTAAGTTCTAGTATAACAAGTTCCCATAAAAATCTTTAATAAAGTATTATCACAAATATAAACTAAGAGTGATAAAATAACTTTGAGGCATATAAATTAATTGTGACAAAGTAAGATTATGGAAACCCCACTTTTCTTTCTATAACTCCTATTTTATTAAACTTTAAATATAATTAGGGGTGTATAGAAAGAAAAGTTAAATAGGAATAAAAACAACATTTTTAAAATATGAAGGGCTCACCAATTTGATCAAATTTTTCAACAACATAGACTAATTGATCTTTATTATAAGACAATTACTACAAATTTATGCGCATCGCCCGAATTCAAAAAGTAATTTAATGACTAAAGTAATACTTTTTTTAACTTTAGTTATTCACCACAAATCTTAAAAAATATTTTATTTTTCATGCTTTTAGCAACTTCGGATGCCATTTTAACCCTTATTGTAGTTTTTTAGTTTTCATGCTTTTATTTGATGGATATAAAGTCATGTGATTATTTCACCATATAAAGTCAACAAAAAATGCCATATATGATTTTTTTCTCCATTAGTATAAGTATATAGCGATTATTTCACACTAAAATCACATATTAAGCCGACCTTCATTTTTTTATGAAATTTGTAGAAAATTACTTATTTATTTTGAATGAAAATAAATTGTTATCCAATATTTTTGGATATTATTTACATTTACATTTTTGGATATTATTTTTGGATATTATTTACATTTACAATTTTGGATATTATTTTCGGAAATTTATAGAAAATTACTTATTTATTTACATTTTTAACCCCCTACCCCCTATCCCCCACCCTGCCCCACCTCCTATCTCCCTACCCACCACCCTGCCCCCACCCTACCACCACCCCTACCCCCACCCTTCCCCACCCCCCACACACGCATACACACACGCACATATATACACACATACACACATATATATACACACAAACATATATATAAATGGAAGAGAGAGAGAGAGAGAGAGAGAATTAAACCTGAAAGTAGAGAGAGAGAGAGAGAGCAGTGTCGAGAGAGAGAGAGAGGGATTGAACGGAGGGAGGGAAAAAAGGAGGGGGAAAGGGTTTTTGCTGTAAACATTGTCACGGTCGTGTCACGGTCATTGACCTTGACAATTATTTAAAGAATTGTCACGGTCAATGACCGTGACAAGTCCGTGACAAGTAAATTTGTCACGGCCTTATCACGATCATTGACCGTGACAATTCCTTGTCACGGTCGTGTCAAGGTCAATGACCGTGACATAAACGCGTGTTTTTTATCACGGTCAATGACCTTGACAAGGGTGGCCGGATGAAAGGTGACATTTTGGCCATTTTGGTGTAGTGAAATTAATGCAACATATGACCAAAGTATGCAATCCTAATGTGTGTGAGTGTTTGTGAATATACCTTCAACCAATTTTAAACAAGAGGAATGAAAAGTAGAGTCTGAGGCTTTTTGGATTCTAGGGAATTAACTCAATTTTGTCACTATTTTCAAACTAGATGAGCACTTATATAATGTAGACTCAAGTGAGTGAAGAGTATAAGGTGCTTCAATATCCCCCTTTGGAAATATGAGAGAAAATCTCATTTGAGTCATCTTGGACTCGTCGGGCAACAAATAAATAAGGAAAAACCTATTCCTATACACAAATTCTATCTATCCATTTCCTAGAAAAGAAAACTACATAACTCAACTAATTACAAATCAAGACCCTATTACATCTGTTGAGAATAACTGTACAGAATACTACAAATAATCACTAAGATCAAGTTTTTAGAATATGTACAGAAAAAAATGAACTCAGAAGACTCAAATTTCTCCCCCATTTTGTCTCAAATAGACAAAGGGAAAAACTATGCAAGACAAGGAGTTTATTCAGCACAAACCATACCTATCGATTTACACAAAGTAATAAATCTATTGTAATCCAAAGCTTTGGTAAACATATCTGCGAGTTGCAAATCAGTAGGAAGATAATTGATTTCTAATTCCTTAGTCTCAACTAATTCACGTATAAAGTGATGTCTAATTTTTATGTATTTTGTTCGCGAGTGTTGAATAGGATTTTTAGAGATATTGATTACGCTTTGATTATCATAATAGAGATGTAGTTGTTCCTCTTTAATACCATAATCACTTAGCATTTGCTTAAGCTAAAGTAATTGATCACAACAACTTCCAGCGGTTATGTATTCAGATTCAACTGCTGATAAAGAAGTGCAGTTTTGTTTCTTACTACTCAAACCTAGCAAATTATTACCAATATAGTAACATGCTCCTGATGTGCTCTTACTATTATTAGTACACCCTGCCCAATCGGCATCCGTGTATCCTATTATAGTGCTAGGAGTATCATTGGTGTACCAAAGTCCTAAATTTAGAGTGCCTTTTATGTATTTAATGATTCTTTTAACACAAACTAAATGGCTCTCTTTAGGATTGTTTTGATAAAGGGAACACACGCAAACAATGTACATAATATCAGGACGCGAGGCAGTAAGGTATAGCAAGTTTCCTATCATGCTACGATATAAAGTAGGATTTACGAATTTACGACTCTCATCCTTAGATAGTTTGACCGTAGTACTCATCGGAGTTTTAGCATCTTTTGCACTCTCAAGTCTGAATTTTTTAACAATCTCTAAGGCATATTTAAATTGCGACAGAAATAATCCTTCTGAATTCTGTTTGACTTAAATACCCAAGAAAAATTGTAACTCCCCAATAAGAGACATTTGAAATTCTTTATGCATAATTTCATAGAGATTTAACCTCTGAGGGGGAAGTTGATCCAAAAATGATATCGTCAACATAAACTTGAGCTATAATAATATGTTTGTCAAAAAGGGTTTGATCATTTCCACCCCTCTTGAAACCTTTGTTAAGAGAAAATTGGAAAGGCGCTCATACTAGGCTCTTAGCGCTTGTTTTAGGCCATACAAAGCCTTTTTAAGATGAAAGACATGATTTGGATATTTAGGGTCAATGAATAATTTTGGTTGTTCTACATAGGTCTCCTCAGTTAATATTCCATTAAGGAAGACAGATTTGACATCCATTTGGTAAAGCGTAAAATGTAAGTAGCAAGTTATGGCAAACTGAAGATGAACAGATTCTAAGTGAGTAACATGAGCAAAAGTCTCGTTAAAATCTATTCCTTCAGTTTGAGAGTATCTTTGAACAACTAATTTGGCTTTGTTTCTAATGATTATCCCACTTTCATCAGATTTATTTTTAAATATCCTACGTGTGCTAATAACCTTTTTGTGATTAGGCCTAGGTACAAGATACCAAACATCATGAATGATAAATTAAATAAGTTCTTCCTGCATTGGAGAAATCCAATGAGGATCATTCAATGCATCATTTACATTCTTTGGTTCCACAAGGGAAACACAACTTGCATAATGAGCATAGTTTCTTAATTGAGATCTTGTACGTATAGTTCACTAGGGTTACCAACAATGTTATTTATGGGATGGTCTTTAGAAACGTAGTTAGGTACTTCAGGTGTCTCAATTGGTAACGAATCATCTATTTCTGGAGAGTTATTTTCTAAAACATTTTCAGACTCTTCCATAATATTTGGTTCTCCAGTCTTACTCTCTATAGTCGTGTCACTTACAATAACGTTTATGGATTCCATTAAGGTCTTAGTGCAAAGGTTATAGATACGGTATGCTCTACTATTAGGAGAATATCCTAGAAAAATAGCATTATCTCCACGAGTCTCAAATTGATAAGTGTTCTCTGTCTTTGCAGACATAACACGTACTACCAAAGGTTCTAAGGTACTTAAGATTGGGCTTCTTACCATACCATAGTTCGTAAGGAGTTTGTTTATAATTCTTTCTAAGATAGACCCCATTGATAACATGACACGCAGTTTGAATAGATTCTACCAAAAAAGATTTAGGTAAACACTTGGCATGAATCATAACACATGCCATCTCTTGAAGGGTACGATTCTTTCTCTCAGCAATACCATTTTGTTGAGGAGTTTTAGGAGCACTAAATTCATGTTTTTAACCATTATAGTCACAATACTCTATAACACCAGTATCTATAAATTCTCCACCTCTATCACTATGAATTCTATTTACTTGAGTGTCTTTCTCATTTTCAATTCGAAGTAAAATCTTCAAAATGGTTTGGAAAGTATCAGACTTTTGTTTTAAGAAAGATACCCAAGTAAATCTGGTGAAGTCATCAACCATAACAAGAATGTAACTGTGTCCATAGAGACTAACAGTTTGAGAAAGACCCATTAGGTCCATATGGATGAGCTCCAAGAGTTTAGAGGTAAGGATATCTCTAACTTTCTTATGAGGTGCCTTAACAATTTTTCCTTCCTGACAAGATCCACAGACAATATTAAAAATAGGTTTGATCTTAGGAATACCTCTAACTATTTCTTATGAAGATAATCTACTAAGATTTTCGTAATTTATGTGACCCATTTGATTATGCCATATCTCATTGTCATCCATTATGGCAATGTTACAGACCTGAGTACTATTCTGGACAGTATAACAATTGTCAGGAATTCTGATCCCTGTAATTATGCACTCACCTTTTTCATTTAAAATTTTGCAATTATTCTTTGAAAATGTGACAGTATGATTTGAGTCACAAAATTTCGAGATACTAAGTAGATTAACCTTGAGACCTTTTACTAGAAGCACATTTTCAAGTCAAGGTAATCCTTCTTTTTAGAGTGTTCCTTTACCAATGATTTGAGATGATATACCATCACCAAAAATAACTTTTCCTCCAGCAAAGCTGGTTTTGTTTAAAAGTTTGGTATCATCCCCAGTCATGTGCTTTGAACATCCAGAGTATAAACACCAACCAGAGGGAGTGTGTTCAGCTTTTAAAGCAATAATCACAATGTTACACTTCATCCGGGGTAATAGCTCATCTTTTCTAACCCAAACAACTCTTGTTTTCATTTTGCGCTTATTTCCTCTCATTTGATAAAATTTGCGAGCATTAGATTTCCGTTTAAAAATATTTTACGCATGAGGTTGAATTTTATGAAAAGTATGAGCATTTGGTTTAGAAAAGTGTCTAGGAACCCTTATTGGGAATGATCTTTTAGGTTTGGTCTTTCTCTTTCTATAGTTAGAGTTTTTGTCTGGTTGTCTAGGGAGAACATAATTGTTACGACTTCTCCTATAATAGTTAAAGTTTTGGTACACAGGAGTATTATAAACAGGGTTGACTAAACGTTTAGAGTAGCAACCCTCAATGTAATGACCATATAAGTCATATTAAGAGCAATATAAATTGCTCGATGATGGTATCTCCTTGGGAAAGTCTCTAAACATAGGCTTCATGGAATTTCGGGGTCGAACTTTATTCCTAGGAAGTACAGTTTGAAAGGCAGAATCACTCTTCCTAATCGGGGGGCAGACATACTTAGCCTTAGGTGGACTTTCACACTTAGAGCAACTTGATTCCTCAGTATCAAACTTTGATTATTTTTCATCAAACTCATTTTTTAGAGAATGAAAATCTGGACAAGTTTCTATAGGTCTTTTGCCTCCTGACACAAACTTAATTGATTCAAAGTTTTTGATTTTTGTCTTCAAATTAGGGAAAACCCAATTCCAGTTCGATCATCATAATTGGTTTTTGAATCAGCAACAAAACCATCAAAACAGTTTGAATTATTTTCAAATTTTGCAATTTTTTTGAAAACTGTTGCTGTCTTCTCTTTGGATTGTTCCAATTCTAATAATGTCCCTTTATATTTTTTCTCCAAAGTTTTATTTTCTTCAATTAAATTCTTTAATTTTTGATAAAAAAAAAATTGACTTCATTTTCATGAGTTAGACATTGGGTAGTATACTCTTCAGCGTTAATTTTAACCATCAGACTTAAGTCATCTAGTTTTTAGTGAGATATTTCACTATCTTCTCTAGTTTAGTACTTTTCTTGAGAATTTTCGCATAAAGAGTGTGAATGTCAGGGAGGTCTTCAGTGTCTGAATCACAAAGTGTAGTGTGTGAAGTGCCCCCTAAGGATTAAATTCTCGAACTCACGCACCAATTGACATCATCATTATCACTTTCCATTTGACTCACAAATCTCGCTGTAGAACTAGAAATATTCTCAGAAATTAAAGCATCTAAACCAGTAGAAGCATGATTCATAACAATAGAAGTAGAGCTATTATCATCATTCTCATACATAGGCATATCATCATTGTAGATTATCTTAGCAAAGAAAGACATGCAAGGATAAAAAACATAAGATGATTCAGGTTCCTCATTTTCAAAATCACTTGAATCATCCCATGTTTTGCAAATGTTGGCCCTAGTATGTTTATTGGTAGTGTTCAGTTTCACTGTACAATCTTATAATATGTGTCCTAGCTTTCCACATCTAAAACATTCAATGTTCTTGAAGTCTTTGTTGGGTCTCATGTCCTTGTGATGTTTGTCTTGACCTTTCTTATGTGGTTTGTAGTCAGAATGAGTTGGATAATTTGGCTTGCGTTGTCTGTTTGCCAATTTATTTCTAAATTTGATAATTTTCTTAAACTGTATTAACACCAGGGAAATTTGATTATCCAAATTGTCTATATCACATTCCTCATCAGAATCATCAGTAGGAATAGTAAGCTCAGGTTTCATCAGCTTAGAGGAAAAACTCAAGTTGGAACTAGTCTGTTTCCTGTGGGACTGGGTCATTTGTTTCTTAAATTCTAATTCCATTTCCACAGTTCTTAATTTACTACTGAGTAATTCCGGAGTGAGATTTTGATCACACATTTCCTCAATAGCATATCTTTTATTGTCAAATTTCTGTGGTAACGATCTTAGAATTTTAGATACAATTTCATGTCTGTCATATATTATCCCATTAGCATGCAATTTCGTCACAATGTCAGTCAGTTTCATGTAAAATTCATCAAAGGATTCAGAGTCTAACATAATTAGAGAGTTATACTGCTTGACAGGCATTTGAGTTTTCACAGCCTTAACTCTAGTGTCACCTTCATGTGCAGTGATCAGTGTATCCGAAGCTTCCTTAGAAGTAGCACAAGATGAGATCCTTTTGAACTCATGTTCATTTATGGACATAAAGATGGCATTATTGCCTTTGTTATTGTTTCGAGAAGTTTGCTTCTCTTCTTGTGTGAATTCACTTAATACTTTCTTAATCCTCTCATTACTTCCTTCAGTGGATGGCTTTGTAGGATAAGTAAATCCATTTTCAACAATATCCCAGACATCATCTCCCAAGGTTCCTTGTATGAAAGCAACCATTCTTACCTTCCAGTAAGCAAAGTTGTTTCCATCAAAAAGTGGGGGTCTGGTCAAGTTGCCAAATCTTTCATTTTTCTCGTCCATTATTTTGATTTCTAGAAAACAATTTCAGAAACACAAGATCTTTTTTTTTTAAACTATTTCCAAAGCTTTGATACCAATTGAAAAACTGGTACTAAAGCCGTTTAATACAATATTAAACTATTTAAGTAACTCCGAACTGTTTTTTTAGGAAACTCTTTTCTATAAATCAAATCAGGTTAATCACGAGATGTGTTTTTAAAAAATGCACGAGATCAGTTCAAGATTTGTTAACAAGTTTTGAAAAACAAAACTGAGACAGTTTAAATTAGCACATTATTAAGAATGAGATGAGGAGATGTCGAAAGATTAACGACAAGAGATTTTTAAGGTGGTAAAACCTCACCCAACTGAGGAAACATCCACGGTGACTTCTAAGTCACGAACCACAAATCCACTAAAATAAAATATATCAGTTACAAACTATATAACACACATGCACACAAACCAGTCCTATACAAGTTTAGGAATGTACCCACTGGTTTCCTTCCAACTTCTTTGAAGTTCTCATTATTGATGTGTCTCTCCCAGTTTGCTAACTTCCACTTTGTTCCGTTCTTTACGTCGACTCTTTTTTCAAGATCTTATTACCAACACTTTCAGTGTTGTAGTGTGTAAGTGTTTGTGATGGTTCTCTAACATATGCATGCACACACTCATGCTTGTTTATACAAACAGTCCTAGCAAATTACAAATTACAAATCAGATCTGTATTATGTGATTTTCAATTTCTCTCTTCTTAGGAAAGTAAAACCTTATTTGACCTTTAAAATGATCCCGAAATTCACGGCTATCTTGCTTGGAAGACGATTCAAGATCTTAATCAATTTCAGGGTTTTGAAAATATTTTTGAAATTAAAAATCGCCAAGTGTGATTCTAACTAGATCAAAGGTCATGTTTTCAAAGAACTAGAAACATAAAATGATTTTGTTGATTTTGAAGATGAAAACATTTACAGAAAATAATCAAAAAAAGATTACTAAAGATGAGAAACTAAGAATGGAGATCTAGGTGTAATATAACATAAAATGACCAGATCTATGATTTCTATGAAACTGAAATACAGATCTAACCTAATGTTTAAGTTGGACACAAGATCTTAAAACCAAGAGGTTAAATCACGAAACAACTTTCAAACCAACACTCAAAAACTCTCAAACACTCAGGGTTGGTGTTTGGTGTAAAAGGTTTTAGAAAAATGGATTAGGGTTTGAATTTGGGTATGGACGAATTAGGGTTTCTAACACTCTCTCTCTGGTTTTTCTCTCTTCTCTCTTCTCACTCGAATTAAACGAAGAGCAAAAATTCTCTCAAAGGATGAGGGTAAGGCTCCTTATATAGGGGGCTGAGAAGGATCGAGAAGATAGTTCAAAATCAAGGGCTGGGATTTTATCTTCGCATATTGACTTTGATCCAACGGTGAGATAAAAGCGGTTGGTTAAAATGCTTCTGATTGGATGATAAGGGTTACACAGGGATTGGAATTGGACGCATGCAGAACGTCGATAAAATCAATCCAAGGGCTGAGATTGAACAATAGTTTTGTGTCTTTAAAGAAACACAAAATGAACCGATGTCAGCATGACAGGTGGAAGGCAGCAATTGGCTTTCCCACGCGCGTTTAAAAATAATTACACAACTTCCCTTATAGTCTCAAGCGCTTTCGGATCCTACCCATCTCAACTTTAAGGCATAAAACCATTAAACCAAAAATTACAGAATGACCCCAAAATCTTTTTAATCGTTGTTTAATTATGAAAAAAATCCTTTTAAAAATCATTAAAAATTCCCAAAAAAATTAATAGGAAAAGTTTTAAGGGAAATTAAAACACTCAACACACGTACAAACAAATTAATGCAATATATGACCAAAGTATGCAATCCTAATGTGTGTGAGTGTTTGTGAATATACCTTCAACTAATTTTAAACAAGAGGAATGAAGAGTCGATTCTGAGGCTTTTTGGATTCATGGGAATGGACTCAGTTTTGTCACTATTTCCAAACTAGATGAGCACTTATACAATGTAGACTCAAGTGAGTCAAGAGTATAAGGTGCTTCTAGTTATTGTATTTGTTTCCACATATTATTTTGTTTAATAAGATGATAAAATTCGGCACCGACTTTTTTGAATACTCGGTGGTTAGTAAATGTTTTAAAAAGTTTTTGACAGTGATGCTAAGAATGAACCAAATGGGAATCTTGTTTTAATTTAATGAAGGCCTGATCACCCGGTATTTAATTAGGCGGGGTGTCATAATAAGGAGAATCACAACCCTGAAAAATTAGACATCTCCATTCCTCACCTCAAACAAAACCATCATTTCCCCTATTTTGCTTTTTTCCGTGTTGGGTTTGTTTTTCGAATAATATTTGAGCCTGCATCAATACGAGTTATTTGGTTGTAAAGGGAGACGGAACGGATGACCTAATTTGTCGTAATTGTGGTTTTCCTCCTATATAACGTGAAAATAATATCAATCGATGGACAAATCCTTCATTCTGTCTCAACAAGAAAAGGAAAGAAAAGTGATTGCTTTCAAAAAACTTAATTTGATAGTGTGAATAGATATTTTGATATTTATATTGATTTAAGGGTCATTTTGACTTGAACTTCATATCAAAATTTATTTAACTCTTCGTTTTCATAATCATTTGATTTTGGTCCCAACGTAGGGGGTTAAATATAACTTGACATTATAAACATAGAATAACGTTAAATAAAATTTTAAATTATCCCCCTATTTTTATTCAATATTTTGAGGTAATCCCCTCGGGTAGGGGTTATATCAAAGAGATTAATAGAGTCGGAATTAAGTCAAATATCACATTAAAAAGTGGGGGTTAAGCAAAAAAAAAAAACATTGATGTAAAGGGATCACTTGTGGACCAAGTGAAGAAAAAAACAATTGTCTTCTTTAAAACCATATAAAATAAAATAATTATCGTATTTTGAGTTTGATACCTTGTGCAATTTGATTTTGAATTTGATGGTATTATATTAAGAGTCCGTTACACTCATCAATCGTATATTAGATAATTAAAAATAATACTTGAAGAAAAAAGAGTAAAGGGAAAACTATAGAAAAATAAAAGAAAGAATAGAAAGAAAATAAACTAGTAAAAACAAAAAATAAAATCAACAGCCTCTCGTTAGTCATATATAGACACAACATTTTCCCTCCGTGTTTTATTTATTTTTCGAATAATATTTGAGCCTCTGCTAATATGGGTTGTTTCATTATAAAGGGAGGTGAGGCGGATTACTTAATCTGTTGAAATTGTGATTATCCTTGGATGGAACGTAAAAATAATATTATTCAATAACCAAACCATTCATTCTGTCTCAGCAAGGAAAGGAAAAAAAATGATCGCTTTCAAAAAGACCTAATTTGATAGCATGAATAGATATTTTAATATTTTTGGGCCAAGTGAACCAAAGGACACTTGCCTTCCTTAAAACCACATAAAATATTTTATTTTGATTTTGGTACCTTTGACAAATTGATTGTGAATTTCATAGTTTTTATGATAAAGGTCCGTTAGACTTATCAGTCATGTGTGGCCTGTGACAAAAAAAAGTATATAAATATATTAGAAAAAATGAAAAAGAAAATATTACAAATAAGAAAAAAGGAAAAACTATAAAAAAATATAAGAAGGAATAAAATTAAAATAAAGGAGTAAAAACATAAAATAAAATCAACTGCCTTTCGTCAATTATATATTGACACGAAATTTCACATCCTCCTCCCGTCGGATGACCTAAAGATTTTGAATAAAAATCATCCGATTTCATATCTCGAGTTTCATATTCAAAACATGAAGCGGGTTTTACATTTGTAATGATTCCATTCGATTCTAATTTGAAATTTCAATTATAGTGTGTGTGTGTGTGAGAGAGAGAGAGAGAGAGGTGGTTGGGTGGAGGTGCTGAAGGTGTTAGTCGCGACATGAGTTGTTTACCTTAAAGATCGAGTAGGTGGCGGGGTGGGGGAGATTGACTAGAAATGGAAGTCATGGGCTCTAGGCGGTCTGGATGGATGTAACAATCCGCATATTTTATATTTGAAGTGGATCAAGCCCCGATACCAAAATTTGCAAGTTATTAAAATTAAATACTTTTTTTAGCACATGACAAAAATATTAGATATTTAAAACCTTTTTCAAAAGATATATATCAAGATAATATGACAAGTATAAATAATCCACCAAAATAAGATACATCACCATTTTAAACTCCAATAATAAATTTGAACCCCAATAATAATGAACTAGAATGAAATAAAGTCAACTATATGAAATCTCTACAAATAAAAGTCACAAAACAACTGTGGAGTCATATGACTACGAAATTCAAAACTATTGTCCCATAAATTTAATGAATGGAAATGAACTAAACTAATGCAATAGAATAAATTCAAGATGCAAGTCCCGCTATGTCCAAAGCGATGAAGCTATCCAGTAACCTATCCTGAATGGTTAGTCAACAGTAACGGGTCAGGGCCCACTGTAAGAATACTAATTCTCTTCCTAAATATGATCCATGAATCGAGTCATAAGCATTATAAGAGATAAATATCACAATAGAAGATTTTAATTAACGAAATAATATAATAACATTGTACGTAATGTAAACTATAACCACTACCCACATAGAAATAAGCCAACCCACTACCCAAATCTAATTATGTTTATTTCAATATTTATTATATATTTTTTCATTATCTTACTCAATTTCAATTATATTTCTCAGTATTAATAATATTATCTATGCAACACCATTATAGTTTGTTTGTCTTTCTATTGGCCCTGCACATACTCATGGTACACCTGAAGTCTTATTACATCAAGTCCGCACACATTATTACAGCCTGTCGACCCAAATTATTAGCCAACACATACAATGATGTTTCCTTACACAATGAATGTCAGTAAATCCAGTTAGCCTAGGTACCATAAGCATCATAATGGTTGGTTTACCCATACCCACACATATAATAATGCACATCAATCCATCTCTAATACTTATTTATTATCTTAGATATTAATTATCTTTTCATTATTCACATTACCCCCAAATATAATACGGGCATCACAACTAAAATCCATCCTTAGTCTCATACCTAGATATCACCAAACCATAAGCATCACCTAGTACCTCACCTAGGAAGATTATCTAAAATATAATCATCACATATTCACACGCCTATAATAAAATAATGTAATGGAGTACTACCTAGTCCCATACTTCGAAACTCACTTATCACGACCTCGAGCCAAAAATAGTAGGGAACAAGTGTCTTGACATGCCACCAAGGCATTCAATATTTCAGCCTTAAAATATTTCTTAAAATAAATGCAATGGAGACACATTCACATAGTCATGAATCATAGACTACTAAAAAGTAAAAGAATTGCTTGCTCGGAGCTTTCTAAAAGGAAACTTTATATATATTAAAAGTATCAACGAGTACAACTTAAGACAAAATTTAAGGCCCTATTACTAGAGAGCCAAAACATGCTCTATATAATAAAACAAACGTTCTACTTAAAATTATTTTAAAAAGAGATCCATAAGCTAAATATTCAACATAGTCCTTCTACATTCCATTCGCGAGCCTAGTTATTTCCTGAAAAATTATTATTTCTACAACATCACCTAAAAGCCGAATGATATTTAATCTCTCGACATTCCAAGGTTTTCAGAAAAATGTACATATTCAAGTCAAAAGATAAGGCATATACATATACGGATATGAACTTGTAGGAATAGGTATATGAATTGAAATGATAGTATATATATCACAATTGAATAGCCTGGAATAAAACAAGATGCGAAAAAATCAAATGCGATATTTTTTTCTTCAATTATATCATTTGAATGGCCAAGTAAACTTTAAAACTCTATTCTTTTACCGTATTTGTTAATGTCTAAAAATGGACTAAATTTAGATTAATAATCACAAATAATAATATAATAAGCGACTCAAAATACACACATAAGAAAGAAGATTTTTAGAGCGGTTTAGCTATAAAATAACATACGTCCACTGTTGGTTTTTATTCAGTAGGGTTTACAATAGCTCAGTATGATGTGCATATGAGTGATTCAATTTGTCCATTGAGCAAAGGGAATAGTTTGTATTTATATGGGTGTAAAACCCTAAAAATTGAGCACCTTTATATTGACATGCGCTTACATATATGTACAATAAATGAAACTCTTGGAATTCTATACTGGTTGGCATCCCATCCGAGTAATAATTGGTATTCCTAATTGTTGCTCTTCTGGAGTTGGTCGGCTAACTAGCTGACTAAGTATCTCTGAAGCCGATCAAGGTGGTTGGTCGGCCACGTAGGAGGACAGGTGTTTCTTTATCATTGGTCCGCGTGGAAGAGTAATTTTTACACACAAGAAAATCCCCCAATGCTCCATAATTGATGCTAGATTGAAAGTATAAATAATCCAAACTTTTATTCGGTAGATGTTTTGAGTGTTTAGTCGACAGCTGACCTCCCATACTTGTAAAAATTTCCACTTACAGTGTTTTGACAATGGGAATTTTATAAATAATCCAAACTTTTATGAATCGCCAAAGGATACAATATTTTTTTGAGTCTTTGAGAGGAATGCAATCGGCAATAGCTATGCAATTCATTTAGTTAATCATTTTATTCTCATTTATCGAGGCAACCTATAAGTACAGAGAAATTTCCCTCCTTTTTTTTAGCTCAAATCTTTTGTACTTAAAAGTTTTCTTTCATCTCCAAGCTTTCTTTATGCGATCATTCGTTGTTGTTATTTTCTTTTCTTCAGCTCTTGCAATAAGCTATTTTCCCTGTAAGCCTTCTATTCCTTTTCCTCCGTTTTATCATCTTTTTCTCTATTTCCACCATGGTTCACATCGTAGATGAGAGTTCATTGGATGATTTCGGGGAGAAAAGTAAAATATCTAATTGGGTCAATTTAGAGATATCCCAGGATCCCATAGATGTTTATTCCCTTCCTGCAGGTCACTGGATCCCAACTTTATTCATAGTTGAATGTGGCATCATCTTTCCACCAAACCCCTTTTTTCTCCAGTTTTGCCAATATTTTGACGTTGTTCCTACCAAAGTAGCACCCAATACTTGGAGGGATGTAAATGGTGTATATAGGTTGAACGAACTTAATAGGACCCATATTGGGGCCTTGTAGTTGATGTTCAGTTACAAATGGGATACTGTTGGAGAAAGTACTTATTACTCAAAGACTAGGTAAGGCAGTAGGGCTTTAGTAGTGAATCTACCAGATTCCAATAAGGACTATTGATAATATGGGGTAGTTGTTAAGAACTCGTAATAGGCTCCTCTCCCTACTAGAGTGCCTTATACTGGTCCCAGATGTCCTCAATCAGGACATGGCATAGGTTATAACTCAATTGATTATTTTTCCTCTTTTTCTATGCATTTATGATCTTTGTCGATAACTCTGTTGTTTCTTTATAGTGAGTAAAGTAAGAAAAGTTTCCCCAAGAAAGGGGAAATCAATATTGATGAACTTAAGTTCTAGTGAGGATTAAATCAGAAGATTGGAGAGGAAAATCCCCGATCAGCTTCTTTTTTATTGGAGTACAAAAGTTCTATCACATCTTTTGTCCCCCGACCTACACTTGCTCTGCCCTAAATTACTATCAACCTTGAGGAGGATCCTGTACCAACCTTTTTAGCTATTGAGTCTAACGATGTTGAATTCATTCAAGGGGGAACTTCTTCCTCCTTTGAGTAATTTGATATCTTTGAGACCCCCCTTTATCATTCAAAAAACATTACCAATAGGAAGATTTACAAATTTATGGGTGGGCCTTTGGCTCCTACCCTCAGAAAATTATTGGTGCCGATAAGAAGCCAATAGAAAAAAGTCTCAAGCCAGTGATAAGAGGCTTATTGGTGATGATGAGACTCAAATTATTGAGCCTCAACTGAAGAAGATGAAAAGAGGTTTGCCTGATCCTAAAAAATAGGCCCATAAAACATTATCCGACCAGTAAACGTTGGCTACAAAGAAGAATTCTGACCAACAAGAGTTGGTGACAAGAATTCAGACCGGCCTTAACATTAGGTCAATCTCTATTGTGGTTAGCCCTGGACTAGCAAGGGGTTTGATTATGTACGTAACCCTTCCTACCGATAGGGTTATATCATCCCCATGCCCAGGTTCAGTCTCACTGAGAGAACTTTCTATAACTTGGCACTGGTAATTTTCTTATTTTTTGCTCTTTTCTCCATGTTAATGAACTCATCTGAACTCTGGTGTTTTGCTCTTCTTATAGTTTTGGGTTGACTTATAACCAAATGATGGAGAAGGACAACCAACTTAGGTCCCCTCTTAGTGAAGTTTAAGTGGACTTTGAAGGTCTAAAACAATCTTTGGAGGCTTCTTGATAAGCTTTGGAGACAAAGCAGAATTCCTGGAAGAGGATTTGAAGAAGGCCAATGATCGGGATACTAAGGCTAAAGGCAAAATAAACACTATCGAGGAAAGAGCCAAAGTTGCTGAGAAGAAGCTGAATGATGCTAAAGGCAGGGCCAAGGCTGCCGAGGATAATCTTTCAGACGCCACAACTTGGGCACAAGTTGTTGAAGATAAGGTGGTTAGCTTGATGTCAAGGGTGACTTCCTTAAAGGCTAAAGGTAAATCTTCCTTTCATAAAAGTTAGGAGAAGGCCATTTTTGCTGCCCTTACTCAAATTGAGTATACCAAAAAATTAGCCTTCAAGGAAGGGTGGATTAAGGCCCTGAAGGTGGTCGACACAGAAGAAAATTCTGAACTCTTCCAAAGGCATCCTAATCTAGATGAGGAGTTTGATGATGATGATGAGGGGTCTAGAGAATCTTCTATGATGCCTCTGGAGTCTTCATTGGTGCCAAATGATAGTTCCGACCATTCTGCTAAGGACAAGGAGAAGGTCTAATTGCTTTTCAACAAGTTTACTTTTTATTTTTCCTTTTTAATGATGTACTAGCTCTTGTACTTCAACCTTTTCTCTTCAACTGTTGTTTATACCTTGGAATGATTTTTATTTCTTATTGAGCTGTGTTGTTTATTTCTCTGGATTTATCTTATAAACTCATATTTTCAACCATTCAGTTTGATGCCAGGAAAAAAGTAATTATTTCTGCTGAAATTTGACCCACTCAGACGGTGTAAGAATCTCTTTGAGGTAGGCCATGTTCCTTTGTCCAAGATAGATTTATTAGGGTTGCTCGACCAAGAAATTTCTAATCAAGTAAAAGAATCTTACATCTATCTCTACTCCCTTTTAGACAGAGTTGTGGCTAACATTGTTGGCTATTATGAATTGATTGAGCACATACATGAGGACTACAAGCTCTCTAAAGGATTTCTTCATTATAATTTAGAGGATAAATATAAAGCATTAAGTAAAGGCTGGAGTTTTAACAAGAAGTTAAAGGACATTACTTTTGCTTTGAATAAGAAGGATTTGTCTCTGAAACAAGATTTGGAGAGTGCCCAATCAACTGCTGCAATGTTGTAGAAATAAAATAATGCTCTAAGGGATGAACTTGACAACCTGCAGTGATCAACCACTATTGGACCATATGAGGGCCTTTACTTTTTAGAGACTGAAAATACAAGACTGTTGATGGAGCTAGAAGCATTGCAGAAGAAAAAGACCAAGCATGGGCAAACTTCCAGGCAAAGTATTATTGTTTGGCTAAGTATTGAGGAGGAGAGGATTAAGAAAACTCTCGATGACCAAGATGCCCTACTGAAATCAAAAGATTTATTCATCAAGAAACTCTAGGATCAAGTGGTAGCTGACATTCTAATTTCATAAGGAACCAAGGGAAGTTTGGATATATGGGTATAATGAGGCCTTGATTCACATGGATGGCCATCTTGCCCAAAAAAAACCGTGAAGGATACAAGTGGGGCTGGACTAATTTGTTGATACTGCTGAAGTATGATCAAAAGAGTGATTTGTGGAATTAGAATGACCCAGGCCTTTCGATTGTGACAAACTTCCTTTCAAAATTAGACACAATATGGATTCCTCCCAATTCCATTCCCCAATGCGTGATAATTAAATATTTAGGTGATTATGGCCTCAACAACGAATGTGAGATTGTTCGTCCTCCTCAATTGCTTAACAAACCGAGTAGCAGTAATAGGCAGATGTTAATGGATTTCAACACAATCAATTCTCCATATACACTTGATGATCCTCCTGCCGAGACAGACAAGGCACAAGGAAAGAGCCCAACATAATAAATTTATACTTATTGTACTACATTTTGATAAATGATTTCTATTGTAATATATTTTGATCAATTAAATGAAGTTACTTTTTTTTATTAATTTCTCATTATTCAAGCTTATGGTCAATGTTAACTTTTTTACCGACTAGGTAACCTGTATAATGATTAGTTAATAGGCTTATAAGCTAAATAATTTGCTTAAATGTTTAATATCTGATTCACATTTGAATAATGTATACGACTTTATATTTTATCAATACACTTATATAAAACTGTAAATAGCTTTATTGTACTAAGTTGTAGCTTTAGTTATCAATAACAACCAAGTGTATTATGAATGTATAATTATTCCAGTATTTTAACCTGGTCGGGTAAAACCTCTAATTAAGAAATTTTACTGACTTCTTGTTTATGACTTGCCGAGGACAAATCATACATAAAGTTTAACTTTTCTGAAGTTGGAAAAGTTTGAACCATGCTATTTGGCGAGGAACATTTTGTAAAATTTTCTGAAGTTGGAAAAGTTTTTAACCATGCTTCTTGACGAGGATGTTTTTGTAAACTTTTATATAGTTAGAAAAGTTTGAACCATGCTCTTTGGTGAGGAACTTTTTGTAAAGTTTTCTGAAGTTGGAAAAGTTTGGAAGAGTTTGAACCAACCTCTTTGGCAAGGAACTTTTTGTAAACTTGTTTAAAGTCGAAAAAGTTTGGATTATAATTGCTCATTAATTCTGGTTAAGGTGTAGACACCATACTTCAAAAAATAAAACACAAAAAGGATGTATAATGGAGAACAATATGAAATTTCACTAACTTGAATAACCAATTATATGAGGGGAAATTTTTTTGAAAACTGAATTACTGATGATACTTGCGCAGATGGTGATGATCTGCGTTTCGAGGATTCTTGAATTCCTCCCATTCTATAGTTTTCAAATGATTAGTTCCTAGTCGAATAACCACTGAGATACGGTATGGACCATGCCAATTAGTCTCCAACTTGTTTATCTTCTGGATTACTTTCTTGAGTGCTATATCTCCCTACTGATGGTTGGTCGGCTTGACCTTTGGTTATAAAACCTTGCAGTCCTTTATTGGTAGGCATCCATATGAATAGCAACATCTTCTCGAACTTCTTCTATCATGTACGTATCTAGTCGTCTTTTGATGTCACTCTTGGGTGAATCAAAGTTCAATACCCTGTGAGTCGGCACATCTATCTCCACTGGTACTACTGCCTCAGTGACAAAAACTAGCATGTATGGAGTTTCCCCTGTTGCTATTCTGGGAGTAGTCCTATATGCCTAAAGGACGATGTGGAGTTTATTAATACAGTTGCCTTTAACCTCGTCCAACCTTTTCTTCAACCTATCTAGCAAGGTTTTATTGGTGATTTATGTTTGGCCATTACATTGTGGATGCCCAGGTGCTAAAGAAGTTTCTGAATGCCTAATCGAACATAGTTGTCTTCAAATTATTCATTATAAAATTGAGTTCTACGATCGGTTATGAAGGCATAGGACATGCCCAGCCTATAAATGATTTTCTTCCATGTGAACTAGAAAACCCTTTGATAAGGCATATTAAGCAAGGGCCTAACCTCCACTCATTTTGTGAAATAATCAACAACTACAACCAGGTACTTGAATCTTTCCTTGGTGTTTGGCAGTGGTTCGACCAGGTCAATTCCCTATATAGAAAAAGGTTATGGAGAGGCGATGGGTGTTAAACTTGATCTTAGTCCTCTCTAGATGGTAATAAACTTCTAGCATTTATCACACTTCTTGGTGAAAATAACATAATCTGCTTTCATAGTCGGCCAATAGTAACCTTGCACTGCTATCCGTTGTCCTAGACATCTTCTAGATTTATAAGCTCCACACGAGCCTTAATGCACCTCTTTGATCAAATCATTTACTTCATTTGGATGAACACAACAAAGGAGGAAAACAGTATATCCTCACCGATATAGAACACCTTTTTGTAACACATAATTAGTCTCTTTATACCTCATCTTTTTAGCTTCTTTCTCGTCGAAAGGTAGTGTTCCTCTTTTAATGTATTACATGGTTGGGTCCATCCATGAAGGACTTAATTTCCCAAATACGACACTGACTTCCATACCATCAATGGGTCTATGGGCAAGAATCTCCACTGTAATTGTTCGCCTAAGTTCTGTTTGAGTTGCTGAAGCTAGTCGAGCAAGGGCATCTTCTCGGGCATTCTTTAGTTTGGGAATCCACACTATCTGGACTGACGTGAACAAATAAACAATCTTCATAGATTTTTTTTATGATATCTCATCATATTTCCCCTTTGACTCCATAAATTTGCCACATTTGATTAATAATCAACTAAGAATCACTACATACTAATACCTGGTCGGCACCCAGTGATGAAGCCAATTCCAGTCCCGTAATTAATGTTTCATACTTTGCCTCATTGTTGGAGGCCTAGAATTAGAATCTCAGAGAATATTCCACATCCAAGTTATCAGAGTGATGATGATGAGGCTTGTTTAACTTTCGATAGCACATGAGGTTTCATCTACAAATAACTGCCAAATTGGAATATCATAAGAGAAATCTTATTATGTTAGCACTCCATGCTTGAATATCTTATTGCTTTGTTAAATTATTTCTTGAGCAGCCGGCGAGTCTGGTGGATCTTCCATAATCCTTGTTTGCATTTAAGCTAATCTCTCTTCCGAAGAAGTTTGCTCGGTAGGCAAACTTGGATTATGTTGCTCCTCTGCATATGTGAATTCGACAATAAAGTCTCCCACTGCTTGGCCTTTTACCACAACTTTAGGTTAATAAACAATTTCATACTCTCCCAATTTGAATGCCCAAGGCATTAACCTTTTAGACTTCTCAGGTTTATGCAATGCCTGTCGTAGAGGCATGTTCGTGTATATAGTCATGGTGTGAGCTTGAAAATATGGATTCATTCTCTTGGAAGCTTCAATGAGAGCTAATGCTAACTTCTCCAGGCATGGATATGTAATTGTAGATCCTCAAAATGCCTTTCTAGTATAATAAACTGGCCTTTGAACTCCTCCATCTAGTTAAAGCTGAACTGATAGCTGAATCTGAAACAACCAAGTATAAATACAATTTTTCTCCCAGAACTAGTCGAAAAAGGAGTGGAGGAGGGCCTAAATACTTCTTCAACTCCAGTAAAGCTTTCTCACATTCGTTATTCCACTAAAAGGTCTTTCTAAGCTCCCTAAATAATGAAAAATATTTATAAGTTATTTTAGAGACAAAACGGTTCAATACAGCTACTCTTCCTGTCAATTTTTAAACTTCTTTTTTGTTGGTCGAGGACTGCGTTTCAAGCAAGGCTCTAATTTTATTAGGGTTTTCTTCCATTCCCCTTTGATTGAAAATGTATCCTAAGAACATTCTTTCCTATACCCCAAAGTTACATTTAGTTGGATTGATCTTCATCTAATGCTTTTCCTGTGCATCAAAGGTTTGAGCCAAGTCCGCAATATGGTCGACAACATGTGTGCTCTTAGTGAGCATATCATCTACTTATACCTCCACGTTTTTACTGATCTAGTCTTCAAAAACATTGTTCACCAGTCTCTGATAGTTACATACAACGCTCATCAATCCAAGGGGCATGGTATTGTAACAGTAAGTTCCTCAGCAGGTAATAAAGGAAGTACTTTCCCTGTCTTTTGGTTTTATCTTAATCTGATTATAACCAAAATAAGCATCTATAAAACTGACTACCTCATGGCCTGCTGTAGCATTGACCAATTGATCAATCATTGGTAAAGGAAAATGATCTTTTGAACATGCCTTATTGAATCTGTGAAATCTACACACATGCGCTATTTGTTATTTTTCTTCTTGACCATTACAACGTTAGCCAATCAACTAGGGTACTTGCATCTTCCTTGAACTGTGCTCGCTGTAATTTCTCCACTTCCTCCTGGATTGTCATATTCTTCTCGGGGATGAAGGCTTTTATCTTTTGCTTAATCGGCTTAGCATCTGGGCACATATTAAGCTCATGGTAAAGGAAGTTTGGATTAATCCTCGACATATCTTCATGGATCTAAGCGAACACATTTTTTGTTATCTGAGGAAAGTAATTAATTCATGTTTGAGAGAAGAAGATAATTTAGAACCGATCCAGGTCGTTCTTTCTGGCTTCTCGTCATCCAGTACAACAACTTATATTTCTTTCATAACTATTCCATGTACTAACTTCTCTTCTTCTCAAGTATCTAGAGTGTCAATGTGGAAAGTGGTTGTGCCCTTAATTTAAATTCTTATTGGTCGGCTAAAGTACAATAACATTCCCTGGATTCTTTCTGATTGCCATTTACTATGCCGACGCCATAATGTTTTGGAAATTTCATGCATTGATGCACTGTAAATAGCACAACCTATAAGTGCTTTATTCCCACCCTTCACAGGTTGATATTATAAGCTGATAGTATATTTTTGTCTAATACAAAGAAATAAATTATTTCTTTCATTCTCGTCAGCCAGGTGCCGACTAAGACTTCCAACTTGATTGTTCCTAATGGATATACTTTCTATCCTATAAATCTAATGATATGTCTATGGTATGGTTCTAGCTTGTTGTCCTGTACTTAAGCCCTAAGCTTTGGAAATAGTTGTAGAAGATTATATCAGCTGAACTCCCATTATCAACCAAGATTCTTATAACTCTGCGATGATGAACTCTGCATGTGATAACTAGCGGATCGTGGTGAGGGTAAAGGACCCCACTCAAATCATTTGTAGAGAATCTGATCATCAGCCTGCCTCTGTTGACTTTCCTTGGTCGACTATAACTGGTTTCAGCCATATCAACTTATCTAACAGTCGGGAAGGGCTTAGCTTCATTCAAATAATCTTTCCTTTATGTAATTGTATCTCTTCCTCCAGCATCTCCTCCTGCGATGAAGTGGCATCCAAAATCATGTCGGCCTCTACCTCTGGCTCATCAGGTTTCTTCAGTAAGTATGTATCTTCTTCAAAATCATTATTTTTAGCCCTTTTGTTATCTTCCCTTGCTCGGGCAGGAGATTCTGACCTCCTTCGATCATCTCGATTTCCATTATGATCAACAAACTTGCTTAATTTTCTCCGTCGAATAAGATTTTCAATCTCATTCTTTAGTGCAATGCAGCTGTCGGTGTTGTGCTCGTGATCCCTGTGGAAATCACAGTACTTGGACTTATCCCGCTTGTTGGAGGGTGTCTTCAACTTTCCAGGATAATTCAATTATCTATCCCGTTTGATCTCCTCCAGGATATGGTGAACACCCTTATTGAGTGGAGTATATTCATCATACTTTTTGATCCGATCCAGCTTCTTATCCTTGTGATTCTTCTTAAAAGAATTAGAATTGTTTTTCTGACCTTAACCCTTGGTCTCAGGAGTTTCCTTGGTTGCCAGAGCTTCCTAGGAATTCATTATTTTCCCAAATTTATCCATTAGTTTTGTTATGGTTATGGGTGGATTCTTCCCTAAAGCATAGTCGAGATCTTTAGCGAGCAACCCACTCATAAGTGATATAATGGCTAGTTTTCCTCATAGTCCACCACTTCTAGTTTTGTATTGTTAAAACGAGTAATATATTCTCTAGTGCTTTCTTTCGAATTTTGTCTTATAATCAAGAGATGAATGACACTCTTGATTGGCTTAGCCCCAAAACAAAAATTATCTATGAATAATTTAGTTAAGTGATGAAAACTAGAAATTTCCTCTTGGGAGATTATTATACCAGATTTGTCTTGGGCCAGTGATGGAACTGAAGAAATCTATACATCTCATTTCGTCGGGCACTGAGTAGATGTCGACTGCAACTTTATATTGCTTTATGTGAACGACTGGATCAATTTCAATCATAATTGGGAGTGGTTACTAATGGCTTGAACTTGGAAGGTGTGGGGTATTCCACCATAGCCAAGGTAAGCCTTTAACGAAACTCATTTCCAATGGATTTTTGGTTTTGTCCATTTCACCTAGTCGATCTTCTATCCACTGAATGGATCCCTTCCAGGGATGTTCTTTTGGCTTAAATTTGGCCGAGGTATATTTAGTGGCTTTGTTATGTCTATTTATTGAACTCTCCTCCTAAGAGGTTTGCTCGGCATGCATAGAGCCCCTCATATTGGACCTAGATCTTAGGGACCCTTCTCTGTATTCACGACGACGCTCCTGCTCCCTATCATGTCCTCTAGTTACTCGGGGGCCTAGATGATCAAAAGCAGACTCCCTGCTTAGCCTATCCAAGACACTTGGTCTTTCATTAGATAATATCTACTATCATAGTAATCCGTTGAACGGAATAAAGAAGTTACTCTAGGACGGTATGACCTATCATGAGAAGAACGATAATGGTAAATCCTTTTATTTTTAGCTACTAGAGGTGGCATATCCCTTCTAAAATTGGAAGACTTAGCTTGCATAGTGTGGGATAATTGCTCTACAGACTCTTGCATAGCTTATTGCCTCTTGCAAGGTTGAGCAGAATTCCCTGTAGATCTGCTGCACTAGGAGGAATAAGTGGAATGATGATATTGCCTTTATTTCTAGCGCTATTTTTCGGGTCAATCATTTATTTGGAGGCAAAGAAACGAAACTAATGATAGAGAACGCTGATAGACAAAACATCCCCACAGACGGAGCCAATCTGTTGATGTATAAAAATGGACTAAATCCAGATATATAATCACAAATAATAATATATTAAGTGGCTCAACACACACAAGAGAGAAGATTTTTATAGTGGTTCAGTTGTAAAATAGCCTACGTCTACTGTTGATTTTTATTCATAGGGTTTATAATAGCTCAGCATGATGTGCATATGAGTGATTCGAGTTGTCCCTTGAGCTAAGGGAATAATTTTTATTTATATTGGTATAAACCCTAGAGATGGATCACCTTTATATTGACAAACGTTTACATCTGTGTACAATAAATGAAACTTTTGAAATTTAGTGCTGGTTGGCATCCCATTCGAGTAACTATTGGTATTCCTACTGGTATAAAGACGAGTGTTTATTTAGCATTGGTCCACGTAAGAGAGTAATTTTTTCATACAACATTATTATTCTCTGGTAGTTGAGTGTCAATCAAACTAGTTCATCACAACATTGTATTTAAGGCATACTAACCCAACGGGGAATATCAGTCGGTAAAAGATGTCCCTTAGGCCGAATCTTATTTCCAATATTCAATCTCATTTTCAATACTAATTTTAATCAGTATGTCTATATGGAAAAATATAAACTTATCACAAATGAAACAATCATCGGTATCAAGATGCATTTTGAGAATAAAATAAGTTGACAAAATATATATAGTTTGTGCAAGGAATGCCGTAGAGTATTCACCTAAGACAGAGGTTCAAAATTTTAAATATTAAATCTTGGATCACATGTTAATCTAACAAATACAATACAAGTTTAATTATGTATTCTATACAAAGTCCAGTTTATATAATGTATTTTAATCTTATAATAAAATTTTTAAAGGATTACTAAAATCCATTTTCTCAGCTTTTAATATTCATTGATCGTAATTGAAGAATTCAATTCATAGTTCTTCCTAATAAGTTAGTTCCTAGTAGAGATGGTGGGTCACATGGGCACCACTTAAATATTAACTCATCTAGACAAAATATTTTCGAATTCATTCCTAGTAAAGATGGAGGGTCAGAGGGGCACAACTTTAATACCATCTTATCTAGAAAAAATTTCATCGAACTTGAATTTAGAATTACTTAATCGGATTCCACAACAAAAATCATTTTAAAAGCCCATATCAACTTTAAGCAAGTTCAATTTAGAAAATAAGTAAATTAAATTTTAAATGTAATTTATTCATTACGTGTTTAGAAATAATAAACAATATTAATTTTTATCACCAAAAGAATATAAATTCATAGTGAAAATCCCATTTTGAAACTTAATAATTCATTATAGAAAGAGTTTTATATTTGAATTTCACAAAATAATTCAATTTAGAAAATCCTACAATTTTATGTTCACTAAAATGGATCTTTAATGTTTTTATCAACATTTATACTTAGTATAGCTATATAACAATAAATTAAAACTATAAAAATGCATTATAACATTAGTAGAAGATTACCTTAAAATGAATATTCCTAGGAATTTTAAGATCTTCATCTTAAACTTTCCCATACTTTCTCTCACTATTTATTTATGTAATTCTTAATGAATTGGTGTGAGTTTAAATTGATTTACAAAGATCCTATTTATAGCATTCTAAATACATTATGGTGTTGACATGTGTCTACGTGACAAGGCTTTTATATTGGTAAGTCAATGTTGAGGTGACACGTGTTTTAGCTTTCTCTATATGGATGGCACGTGTAAGGTGAAGGTGTTAATAAAGCACGATGTGGAAAGGTATTAAAGCAAAAGGTGGAATGGTGGTAAGGGTATAAAGGTCATTTTACACATGAAGGGTATTTTGATAATTTTAGAATATATATTTTCAATATTTCTTAGAGGTCCTTGGAAATATTTTATTTAATAAAAGATCCTTTTTATTTTTTATTTTGATCCCTGAAACATTTTTGTTATTAAAATTGAGCCTCTAAAGTTTCATAAAATTACATTTTCTGCCCAAAAAATTGTCATTTACCTTAGAATATGTCATAAAACTTCAATTTGACCCAATTTATAGTTGATTATTCATATATAAAAAAGGGTTTTGTGATATTAAGAACCCAAAATATCACATTTGTAATAATATAACATTTATAAGATCATCAGTAACACACAATTGTAAAAGCAAAATATATACGAGCTTATAAAAGTGGGGTCATTACATCCTACTTTATAAAAAGTTTAGTCCCTAAACTTGACTTACATTAAGTTTCAAACGAGTATGTATATCTCTCTTTCGTTTCATCTTCCTACTGCTACGTTGCTTCTTCAACGAATGATTACACCATCATACTTTGACTAGTGGAATTACCTTGGTGCGAATATTTAATATTTATGGTTAAATATTTATACTGGATATGTCAGATCTTCTCTAACTTTAAGAGGTTCATGACTTAAGATATGTTTTAGATTTGGGACATATTTCTTCATCATATATACATGAAACACATTATGTAAAGTAGAGAGTTCAGATTGTAAAGCTATTCCATACGAAATAGCTCCTATCTTTTTAAGGATTTCAAAAGTATCTATGTTTCCCGTGCTCAACTTTCCTTTCTTCCCATATCGGATTATTCCCTTTGTTGGCGATACTCGCAAGAACACATAATCTCATCTTTGGAATTCTAACTTTCGGCATTGATTGTCAACATTACTTTTTTGACGAATTTGAGCGATTCGAAGTTGGTTATGTATCAATTTCACTTTCTATGTTGTGGTCTGAATCAATTATGGTCCTAATAATTTTCTTTCTCCAACTTCTACCCAACATGAAGGAGAATGACACCTTCTACTATAGAGTACTTCATACGAAGCCATTTGAATAATTGCTTAATAACTATTATTATATGAAAATTCCACTAATGGTAAATGATCATCCCAATTCCCCTTTAAATCAAGTACCCATGCCCTATGCATATCCTCTAAGGTTTGGATGGTTCTTTCATATTGTCTATCCGTTTGAGGATAAAAAGCGATGCTGAAATTAAATTTTGTTCCCATGGATACTTGTAAGCTTTTCCAAAAGTGAGACACGAATCTACTGTCACGATCACAAACAATTGAAAGTGGGGTTCCATAAAGCTTAATAATATCCTGCACGTACAATTTAGCTAACTTTTCTAAAGAATGGGTAATCTTAATGGCATGAAAATGAGCAGATTTAGTTAAGTTATAAATAGTTACCCAAATAGAATCATTACCATTTAAAGCTCCTTGGTAAACCTGTCACAAAATCCATGGTACTATGTTCCCATTTCCACTCAGGGACAGGTAGAGGTTGTAATAATCTTGATGGGTTTTGATGCTTAGCTTTTATTTATTGACAAAACAAACACTAAGATACAAATTTTGCTGTCTCTTTTTTCATACTGTTCCACCAAAAACACTTCTCAAAGATCTTTATACATCTTTGTATTTACGGGATGGAATTTGAATCTAGAGTAATGACTTTCCTCCAGAATTTTCCTCTTCAGTTGGGCATGTCATGGAATACACACTTTATTTCCAATCCTCAGTATATCATCTCATATCGAAAATTCAATTCTCCTCCCTTCGATAACTTCTTCTATAACATTCTTCAGTTGCGGGTTATTTACTTATGCAATTTTGATCCTTTCCATCAACATGGGTTGTACTTATAATTTATGACTATTACTCCTTTGCTATAAATACATACATCTATTTCCATACTTCTTAAATCCTTTAACACAAGTTCCTGATTTGTAATGAGACATGCCAAATTTGTTGTGGACTTTTACTTAAAACATCAGTAACTACATTAGCTTTCCCTAGGTAATAATGAATATTTAAATCATAATCCTTCATAAATTTTAACCACCTCCTTTGTCTCGTGTTCAATTATATTTGAGTAAAAATATATTTCAAACTCTTATGATCAGTATAAATCTCACAAGTCTCTCCATACAAATAATGTCTCCAAATCTTTAGGGAAAAAACTACAACAGCTAATTCTAAGTTATGGGTTGGATAATTCTGCTCATGTGGTTTTAACTATCTCGAGGCAGTGTCGAATGAGAGATCGATACCGAGTGCAACTGTGTTGTTCCCAAACCAGAGAAATTCACAATGGGACTGGCACTCTATCCAATGCTGGTAGTGATTCCAGCATACTCGTGCAAGTACTGAAGTTCAACCTATTATTACCAAAATCCTTACAAGAACCACAGGGCATCTCAAATGTGGACGAATGGAAGTACAAACACAAGTAAAGTGGGTTCGCATTACTTATTTTATAAAATTTTATATTACGGATAGGTCTTGTTTCATAGATATCTACAAATACTTTCAGATATACTAATATAATTATACAAGGAGATATAATATAAAAAAATGGTTTGAAGTAAAAAAAATGAGGGAGACAAAAAGGTTGATATAACAGTGTAATTATGGTGTATTGTACACACTATTAATGTGTTCACATCTCTTAGCATACTGTTGGAGCATCCTTTTAATCACAATGTATATAATTTACATAAAAAAGTTATTTATATAACCATTGGAGATGTCCTTGCATTCTAAACAGTGGCGGAACATAAAACGATCATAAAGGAACAAAACATATGATTCCCACGAGCATTGAGCAACACATCACAGTGAAAAGGTTATAAAAGCAAAAGAAATTATGGACAAGCACGCATTACCTTGCCCGATTTCTGATCAGGAACAATAAAGCTGAAAATTGTCGTGAGTCCAGGTGCAGGTTCATGAACAGTAAAGGTCGTAAAGAGCTGCACGTTCAAACACATTCAATCAATTCCTGATCCATGAACTCATATAGCAATTATTTACTTGAATTATGCAACTTTACATAAACATCACAACATTCAAACAACAAAAGATACATTCTTCTATTATCATTTCAAATCCCACCATATTAAATTACACACACACACACACACACACACACACACACACACACACACACATATATATATATATATATATATATATATACATTTTCATTAGCACGAGTATTCAATTATTGGGCCTCTAAAGGTTGTTTTCACAACATCATCAAGAACCATAATGGTGTCTGCTCCAATTTCGTTCTACAAAAAAATGCGGGAGATGAGAGAAACCAAAGTACAGAAGATATTAAAGGCACAAGCACTATACAAAAAAATCCAGCATATAGAGCAAATGAAGGCCTTAAAAATTATAAGATAATCTCATGTTTATAAATTTCCTTTATTGGAAAATTAATAGATGCACAATATTACCTAGAACGCGGATCGTTTCAGTACATGAAACGAGAATGGGAATCCAGTAACCATATGCTCTCTAAAGTTTAATATGATGGGAGAAGACTTATTTAGATTATGTTATTCAAATGAGTTTAGTTATTTATATATTTATTTTAGATACATTTTGAGGGGGAACAAATAGAAGAATATGTATCGAACCACTAATTTTAGCCTATTGGAAAATTACTGTACATATTTTGGACATGTACCATTGCACACATCTTAAGGGTGTTAGCTTTTCCTGCTAATTATGAAGCAACATGCATTGAAGACAAATTAAGGGAACAAACATATAAGGAAAATGAAAAGTGAAAAGGTTTGTTTAATATCCAATATTGTTTTAATCCACTTTCAATAATACAGATTAAGTTTGAAGACTTAATAGAATAAATTTGAGTTATGGAGTTTTCTTAGTCGGAAGATATTACCAATCACAATGAAAGAAATTAAAAAACTTAATATAAAAGAGATAACATTTTGTTTTACGCGAGAAAACAAAAATAGTTAAAACCACAAGTGGAAAATAAAAGAGACACGAGATAATGTATCACATCTCACCCTATTCATAATTCACTACAATAACACAATTATTATACATGTTAAGAACATAAATATAAAAAAAGCAAAGTGTATATAACAAAAAAGATGGAGAGAGAGAGGTACCTACTTGAATTTTAATTGATTCTTTAGGTATTAGGAGCATTGGATTTCCATCAATTGGGGACTGCAGTAAGAACAAGAAAAAGGAAAATATAAACATTACTAGAACTAACGTGAAAGCAAAGGTGCACTTTGAATGCTTGTTTAGTTTCATAGTGGCAAAAGTGGTGACCAAGAGAATATTTTATACTAATTGATATTGGTACAACATTAATAGAGTGGACATATACATACAACCCAAGATTTTACCCTTTTGACCACACAAAAACACCACAAGTACCCTGTAACACCCCGTATTTCTGTGCATGTAATATTTAATTAATTCAAATTTTTTTAAATTACTTGTGTGTCGTAATTTAATTGAATTAAATATGATAATATTTATTTAAATATTAATCGGTGAGTAATGGTTAATATTTGGGGAAATTTAATTACTAAGTGAATACTAATAATTTAATTACGTCAAAACGTGTATTAGTGATGTGTCATTTATTTATCTCAGCCGGGATTCGGTATAGACTAATTTGGGTGTGAGATAAGGATTTTTATAAATTAATTCGGATATCGATTCTGAGTGCATGGTTGAGTCCGTATGGGTTGAGATAGTCGAAAAAGTATACCCGGGGGGTGGTAAATGGGTCATGGGGCATTTTTGGGCATGACCGGGCGCACACGGGGGTAGTTGGGCCATTTTAATTAAGCCCATAAGTCAAAAATGGGTTTAGGGTGTTAAATCTAAACCTAAGAGTGTGGAATGACAGAAAAACACACATCTAAACCAAAGAGTTGGAAAGGAAGCTGGAGGGAGCAATTGGTGAATACCTTGGGAATCTTTTGGTGACAAATCAAGGAACAAAGTTGGGTGTGCATCATCAAGCCTATCTCTACAGCAACGGATCAGACTCAACGAACCCAAAGGCAAGTGGTTAACTTGTTGTAATACTAATTGATGTTAATAAATTAATATTTTTGTGATGTGAAATCAGAAATTCATTTTGGGTACATTGGGTACAAAACGGGGTTTTTATGAAAGGAAAACTTAAATGAGATTTAATGCGGGAATTAATGGCGTGACATGGTTCTGTGAGGACATTTGATTTACATGTGAAAAACCCAAAATCAATTGTGGACGAATTTGGGATAAGTAGATGAAATTGGAACCTAACGAGTAAAAACCCGGACTTTTCCCCAAATAAAAAGGTAGAAATTTATGAAACTAAATTTATGTTTGAGGTTCTATGAGAGGCCCTAATCATGTTCTTATATAGTCACGTTGTTGATTGTGCTTGGGTTAGACCAAGGGAGAAGTTAGAAATTTGAAAATTTCGTTAATGGAGGAAACAACAAGGTGGAGAAGACGACCACCTATTCGATTGATCGATCGACGGTTGGGTGTCGATCGATAAACCCTTCATGTTTTTCGGAGTCAAATTTTGGGAGTCAAGTGCGACACATTATGATAGTGTGTGTATATATATATATTTTGTGTGTTATTAAATATCAGTGACTAGATATTTATTTAATTTATATACTCTAGTGCTATCAAGGGAGGTTGCGCGATGTGGTCGAATCCTCTGTCTTGAGGAGCAGGGAGAGTATATTCCCAGGTCATAGCGTCCATTATATGGGTGAGGGGCTTATCTCACTTTCAGGGAAGGAATATGACCGCCTCCATTATGTTTTTATTTGGCCAAGTTAGTGAGCGATTCTAACTTGGGGTAACAAGGTTATGCGAGTACATCTAGTGGGATAGCACTTTAGAGAATACATCCAGTGAGTTATTACTCGGGAGGATGGGTTATATTTATATTCAACATATGTGTGAATGTTGTAATATTGTTCTACGTATATAATGGGAAAGATAGTTATATACGGGTCATTAAATACATATAGTGTATTGTAAGTAATTATATATGGGGTATATTCATATTCAACATACGCGTGATTGTTGTAAGATAACTTTACGTATATAATGGGGTAAATAATTATATACGGGTAATTTAAATACATGGAGAAAATTATAATATTTATATAGCTAGTGAATGTTATATGGACTTCAAGGAAATATGATTAACTAAGTTAAGGTGGTAAATAACTTATAAATCATGCGTTTAAAATACTCGGGATTAAGTAGGGCGATTGACAAGAGTTATATCAAGTATCTAGTTTCGGGGTAGAGGACTAGGTGGGATATAAAGAAGGCGTTAGGTGTGCACATTAGTTGAGGGGTGAGCCTGTCCTCAAGGGAGTGCGACACTAACTAAAATATGAAGCGCATTCATGCATATTTTATTACTGCAAGTTAATCATTTGCTAAATGTTTTCAAAATGTTTTGTGTTCTTACCCTTGCTATAAAATATTTTTAAAACCTTTTAAATGTCCAGCCACAGGGACGCCAGGCTTGATTCATTACAGGGATTCGTTGCTGCAACATATGTGGATATTGCAGGATTTGGATAGGCACCTCTATTCCTTCTATTCCTAGAGTAGAGATTTTCTATCAGATATTCGAGCATGTTGCTCATGGTTTTATTTAGTATTTACTTCACATACTTGAGATCCATTATTGTATGTATTTACATATGTGTTCGATTTTAGCCGATGGTTTATTCGGCGAGTTTCTTATTTCTATGTGATGGTTGGATTCAGTTAGCTCGTGATTGTTAATGATTTATTTCCGCATGAGTAATTCATTGAATTAATGAAAGATAAAATTTGGCACCAGTCTAATTTCACCTAGGTGGTTAGTAATTAAAAGTTTCGACAGTGATGCTAAGAATGAACCAACTGAGAAACGTCTCCTAATTTAATTTAGGGCTGATCACTTGGGGTTTAATTAGGCGGGGTGTCACATATGGTATCAGAGCATCAGGTTATAGTGTCCTTAGGATCTGTGCGGCTTTTCACGCTTCAGCTTAGCGTGCTTTGATGTAGAGCCTTATGATAGGATTTTTTATATTCCTCTACGTATGCGACTTACGTTCTCCTGCTATCAAGTATAGTTTATGTTATTCATATACGAGTTCAATTGGGCATTGTACATCGAATAATTTTGGACCACCAGCGAGGGCCGTTAGAAGTACTGCAAGAGGAGAGGAGAGGGGAGGCAGATGATGTAGAGTATTCGTGGAATAGGATAATCACTCACGGGAAGTAAATTTACCCAAGCACTGTCATAAAGAACGATGATGCAATTTTGGACTCACTCAGTTTTGTTGGAAAGGAGAGAGAGTTGGGGAGGATTATTTTTGAGAGTCAGTCACCACGTATAAAGGAGAATATATGGAGTCAAACGAGAAATTTTGGGTACGGTGTGACCATAAGATCATCCATTTTCTATACAAATAAGGATGCGAGTGAAATTTCAGAGTTCATGAAATGGGTAAGATTGTAACTGATCATGAGAGAGACGATAAATTGTATAAGAGAACTTCGTAATCGACGAAAGGGATACGGAGAACGATAAAGGAACCCGCAAATGGATAATGAACCGTGTGAGAATACACAATAATGGATGGGAAATACGACTAGGATGACTAGTGTTGAGGTCGTCAATATCTTTTATTTACCATCTTACATTAACGCTTCTAAGATGCAGGAGCCAATAAGGTTATAAAGTTTAACCTAAGAATGAAATGAGATTTAATGGTGCTAGTGAAGCACGACGGAAGGGTATATCTAGTAAGGGACCCATCTTGACGTTTTAAATTAAGTAAATTTTTACCTATTGATGGTGGATTTGATCCCGGTCATCGAGGCCAATAACGAGTCCCATAGGGCTAGGAAAGCCTAAGGGACAACGGGGGTAGCACATAGGGTCATGACTAATAAGTACGCAAGAAGGACAACCCCAATATGGCCATTTGGGCTAGAGGTAGGGGATTGACATAGAGAGGTGTCTTATATGTGGAAGTGTAACCACAACAATTGACTATGTCCACAGTGAGGCAGGGGATAGATGTGGAATGCCCAATAGGGACAAAAATTGCCAAATTTTGTATCAGTCTAATGGGAATATTATGTCCAGGAACCATTTGGGTCGCCGGTGGATAGGCGAGTGGAAGTGTGATTTTTATCCTCGAATAGATGGGGTGAATTTCGTGACACGAGTGATCACAGTATTCTTGTAAGCACTATATTCGCGTGGGGGATGAGTTTAGTGGGTGTATAGTAGTGTTACTATTAAGTATATGGTTACCACTGGGTAACGGGGCTCTTTTTGGTCTTATCTGCAGGGGAGCAGGTGTGAAAACTGAGAGGGTATATTTTATAAGATTTACTCATTTTCAGTCTTAAGGAAGCGTGATTTTTCCTGGGTATGGATTGGTTAGCAATGGGTGCGAACTATTACGAATAGTGATAGTAAGTTTTGGTGTTCGTGACACCTGGTTATGAATGACTCCTGCTAGGTGTCATCGGCGAGGGAGACTAGCCTATATATATGTGTGTGTATATAGCTTGTATTGTGTCGTACGATAGACATATAAGAATGTCTTGTATTATTATATTTTTCCCAGTAAGAAGGGATGTATACTGAAGCGATTCAGGGTGGTTAGAATTATTTTCGAGCGGGGAGAGATAACTCAGGATTTATTTTACGCAAGAACTAGTGATAGTAAGGGCGTGGTATTTTATGTTGTCTTTTGTAGCATAATAGTATGCGTATATGCTTTTGTGTTAAGAGACAAGTATTTGGAGGTACGTACTATAGACTGAGGGTCTAACAGATCTCAATGAATGACAATGTTAGATAATAGCGTATCTGGGGGGTTCCTTGTTTGGATTTCGCTTTGCGAGACGTCCCACACATGAAACTTAGCGCAACATTGGAAGTGGGCAAATGTTTTGTCGTTAGTACATAGGTTGGGTACCCCAGTTATTATTCATGTATGTGATATGACTATGGGTTGAAAGTTATACTACGGGTTACGGCTAGCATAATCGGGTAACTTTCGTGCGGTTGAGCATGGGGACAGGGTGTATGGGCACCCTGATTAATTAAGGTAAATTTTGTGCGGTTAAGCACGGGACATAGGGTGTATGGGCTCCCTGGTTAGTGTGATTTCAGAGTCGTCTTAAAAAAAATGGATGTGTAAATAAACATATTGAATATATGCCTGCAGGGCAGTCAGAAAATAAGTGGAAAAGTGTAGCGAGCTGAAATTCGTTTGAGAAAGGAAATGGTCTGACTATATGTATATCAAGGAGAACTACCTCCACCGTAGGGAGTGGGATGGTGGGGGAGACCTATGTATTAAGATATCCCTAGGCAAGGAAAAAACCCACATTTTTGGGAAAAATAGAAAAGAGTTTCACCTAGAGTGTTTTTTTGCATAGGCATGGTGTAGAATCCTTACCGATAAAATCTGCACAAGGATTAGAGTTCTTGAGCATGGAAATTAGTGATGAATGAGACATAGTAAATTTGTCTCCTGGCAGATCATTTAAGGATAGAAAAGGGTTGATTGGAGGGTATCAAATAGGAAATTTTTAATATATGGTTCTAGTGAAGGAATTAATGCTCAGGTTGGTAAAATCATGGAGGGGTTAAGGTTTCCATCGCGTTGCTGAATGGATTAACATGAACACAAATTGTTATCTTGGAATGGGTTATACTATCGAGTAGTATACCTAACTTTACTCTTAACGGGAAGGAGTGAAATAGAACAAGGTGTCATCCAAGATTGTTGGAAATTTGAGTGAAACCTTCAGTCCCACCTCTGGTAAAGAGTGTCAGGAGGTGATAGGGATAGATTTATGTATTGGGTTAAACGTGTCGGCCATAAGTCAATGGGTAGACGGGAAGTGAGGATTATGCATTCTAGATTTTGGGTAATTGGGGAGTAGAAATTACCGCAGGTAGAGTTACGTGTGATGCCTCATAACGATTTGGTCTGCGTGACACCTTAGGAGACTTTATGGGAAAAGTTTCATCATCCACTTTTGGTAGATAAGAGGTAGGGAAATAACAAGCTGCTAGGACAGAGATGGGTTATCGTCCATCAGCGGGAATTAAGTAAGTTGTATCCTTTAGTATAGTTCAGGGACGTAAGGAGGGGTACGTCACCGTGAGTTAAAGGTTCAAGTTCGACATGCTTAGTCAAGGGTGACGCGGGTAATTACCCAGAAGATAGTCACACATTTTGGCAATAAGGGAATTGACACCCACATAGGAGGGGAATGTCCTAACTTAGAGATAGTGGAGCCGACGGAGTATAGGCTCATCTTCTGGGGTACTATGTTGTCAGGGGCCATCGAGTTAAAGATTTGTGACCAGGTATTAGTTCGGGTGTCTCCTATGAAAGGAGTGATGTAGTTCGTCAAGAAAGGGGAGCTAGCATCGAGATATGTAGGTCCTTTCCCTATCTTTGAGAGGGTGGGACCGGTATCTTATCGATTGGGTTTGCCAGAACATCTTTAGTGGATATGGGATGTGTTCCATGTGACATAGCTGGAGGGATACAGGAGGAAAGATTGAGCTTTTGGGCACGTTCCATTCGAGGATAATGACTTACAATAAGACACCTCAGATGAGGGGAGACTGGTAGCTATGGGAGCGCAAGCTGCAGTCTAAGATAGTACCACCAGTTAGAATGTGGTGGAGTGGGGTCATCACAGTATTAATGAGTATACGTGGGACCGGGAGGAGGATATGTGAGAGAAGTATCCAGAGTTATTCGCCGCAGTAATGATCAAATTTCGGGGACGAAATTCTTTTGTAAGGGGGGAGTATGTAACACCCCGTATTTCTATGCATGTAATATTTAATTAATTCAAAAAAATTTAAATTACTTGTGTGTCGTAATTTGATTAAATTAATTATGGTAATATTTATTTAAATATTAATCGGTGAGTAATGATTAATATTTGGGGAAATTTAATTACTAAGTGAATAGTAATAATTTAATTACGTCAAAACGTGTATTAGTGATGTGACATTTATTTATCTCAGCTGGGAGTCGGTATAGACTAATTTGGGTGTGAGATAAGGATTTTTATAAATTAATTCGGATGCCAATTCTGAGTGCACGGTTGAGTCCGAATGGGTTGAGATAGTAAAAAAAGTGTACCCAGGAGGTGGTAAATGGGTCACGGGGAATTTTTGGGCATGACCGGGCCCACACGGGTGTAGTTGGACCATTTTAATTAAGCCCATAAGTCAAAAATGGGATTAGGGTGTTAAACCTAAACCTAAGAGTGTGGAACGGCAGAAAAACGCACATCTAAACCAAAGAGTTGGAAAGGAAACTGGAGGGAGAAATTGGTGAATACCTTGGGAATCTTTTGGAGACAAATCAAGGAACAAAGTTGGGTGTGCATCATGAAGCCTATCTCTACACCAACGGATCAGACTCAACGAACCCAAAGGCAAGTGGTTAACTTGTTGTAATACTAATTGATGTTAATCAATTCATATTTTTATGATGTGAAATCAGAAATTCGTTTTGGGTACATTGGGTACAAAACGGGGTTTTTATGAAAGGAACACTTAAATGAGATTTAATGCGGGAATTAATGGTGTGGCATGGTTCTGTGAGGATATTTGATTTACATGTGAAAAACCCAAAAGCAATTGTGGACGAATTTGGGATAAGTAGATGAAATTGGAACCTAACGAGTAAAAACTCCGAATTTCCCCCCAATAAAAAAGGTAGAAATTTGTGAAACTAAATTTATGTTTGAGGTTCTATGAGAGGCCCTGATCATGTTCTTATGTAGTCATGGTATTGATTGTGGTTGGGTTAGACCAAGCGAGAAGTTAGAAATTTGAAAATTTCGTTAATGGAGGAAACAACAAGGTGGAGAGGATGACCACCTGTTCGATCGATCGATCGACGGTTGAGGGTCGATCGATCGACCCTTCAAGTTTTTTGGCAGTTTGGCTTAGGGATTTATATGGGTAAAAATTTTAGTTGCAAATTCCCCTAGCATAATTAAGAAAAGAAAAGAAAAATTAATTATGGGAGTTAATTCTTAACAATTATAAGGGAGTATAATTGGGAGTGGTGGGGGAATCAAGTGCGACACATTGCGAATGAAATTTTGGGAAATAAATTCTAAGAAATAAAATTACAGACTGGGTGAATAAGTTCGGGTATAGTATTAGGGAAACACTACTCTTTTAAATTAATTATAGAGGAAAACTAATTAATTTGGAGTTGGGGATTTGACTCGAGTGATATTTAATTTTGGGCCACGTGAGCGAGTCCAGGAATATTGGTTGAGTGATACCAAGGTGTTAAGTTGATTACTGAGAGGAGTAGATTAATTTGGAGTGGGAATATTGACTCGGATAATATTAAAATACGGACCAAGTGTGCGATTAAGGGATAAATTAATTAATTTAGAGTCAGACCATAGACTCGGGAAAGTAATGAATTAATTAATGTATAAATTAATTAAATTAGAGTCGAACCATAAACTCGGGGAAAATATAGGCTAGTGATATGGATTTTTGTGCACAGTAATGCCGGGAACTAATTATTATATATATATACGGTGTTGTGACAGTGTATATATATATTGTGTGTGTTATTAAATATCAGTGACTATATATTTATTTTATTTATATACTCTAGTGATATCAAGGGAGGTTGCGCAATGTGGTTGAATCCCCTGGCTTGAGGATCAGGGAGAGTATATCCCCGGGTCATAGCGTCCGTTATATGGGTGATGGACTTATCTCACTTTCAGGAAAGGAATATGACCGCCTCCATTATGTTTTTATTTGGCCAAGTAGTGAGCGATTCTAACTTGGGGTAACTAGGTTATGCGAGTACATCTAGTGGGATAGCACTTTAGAGAATACATCCGGTGAGTTATTACTCGGGAGGATGGGTTATATTTATATTCAACATATGTATGAATGTTGTAATATGGTTCTATGTATATAATGGGATAGATAGTTATATACGGGTTATTAAATACATATAGTGTATTATAAGTAATTATATATGGGGTATATTCATATTCAACATACGTGATATTTTTGTAAGATAACTTTACGTATATAATGGGGTAAATAATTATATACGGGTAATTCAAATACATGGAGAAAATTGTATTATTTATATAACTAGTGAATGTTATATGACTTTCAAGAAAATATGATTAAATAAGTTAAGGTGGTAAATAACTTATAAATCATGCGTTTAAAATACTCGGGATTGAGTAGGGCGATTAACAAGAGTTATATCAAGTATCTAGTTTCGGGGTAGAGGACTAGGTGGAATATAAAGAAGGCGTTAGGTGTGTACATTAGTTTAGGGGTGAGTCCGTCTTCAAGGGAGTGCGACACTAATTAAAATATGAAGCGCATTCATGCATATTTTATTAATGCAAGTTAATCATTTGCTAAATATTTTAAAAATATTTTGGGTTCAAACCCTTGCTATAAAATATTTTCAAAACCTTTTAGGTGTCCAGCCACAGGGATGCCAGGCTTGATTCATTCCAGGGATTCGATGCTGCAGCATATGTGGATGCTGCGGGATTTGGATAGGCGCCTCTATTCCTTATATTCCTAGAGTAGGGATTTTCTATTAGATATTCGAGCATTTTGCTCATGGTTTTATTTAGTATTTACTTCAGATACTTGAGATCCATTATTGTCTGTATTTACATTTGTGTTGAATTTTAGCCGATGGTTTATTCGGCCAGTTTCTTATTTCTATGTGATGGTTGGATTCATTTAGCTCGTGATTGTTAATGATTTATTTCCGCATGAGTAATTCATTGAATTAATGAAAGATAAAATTTGGCACCAGTTTAATTTCACTTAGGTGGTTAGTAATTAAAAAGTTTCGACAGTGATGCTAAGAATGAGCCAACTGAGAAACCTGTCCTAATTTAATTTAGGACTGATCACTCGGGGTTTAATTAGGAATGGTGTCACATATCTTATGTATATTTGTTTCAGTACAAAATAGATCTATATTACACCGATAAGAATGAGTGAAATTATGGGTGTGAAATCTTTAAAATTATGAATTCACCTGTCCTCAAGACATGAAGTCCGTAACAACAGACTATTTTTTTATCTATACCTGTGTATATATATATATATATATATATATATATATATATATATATATATATAAGGAAAGAGGTTTCTATGTATATGGAACAAATGCTAGTAAGAGTGTTGAGCAAGGGTTTATTGGCACCGTGCAGATTCGCCTCCTAGTCATGGATGGTCGTTATTTTTCAGATAAGGTATTTGGTACCCTGAGATAACTTGGTTTCTGCTTTGGCAGGTCGAGTGTAGTGACAACCCTGATTTGGTTGTTGTCAAACGTTTTCCCGATTTGTGTGATGCCGGCAGGATTGATGTTCATCGAACGTCGCCTAAATCATAGGTCCACAGATTTAGGTGGTTCCGATTAAACCCTTGTTGCAATCAGATCTGAGGTTCTTTTGTACTAGATTTCTTGGTCAGACTCATGTAAGTCCATGGATGGATGGCTTGGTCGAGCCTAGGGATTTGCTCAATTATGAAGCTAGACTTGTTGATGACGACTGCTCGCACTTCGTTCGGGTAGCACCACCAGCAATCCCAATCGTCGGTATTCACGTTTGAACAACCCAAAAGCGAACGACCCTCTAATACCGATTTTATGTGTAGTTAGGAGAGGAAGCAAACGACAACAATTTCTATTTCCGATTTATCTCTCCAAATCAAGTAGTGTTTTTACAAGTAAAAAGATTCTTTGATTTATAGAGTACAAGGAAAGGGCTCTAGAAGGTTTATGTCACAATATAGTGGCCTTCAGTGGTGAAATCATCAATATAAAAGCCTTTCAAATTATCTAACAACAAAAGTTCAAAATAGCCTTTAGCGTTCATGCTCCTACAACATTTACCCTTTTTAATAATGATATATGACCACACTCAAACTTGCTCAGAGTCATACGATTACACTTTGAAGAGAGTAATTAACCACCAAAGGTGGCTAACTGTTAGTCCAATGGCCTTGGCGGCACGCTACCGGTACACAAACTATGGTTAGGCCAACCATAAGGAAAGAACTATTTGCAACAGGTTATTGCAGGTAAGAGCTTTTTTGCTAATAGATATTTCCAAAAACCCTTTCGCTTGGCAAAAAATAAATTTATAGAAGATATGAAGCAACACTATAGACTTGAAACAATCAAATAGGAAAATAAATACGGATTTATGCTTATGAGGTCAGTAATGAAGCTATCTACTTAGAAACTATTGGAAAGGTGATGGGAGAGAAAGATAACTACGAGGTCAGTAATGCATATAAAAAATTTATAAATGAACTTCAAATCCAAAAGAGTTCAAGATAAATTAAACAAAAAGTAATCCTTTAAATGTAGAAATGATTATTTAATAAAAAATACAGATATAATCCATATACTAGAGAAAAATCTGTAAAAAGCCTAATTCAAACAAGTCCTATATGGAAAAAATACAATAAGCAGGTAATGATATGAACTTCATTAACTCAACCAGGCACATCAAATTAGTCCTAAAATAGTAAAGGAATAACATAAAAGTTTGCATGAATACAACAAATTTATTGAATAGTAGGCTACAAATTTATTGACCGTCATAAGGTAAATACCCTTACACCTCCCCAGCTCCTGCAATGATTTTGCTTTTAGAGAGATGCTTTCCAGGAGAAAAGTGACGACATGCATGGACATTGGTGGCATAGCATAATTATGTGTGTGTATTTCACGAGTCTCTCCTTTATAGTAAGGGTAACTTTCATCTTTTGAGTAACAATAACAATATATATCCCTTCAAACACATGTAAAGCAGCTTCAATATTTCCCTTTTTATATTCGTATCTACCTAACAATGCTCTTGCATCCTGCAAATTGATTTTAACTTGTCATTATAGTAGCTAAAGAGGCTAAAAATCAATTTTGTGGCTTTGAATTCAAAGATTAGCATATTCATAATGTGAGTATAATTGAGTAGAGGATGTTAAGATGAGGGTGTAACAAAATATGAGAAAAATTAAAGTCAGAAATGAATGCAATTGTGAAAGTTGAGCTAAAACCCAAATTTCAAGTAACATTATTCGAAATATAATTGAACTCAGTAAAGAATATGCTAAAGCGCGAAAAAGAATAAACTGAACTTTCGAAATTGGTCAAATAATTATTTGAATGTCCTAACGATGAACTACGCATATTGTTGCAAATAATCCTTTTGTTTTTTTAGCAACAACCATGCGGTCTTTGTAACAAAATGCACAATTCAGTAGAGTTTCTTGCATTACAATAATATAAGGAGGGTTCTCACAAAAACTGAAAAGTTCAATTTTTTTTACACTTTAGACTAAAGGATATGCAATACTTGGGAGATAGAAGGTTTTGAAGAAAAGCATTAATGAATCAACCTCATAATTTGAGCAACCACTCTCACGTAAAGATGATTCAACTTATTTAATATTTCCAGTATCTGGCCTATGTTCAATATCACCAGCTCTAGAAGAATAAACACTTGCTTGATAATCCTTCATTGCAAGGGATTCGGATTCAGGGATCATTTCATCTGCTCTTAATTGCTCCACTGAGCATAGGCACTTCATTATCTTCCCCAAACTCTCACTTATCTCATGCCTTCCCCCCTTATTCTCACTCCTTATATTATCTCACCCCAACAACAAATCTTTAAGACCACTAGCACAAAAAATAATAACAAAAAATCAGAATTGTTATCGAAAAGATATTGATAATTATAAGCTAAAAGCCTCTAAAAAATTGTGGTCAAAGGACAACTGGTTGATGTACAAAAATCGTGACGCTAAAGAGTGAGAGATAGGATATCCAATACATATATAAATGTAAAATATACTATGTTCCCATATAATACTATCACAATACTGAACCAAGCCAAATATTGGTGGAAATGAAAATAATAATTATTCAATCTAAATGAATTTAAGCCTAGAAACCTAAATCCAGTTTAGAATTCCCAACTTCCGCTACTAACAATAAAAATCAATACTTACTCAAAATAATCTCAAATTTTCAAAAACATCATCCAACTTAAAACCCTAAAAGGGTATAGAAAACCTAAAAATCACATGTAGTTCACTACTCAAAGTCTCATGTCAACCCTCCCCATATTTATAATGGACAAAAAAAAAATAACTCCCTATAATATTTACTACCAAATACCATTAAATTTAGAAACTTCATCATATAAATTGACATGGAAACTGATAAATAACACCAACCCATTTTAATTATGATCAAAAGATGTTACATTTTCTTGTTCTAAACACAATTTAAGCAGGGGCCTAGAAGGAAGAACACATCAACACTCGTACCCATCTCTTCTCTAATCAAAGCACCCGTACCCATCTAATGCCTGAAAAAGGATATCAAAGCAATCAACAATTTGAGGTTGCAAATAGTAAAATCAAATTTCTTCAATCAAAACCTATTCAACTATATATGTTATAAACATATGTTAAAAAATATATCTTAAAGGGGATCATTTCACCATACCATATTCCACGAGAAGCTCAATGGATTTAATCCAAAGTGCTCTGATATTGAGAGCATCCAGTTGCTGGCTTATATGAGATCACATAATAATAAAATTATGACAAGTCAAATGTTTATAGATATGGAAATGTGTCCTGACTACATTAAAAAATGACCTCCAACTCTCTTTCGTCCCCTTCTTCCCCAAACCCTAGATTTCTTCCCCATCCTTTCGTCTGGATTTCAATAGGAGACCATTAAGCCTTCATCTTCGTACATGCCAACATCCATTTCCATAGCTTCTTACAAATCAATTTTGGAGAACGGTGACTTCCTACCAACTAGAAATTGCAATCTAGCTTTTGTAAATCTAGACATTATTTTTTTCTTCGGTCTATCGTTCTTCTTAAAGTTGAATATATGAGATATAGATAAAGGGAGATTATCGGTTTCTCTTATGAAGGTCATGTGAGGGTTAAGAGAACATAGTGAGTTGGAGGAGATAACGTTTTGAGATTTTCGTTAGGAGGGAAGCCTTTCGCTTCTATTTTGTTAGATGTCTTAATAAACTTGATTTTTAATTTATTATTTGACATGATAAAGGTTATTAGTAACACATGTCTTAATTTAGTAACAATAATTACTAAAAGTGAATTTTAGTGTAGTGTAAACTAATCTAGTATAGCCTCGATGTTTTTAGGGTCAACCGACACTCCCTCCTTAGAAATAACATGTCCTAGAAAAGAAACGCTAGGTAACCAAAACTCACACTTCTTTAATTTCGCATATAATTTATTCTTCCTGATGATTTGTAATAAAATCTCTAAGTGCTTCTCGTGTTCTTCAATACTTTTGGAATAAATAAGGATGTCATCAATGAAAAAAATCACACATTGATCCAAAATTTTCCTAAATACTATATACATAATATCCATAAAAATGGACGATGCATTAGTAAGTTGGCATCACAAGAAACTAATAGTGAACATATCTAGTACGAAAACTTGATTTTGAAATATCCTCTTCCTTAATCTTCAATTGGTGATACCCTGACCTAAGGTCAATCTTAGAAAATACTTACGCACCTTGCAGTTGGTTAAAAAATCACCTATATGAGGTAGGGGTATTCATTCTTAACGCTCATCTTATATATTTTACCATAATATATACATAACCTCATCGTCCCATCTTTCTTTTTAATAAATAACACCGTACCACACAGGGGGATATACTTGGTCTAATAAAACCCTTGTATAACAGATGTTGTAATTGAACTTTTAACTCCATTAATTCTAAAGGTGTCATGCTATAAGGTGGTTTTGATATTGATGTAATTCTATGAATAAGGTTAAACATAAACTCTATTTCTCTACTAGGAGGTAGACTAGGTAAATCATCTGGAAAAATATCCAAAAAATGTTTAGCTATAGGAATATCTTCTAAATTAGGATCTTTTACTTGCAAATCAATAACATTTGCAAGAAATCCTTGACATCGCTTTTTAAGAAAATTATAGGCTTGCATTGCTGAAATAATACACATGGGAGATAGGATGCCAGTTCCTTCAAAACTAACTTCTGATTGGTTAGGAATTTGAAAAGTGACCGTTTTATCAAAACAATCTACCTTAGCATGATATTATGCTAACCAATCCATCCTTAAAATGACTTCAAAATGTCTTATGTCTAAAACTATCAAATCGGCAAATAGTTTATGATGATTGACATCTATACGACAAGACTTATATACTACCGTACCCATCAATAAATCACCAAAATAAGTATAAATATGTATGCTATGATTTTAGGGTGTGGGCACATTAGGAAAGCGGTTAAAAAACGTACACACAGAAATCACTACACCATATTGAGTGAATGGTCACGACCAAAGTCCCTGACCAGTACCATGGGTCGCGGGCAAGGGCCGTGACCATTATGGGCATGAACATTTTCATGGGTCGCGACTCAAATCCCTGACTATAGATTGGGTCCCGTACCTCGGGGGTCCCGGCAGATGGCCGCGGACCTTAGCTATGACCCAAACACACACCTGGTCACAGCCTTTAGCCGTGACCCATCCTTTAATATATGAGATTGGTCATAGCTCTAGTCACGACCCTCAACTATGGCCCATCCTTAATAATATCACAATTGTCATCACAATGGTCGCGACTCAAGGACTTGACCTACGCTTTGTCCTTACAAATATAGTTACCACCCTAGCTCATGACCCGATTTAGGCATGATAACAATTAGAGATGGTCACGACTTAAAATCGTGACCAATTTTAAATATATTAAAAAAAATTGGGCAGAATTTCCTTTAATTTTTGAACAATTTAAAACCTGTGTAATGTAAACCCTGCATGGCCATAATGCTAAACAATAAATTATAAAAGCTTGCGTGGTCACAGGATCCCTGGTTGGAGAGCACGACGATATTATCAAATTATTGGTCCGTGCTCTCGGATCGAGAGTTCCATGACCACGCGATCAATTCTTACGAGTTACATTGATCCCATGTGAGGCATTGGGACCGCTCACAGGGCCGTTTAGGGGGTGTTTCAGGATTTTGCCCTCTAACGACATGTTTTCAAGCCTAAGTGTGGATGTTCTTAAAATTGGTCCGTGCTCTCGGATCGGGGGTCTCGTGACCATGCTCTCAGCTCCTACGAGTTACATTAATCTTGTGCGAGGTGTTGGCACCGCTCACGGGGCCGTTTGGGGGGTGTTTCGGGGTTTTACCCTCTAACATCATGATTTCAAGCCTAAGTGTGGATATTCTAAAAATTGGTCGTTGCTCTCGGGCCAGGGGTCTCGTGACCACGGGATCGATTTTTAGGAGTTACATTGGTCTCGTACGAGGTGTTGGCGCCCCTCATGGGGTTGTTTTGGGGTTTCTCCCTCTAAAGGCATATTTTTAAGGCTACGTGTGGATATTCTAAAAATTGGTACATGCTCCCTGATCGGGGGTCCCGTGATCACGCGATCGGTTTCTACGAGTTACATTGGTCTCGTGCGAGGTATTGGCACTGCTCACGGGGCATTTGGGCGGTGTTTCAAGATTTTGCCCTTTAACCACATATTTTCAAGCCTAAGTGTAGATATTCTGAAAATTAATCCGTGCTCCTGGATCGAGGGTCCTATGAATATGCGGTCGGTTCCTATGAGTTACATTAGCCCCGTGCGAGGTGTTGGTGACACTCACGGGGACGTTTGAGGGATGTTTTGAGGTTTCTCCCTCTAACGACATGTTTTTAAGCCTAACTGTTGATATTATAAAAATTGGTCTGTTCTCCTGGACCAGGGGTCCCGTGACCAAGCGATCAGTTACTACGACTTACGTTGGTCCCATGCGAGGTGTTGACGTTGCTCACGGGGTCGTTGGGGGGTGTTTTGGGGTTTCACTCTCTAACGATATATTTTCAAGCCTAAGTGTTGATATTCTGAAAATTGGTCTGTGCTCTCGGACCGGGGGTCCCGTGACCACGCGATCGCTTCTTACGAGTTAATGCTAGTTTCTTTGGAGTTTTATCTGGACAGTCTTTGGACCAGTGCCTTGGATTTTTAAAACTATAGCAAGTGTTCCCAATACTGATTTTAGATGGAGGAGTTCGATTTTGGTGAGGAGAGTGAAAGTTTGATTTTGTTATGCAGCTATAGTTTGATTCCACGCTCTCCTTCTCAAATGCCATATTATTGGTGGGAATTTCCATTGTAATGAGAAGACTTAATATGAGCGAGAAAGTGACCATTGTGTGAAGGAAATCAAAGTTTGGGTCACAAATATTTTCACGACCTAGGTTGTACCGTTCTCTGCCTCAATTACTAGCTATGTTAGTTGCGAAATTACAAGCTATGTTAATTATGGAATTATATTTTCACGTGGTCACGGGACCCCTGGTTTGAGAATATGATAATAATTTGAAAACCCCCAAACAGCCTCGTGAGAGGCGCCAACACCTCACATGACGCCAACAACTAAAAACTAACAATAAGCTAAAAACCAATAATTATCTCGTACTCCTTCAAACATACTATCCAACAACCAATAATTATCCAACCACCAAACCAAACAAAACCAATAATTATCCCACACTCCTTCTAACATTCTATCTAATAACAAGGCCAATATCTAACATATTATCAAATATTCATAAAAACAACTAAACATTCATATGCACATGTACATAAAAATATGCACACATTCATAGAAATACACACATACACACATATACATTAGGGTTTAAATCAGAAAAACAAAAAATAGGGTTTACCTTTGAGATTGAGAGAGAAATTTGGGCCGAAATTACATTTGTAAAAGTAACTAAATATTCATACATCAAAGTAAATCACTAATACAATGTCAATATCATAATAGGATATGAATAGGATTGAAATGGATAGCATAATACTTTGGTACTCAATCTTCCTGTAAATAAACTAAAAGATCTTTCAAATTAGGGTTGTCATCAAGAGCGGACTGGAAATCTTTTGGAGCCTTTAATGAATCCACTTCATTAGTCATACCCTTTGGTGCATGCACAACAATAAACCAATTGCCATAGTTTATACACTTTGAGTATAATACCTTCTTTACGTTCTAAAAGGAACATATAAAGGGATCATCGACTATGCAATCTTTACTCTTCAGCTTTGATAAATCTACCATAATAAGTTTGGAGTCAGGATCAACTTTGCAAGCATTCGTTGTATCCTCCACCTTTACCTAATCACAATAGAATACGGTTTATGTGAAATCTAAGTAATCAAGTTCTAAGATTTGTTGGATTATCCCATAATAGGTTACCACTGTATTCTTTGGATTTTTATCGCTTTTCCTAGCGATACAGGTGGTCAAGACAGAAATTAATATTCCACTATTTTATGTCAAAAGCTTTTCCTCATATGGATATGAAATGAAATCAAAACCCTTGGTGCAGAATTTCTTAGACTCTTTCGCATGAAAACTAGGGCCTTTTGCTAGGCGTGCAAGCCTGGAAGAGACATTGATGAGTGCATTATTTTGTAGTATTTACATCCAAATCTAAGCATTGTTAGTCCCAACTTATCGTAAATAAAGAGCTTTTAGAGTTATTTTTATTTAAAAGAAAGAAAATATAAATTTTAGAATAAATGGGATTAACAATGCAATTTTGAAAACTTCATGCTCACATCTTATATTGCTAATATCTTGTGCAAGTTTGTTTTTAAGTATTGGCAGATTTAAAAAGAAAGCGGTGAAGTCCGGACGCAAAATGGGCATGAAACGGGCACCTACGCAACTTCAGTGGTTAAATTGTGAATTTAAATGGCTGACTTCGGACTCAGACCAACCATGAAAATTTAAGACCTTGAATCAAGGGACGCCTGGGTTCAAACGGCGTGACAATCGGAGTTGAAACGAAGAAGTTATGTCCGTGAAAAGTTCGAATTCAAATGAAAGTCAAAGTCAAAGTCCCGGGTCAATACCCGAAGTCAACCTCGAGATACGAACACTATTAAAAATTTGTTGGGCTCGAAATGAGGGTCACGTTGGTTCAAACGGCAAGTCAATCAGACTCCGAATGAAGAACTTATGGTGATTTGGGCTATTGTGCAAATTAGAAAATTTGGGTTTTAATATGTTGTTAAATATAATTGGGTGTATATTTATATTAGAAAGAGCTGTTGGGTAAACTGGTTGGAAGAAGGGAGAGAGCTGCGCGAGGTCAGGGGTTCGACCCCTGCCTGCCCCATTTATTATTTTTGGCGAAAATCCCTAAGCTCAAACCCATTTGCCCACTAACCAAACCAACCACCCCACTACCAAAACCCATGTTTTTTCCCTTCCTTTTTCTTCTGCCGAAGCAGCACTAACCAAACCCACCAACCCATGTTTCTTCCCATAATTCCACCTCATTTTCTCCACGTTATGTACCTGATTTTGTCCATTTTTGGGGTATAAATCATAAGCCAATTTTGACATTTGAAGGGACTTGGAGAGACTTTGAAAACAACACTTTTGGATAGAAAAATAGACACACTTTGAGAGATAAAATCTGTGTAGGTAGCATTTTTTTAGACTTTACTTTTGGAGAGAAAAATAAAAGATACACTTTGAGAGATACAAAATTTTTGTGTAGAGAGTATTTTTGAGGCACACTTTGGAGGAGCATATCGTGTATTGTAATTTAAGTCTTGGACCCGAAATTTTGTAAGTTGACATTTATTAATGAAAATTATTTTTTCATCTTGCAATATTTGTGTGTCAAATATGTTGTGTGAGTAGTTTACTTACTAGGACTTAAGTGATGTTTGTCATGACTAATTAAACCACGCATGTTAATTTAATTTCGTACATATTCCGACGTGTTCTAATTTGAAATAAAAAAAATTCGGCATTCGCTTAAAACTACACGAGAGTGTATTTTTAAACCTCAACGAATTAATTATAAATTCATGCTTTAAAAAATTTAAAGTTGTCATTTTTGATGGGTTATGCTTGCACTTAGATGTTTTGATACCTCATGCTTAAATACACATTAAAAATTTAAAACATGATATTTTCGAGGGAATAGGGATTTATGGTGTCTAATTCAAGAGACGTTAAAATATTTTAAGCGCATATAATGTTTTATTCTCTGAAATGTACGCGACGAGAGTCGGTATATTTTGTGTTATAAATTCAGAACTACGAAATTAAATTGATGTGTTAATTTAATTAAAATTGACAAACGGAACCGACGTCTAGGCTTGTCAATCGGGCTCTATGAGTCGAGCCTATGGTTGATCAGGCTCGGCCCGATTTTGATTTACTTGGCTCAAGCTCGGCTCACAAAGTAAATCGGGCCTCGGGCCCGATTTGAGCAGGCCCGAATTGAATATTCAAATACAAATTTATTTATATTAATAATTAATTTTTATATATCAGCAATAAAAAAATACATTATAGCAATAAAAAAAACACATTTCAGCACTAGAAAAAATAGAATTCAGCACTAATATTGACATTTCAGTATTAGTAAAACACATTTCAGCACTACAAATCAAATTTTAACACTAAAAAAAACACATTTTAGCACTAAAAAAATAGATTTCAGCACTAATATTGACATTTCAGCATTAAAAAATCACATTTCAACACTAAAAGAATAGATTTTAGTACTAATATTGACAAGTCCCGTAAGATTAAGTAAAGGAAATTAATAAATGACCCACTTTATTTTTGTTTCTTTAATATTAAATCCAATAGTTTATTTACATAAGGATAAATTTATAAAAATTATTTTGTTTTAAAATATTTTTTACATATCATAGAAAATAAAATAGTTTTGTGTGTATATATATATATATTATTTCGGGCCGAGCCTAGTTCGGGCTTGAAAGTGCTTCGCTCACGCTCGACTCAAATTGAATTCGGACTTAATATCTCGGCTCAAACTCAATAAAAGCTCGACCCAAATTTAGCGAGTCGAGCAAGCAGGCTTCGGGCCCGCTCGGCTCAATTGACAAGCCTACCGACGTCCTAGTTTCTTCCACCTTTAATATTATCTCTTGTACTTGTTCGTTTATTCCGTCTTTATTTTTAGTTTAGAAACTTAATTACTTTTATACACTCATATGTCTAGTTGGACAGTCAATATTTTATAAAAATCGACGAAATTTCTGTGGGTTCGACCCGTACTTACACACGATATATTGCAATAGCTCGTGCACTTGCGGTAGTTTTATAACAAATAAAACTTGACAACAAGTTTTTGACGCCGTTGCCAGGGATTTCAGTCGATTTTAAGAATATTGATTTTCGGACTAGTTTTAAAAAAATAAATAAATAAAATTGAAAAAAAAAACAAAAAACATCAAATATTCCAGTAGCTATTTATTTTTCAGAATAAAAAAAAAAATTAAAGTCTTTTTGTGATTAAATAGTGTTTTTGACACTAGTGTTGTCTTAAACTACCTAAAAATTTGAAAATTTTGAAATTATTTTTTTCTTTCTTTCTGAAACTCTCCAGATTTCAACGCTACTGTATAAAAAAAAAACTTTACAAAAGAAAAAATTCTGATTTAAGTTTTTTTTAATAAATAGCACTTTTAGTACTAGTTTATCACAAAAATACATAAAAAAATTTGAAAAAATATATTTTTTATGCAAATTTCCAGATTCGTTTTTTTAATTAGTGGACCCAAAAAACAAAATCAGTACTAATTTACAGAATAAAAGCAATAAAAAAATTTGTTTCATAAGTGTGCTTGGTCATTTTTGTTTGTGTGTTGAATACACCATTAGCGCGCGTGTCGTTTTAATTTTTTTTTCTTTCCTTGTCATTACTTTTTTTTTGTGTGTGTCGTACTTTACAATTGGTGCATTTATTTTTGTGTTATTTTTCGGTAGCACACTAAATAAATGCAAAAAAAAGAGAAGAGATTGACGTAATAAACTACAATGGGTGATCCCAATATTGTTATCCCATCATATTTTTCGGATTCCTATATTGATGATTTGGATGTGTGGCTAGAAACTATTGAAAATTCGGATAACTACATATTTCGATTTGAGTCGAATGGGTCAGTAATAATTTAAAAAAAAATTAAAGATGGCATGGACGAGAGTCCAACTCCTTTAATTACAATTTTCCCACCAAAGTGTATCAACTGGGAAGAAGTGAACCAACGTTGTAATGACGAGATTTCTAAAAATTGTCATGAAATAATTGAAGATAATCAATTTTGTCTAAAGAAAATTGACAAACTTACACAAGTAATAATTGTGATTATTTAGATGTTGACTTTTGTCAAGTTTTTTCTTATAATTCAATTGATAAAATTGCTACTTCACCTTATCCGTGGAAAAATCTAGTGGAGGATTTGTTACCCGATTTTATCGATAATTCTAGTGATTATGATGGTCCTCCCATTTTTGACGAAGAGAATACATTCCCGTGTGATACATCTTCGTCCCGTATTTTTTGTAAGGTCTCACATTTAGGATTGGAGTATGCATCTCCAATTTTACATGACTATTTTAAGAATAGGGATAGTAAATATGTGGATCGTTATTGTGATTTATTACCCCAATGTGATGCATCGACACATGATTCACGTGCTTTGAAATTCTTTATTTGTGATGATGTCGGTGATCACCATTATGACCGTGACTTTAATTTTTGGATTTATGTTGTGCGGTCATATTCACTAGTTTATACTACTTTTTTACTTAGTACTATAAAGTTTATTAATTGGAATGACCCACAACTATTTCGATTATTAATTTATGGTGATGGTGATAATTATCACAACTTCGTATATAATTTTTTTTCCCCTCCTTCTTAGATTTTTTTAGGTTGTTTAGCTTTATTTTATGGCTAACATACACTTGTATAGTTTTTAAGTAGGTGACACAAGTGGAAATTCACAGGTAATATCCTCATTTTACTTCTCAACTTTATTTTATTTGTCCATATTTTGATTTGTGTATACATTGAGGACAATGTAAAATTTAGGTTTGGGGGTAAGGATAGTATTTTTGAAAAAAAAAATCAAAAATCCAAAAGGATTTTCAATATAAGTGAGTTTTGAAATAATTTCTTAATATAGAATTAATTCACAAATCTCTCAACTTATAAAATTTTGACACTTAGCCATATAGTATGATCAAAAATGGATATTGAGGCGAAAGTTAATATGCTTAAAGAATAAATGTGGAGATTTTACCCGGTGAGATATTATGCAATTCATCGTTTTCGAGAGATTTAAATCAATCCGAGTTAAAATAACTCAAACTTTCCTTCAGTGATAAATTCGTTGATGATCTCAAATATATTGTTTTGTTCGATTACTGAAAACAAAAGGTCAAAATCATAATCTTATGCACTAGAAGTCTTAGTAAGTCGTCTTGAGACACAAATCAACTTAATGCAACTTGAGAAAAGAGATTAGGCCCACGTTCCAAAGCCCAAAAATTAAGCCCAAACTCCAATATTTTTTACATTATTACATTGCAAGCCCATTTGAGCTAAAAAGAAGATAAGTCTTTTGTTGAAATCCCACTATCCTACCCCACTCCAACTAGGAGTTTAAAGCCCATAAAAAGAAGACATACCCATTTTCTGAGAATAATAGGGTAAAATTACGATTGAAAAAAGGCCAAAAGAAAATGAGGTTGCAAGAATGATGTGTGAAAAGAAGAGAATAAAAGGAAAAAAAAGGAGAAGAAAGAAAGAAAAAAAAATGTGAGTTTGAAAGGAAAAAAAAAGGAAAGAGAAAAGAAAAATGGAGGTGAGAAAAAGTACCTAAAAGTCAAAATACCGAAAAACCTCTATATTCTCAGAAATTTTGAACTTGAAAAGCCATTCTTTCTAGCCAAAATTCGAGCCTACAATAAAACCAAAGAAAGTCCTAATCGATCTCAAGTGAAGTTAGTTAAAGGTGGATAGAAGACGAATAGGATCTATGGTGTGATTCAATGTATCAAAAAGTAATCGATTTTCCGTTCATGAGATCATATTCATCCATTATAAAAAGTTCGTCCTTGATCATGTATATGTGAAATTTGTTCATATAAATTTACTCTTTTATTCACATATACCGAGAGAAAATAACCCATTTCCGAGTGTTCGATTGTGAGTGCATTCCGTGAGACTTTGAAATCAAAACAAACTTTCGGATAAGAAATGTAACGATAATTGACGGTTATATTGGCTATGCACACGCACACGATAAGTTGAGATTGAAAAGTGAAATTCTGCTATATTTAAGAAGTTTGCATTCAAACTTGGTTATATTACTTTTGAGTCTTTTGTATTGAGTCAAGTTTTTGAATTTTGTGGGTATATTCTCTGCAAACCCTCACGAGACAAAACTCGTCCACTAGGGCAACCTAAAGGTTTAACGGCTTGTTGCACATGCTAAGTGAAACCGTGATTCCTACGAAAGTGAGTTAGATTTTAATTTTTGCTCGAGGACTAGGAAAGAAAGAAAATAAAGAGATTTTAGAGTTATTTTTATTTCAAAGAAAGAAAATATAAATTTTAGAATAAATGGGATTAATAATGCAATTTTGAAAACTTCACGCTCACATCTTATATTGCTAATCTCTTGTGCAAGTTTGTTTTTAAGTATTGGCAGATTTAAAAAGAAAGCGGTGAAGCCCGAACGCAAAATGGGCATGAATTGGGCACTTACGCAACTTCAGGGGTGAAATTGTAAATTCAAATGGCTGACTTCGGACTCGGACCAACCATGGAAATTGAAGACCTTGAATCAAGGGACGCCTGGGTTCAAACGGCGTGACAATCGGAGTTGAAACGAAGAAGTTATGTCCGTGCAAAGTTCGAATTCAAATGAAAGTCAAAGTCAAAGCCCCGAGTCAATACTTGAAGTCAACCTCGAGATACGAACACTATTAAAAATTTGTTGGGCTCGAAATGAGGGTCATGTCGGTTCAAACGGCAAGTCAATCAGACTCCGAATGAAGAAGTTATGGTGATTTGGGCTATTGTACAAATTAGAAAATTTGGGTTTTAATATGTTGTTAAATATAATTGGGTGTATGTTTATATTAGAAAGAGCTGTTGGGTAAGCTGGTTGGCAGAAGGGAGAGAGCTGCGCGAGGTCAGGGGTTCGACCCCTGCCTGCCCCATTTATTCTTTTTGGCGAAAATCCCTAAACTCAAACCCATTGCCCACTAACCAAACCCACCACCCCACTACCAAAACCCATGTTTTTTCTCTTCCTTTTTCTTTTGCCGAAGCAGCACTAACCAAACCCACCAACCCATGTTTCTTCCCATAATTCCACCCCATTTTCCCCACGTTATGTACCTGATTTTGTCCCCTTTTTGGGGTATAAATCATAAGCCAATTTCGACATTTTGAAGGGACTTGGAGAGACTTTGAAAAAAACATTTTTGGATAGAAAAATAGACACACTTTGAGAGATAATATCTGTGTAGGTGGCATTTTTTTAGGCTTTACTTTTGGAGAGAAAAAAAAAGAGACACACTTTGAGAGATAAAAAAATCTGTGTAGAGAGTATTTTTGAGGCACACTTTGGAGGAGCATATCGTGTATTGTAATTCAAGTATTGGACCCGAAATTTTGTAAGTTGACATTTATTAATGAAAATTATTTCTTCATCTTGCAATATTTGTGTGTCAAATATGTTGTGTGAGTAGTTTACTTACTAGGACTTAGGTGATGTTTGTAATGACTAATTAAACCACGCATGTTAATTTAATTTCGTACATATTCCGACGTGTTCTAATTTGAAATAAAAAAAAATTCGATATTCGCTTTAAACTACACGAGAGTGTAATTTTAAACCTCAATGAATTAATTATAAATTCATGCTTTAAAAAATTTAAAGTTGTCATTTTTGATGGGTTATACTTGCACTTAGATGTTTTGATACCTCATCCTTGAATACACGTTAAAAATTTAAAACATGATATGTTCGAGGGAATAGGGATTTATGGTGTCTAATTCAAGAGACGTTAAAATATTTTAAGCGCATGTAATGTTTTATTCTCCGAAATGTACACGGCGAGAGTCGGTATATTTTGTGTTATAAATTCGGAACTACGAAATTAAATTGATGTGTTAATTTAATTAAAATTGACAAACGGAACCGACGTCCTAGTTTCTTCCACCTTTAATATTATCTCTTGTACTTGTTCATTTATTCCATCTTTATTTTTAGTTTAGAAACTTAATCACTTCTATACACTCATATGTCTAGTTGGACAGTCAATATTTTATAAAAATCGACGAAATCTCTGTGGGTTCGACCCATATTTATACACGCTATATTTCAATAGCCCGTGCACTTGTGGTAGTTTTATAACAAATAAAACTTGACAAAAGACATCACCTCTTTTAGAATCTGTATTTATTAATGAATTTGTATTCGGGCATGTTTTTATCACACACGAATAAATAATCTCACACATAAGATGTGAAATTTACCCCTTTTGATACCCATGAACTAAAATTAGTTATTGTGCAATTTATCCTTTGATTTTGGGTAATTTTATTCTCATATTTCGTACTGGTAAATTGTAGAGTTTAGATCATAAAATATAAAAAATATATAATTAAAGAAGAAGAATTCAATAGATACTCTTTCTCTCCAGTCTTTGACTTCATCTTGCGATTCGAAGACATAACGAGCTGCTTGCTTGTATTGTAGATTTGTGAGTTTCACCTCTTTAGGGTTCCTAAATGGCAATTCATCCTCAAACTCGCCAGGTTCCTCAATCATTCGTTCTCCAGGAGGAATGAACTTCCTCACCTCTTGTTATGGCATATGTTCCCTAGCGTATAACGATGATTCCACCATTACGTATTCTTCATCAATTGACCCTCAAATATACCGTGTATTATATATGCAATCTTTGAATATTTTCATAAAGCTCTCAAAAGGATACATCTAATGATACCTAACATGACCACAAAACAAAACTTCATCGTATAAATGCACTAGTAGGTCGATGCTAATATCAGAGAACGATAGAGTGAAATATTTCTCTAATACACAAACTGATTTGAATTATTGAATGATGAAGATTTTTGTGTTCAGGAAAGCAATGCCGAAATAACAGATGGATTAATTGGATGATTACGTTCCAGTTGTGAGATTTGCACTGTTACAAGTTATTTACTTGGTAACTTACTACCCTACGTAAATTACAAGAAAAATCGGTTGGAGTTTTCATGTTGAACAGCGTGTCTAAGAGGATCTTCTTATCACTAGCAGTCAAAGTGAAACCAGCCCGAGGGATAGAAATCCTTCTTATTGTAGGATCATTTTTTAACCATAGTTTCTTCTTTATTTTCATCTCCTATAGATCTAGGCGGGACCTCTCTCCATTTTTGGAATGAGATCCACCCAGACATGTTCCTATCAGATGTTCTACAACATTCTTCTCCGTGTGCATAACATCAAATACACGCCTTACACGATGATCTTTCTAATACAGAAAATTAAAAATTATTGATTGCTTGAACCATGGCTTCGCTTTACTAGGGTTGTTCGTATCCCCCTATCTTTACGCTTCAGGTTTACAAACTGGGGGTGTTTTCCTACGTAAATTTCCCCGCAGTTGAAGCCGTCCCCTTCCCCTCGATCTGCTGACCAAAAATCCGAGCATGTGGGGTTCTACACTCGTGACCGACAGGTAAAAAGTTAGACTTGTCATTCCTAAAAGGTTGACTGGTCGACATAAATCTACAATGACCCGTGTAACTAATCTTACTACTATGTTTTAGACTACAGGCTTCAGTTTCCTCCCCACATATGAGACATCCATAATAACTATTAACATTATAATCAAACAAGGTCCCCTAAGTTGAAAGGTCGTCGATTGCCCACATCGCCATTGCTTTAAGTGTGAACTCTTCACGAGCTAAGAATATATCAATATCATCATTGGGAGCCTTCAGCCCGAGTATCAATGAAGACAACAATGTGAACTCCTTTATCATGCATAGTATCGGAGGGAGACTTAAAGGCGCCAAGAGAACTGGACAACAAATCTGACTATTACTTAAATTACCAAAAGGGTTAAACCCACCGGTTGAGACTGCAAGACGAACGTTGCATGGTTCCTTTGAAAATTCATGGTATCGTGCGTTTGTAATTTTTCAAATAGGTGAATTAATTGGATGATGCATCAGATTCCCACCCACCTCGCATCGAGCATGCCATATGAGGGCCTCCACTAGCCATAGTACAATAAAAAATCGTTTTAACCATGGCCCAAGTGGAAAATGCTTCAAAACCTTTTGTGGGACTTGCATGCACTTGCGATTTTTTCAGCTTTGTCCTTTCCATTCTCATAAACCACATATCTGGGCTCGCTGCATATAAGACATTCATCATTCTCTTCGTTACTTACGGTACAATATGCAATCATACTTTCATGCATGAATATATTTGTATTTCAAACCCAAACCCTTCAAGGTTTTCTTTATAGTAGGATAATTGTTTGGTAACGTGTTCTCTTTGGGGAGAATATCTTTAACCTACTTAAGAATTCTGGTTACGCTATTCCCAGACAAACCAAATTGACTCTTCAAATTATGCAAACCAATCATTTCATATAATACTGAGTGATCTTCATCACAATCTTTATATAATGGTCTAGCTGCATCGACTTTCAACCGTATGTATTCCAGATCTCCTAGAAGTTCGACATTAATTTTTTCATTTAGTTGACCATATCCATAGGTTGGTGTTTTAGACGGTTGCGGAGTCCATAAGCATCATCAATTAATTTGGTTAATGGACGATGTGTTGGTGAATCATGTACCACTTTCACTTGTTGGGGTTCCGTTACGCGGTCAGGTACCGACAATTCTTCCGGAACATAAGAAATATTTTTTTCACCATGGTATGCCCATATTTTATAGTCTTGACAGATTTGCCACTTTATTAAATTCAACTTAACATATTCCAATGACTTATATTTTTCATTCATACAACAGGTGCATGAACACGAAATCTTGTCACTTTTAAGATTTTTAAAAGAGTATTTAACAAATTATTTAAAGACATTTACATGATTGTTTGAAATTCAGTTAGTCTCTCCCATCCACTATTTTTATAGTGGGAAATCCATGTAATAACCTTGAAATTTCAGTCCCGTGGTAATAGCAAAAAAATATTATTACAACTGAAACATAAAGAATCTTCTTACAACTGAAGCAATAAAAGCATATTATTAAAACTAAAATAAAACCAATATTCTTACAACTGAAACAAAACCAATGTTATTACAACTGAAACAAAAAAAATGTTATTAAAACAGAAACAAAACAAAATATTATTTGATTTTTCCAACAAATAAATTGGCCAAGTAAGAAAAGAGTCTGCATAATTCCTCAATTCCAAGCCATCCCCGCCTTCAGCGAACACAGGTACATCTCCGCAACCGTTGTATATTTCATCGACCAGTATTTGAACCTCACCCGTCTCCAAAGTTCGATCGTGTACTCGAGTTTTGATAACCTTGAAGATGAGTGTGCACACCCCAATAACCCTCTTATTGCTCAGGTATTTGAAATAGTACTTTTTGCCATAGTAACCGTGAGTTATGGATTATGATCCAAGTCTCGTGACATGCAGAGGCTCGGGGAATGGGAATGTTAAATGAGGCGGCATTTCGGAGGGGAATGTTAGATGAGGCGACATTTGGGAAGGGAAACTTGAAGGGGGAGGATAAGAAAAATCTTGAGGAGGAGGGTGAGGGTAAGGGTAACCTTGAGGAGGCGGCATTGGGATCCTATAATTTTGGAAAAGGGACACAAGTTACCCAATTTAATTCGTCAACATTCCCAGGTTATTTTTGATATCTTGGACATCCCCATCGGTCTTAAACTATCGTTCCTCATTGGATGATAAATGATCCTTGATCGAAGAAAACTCATCCACAAGAGGTGCTGTCTGTTAAAATTTTATTTTTGGCATATGTTAGCCAACACCTCTCGTCCTCCCCTTTTTGTCATATCTAAAGGTCTGGGTCAGGGCATCATTTTCAAGGTTAAAGTCATCATTAGGACTCGAACATGACTGGCTACTGATGGCCTCTATTGATTCTAGCGTCTCAGCCAAGTGCGACGAAAATTTATTATCTTTTCCCCGTCGAGCATGCATGAATAAGTTAGACCTATTTGGTCTTTTACCCGCATCTGGAGCATCCTTTATCCTACTCGCTCATCCATTTTTCAAATCCTCATAGGATTTGGATCCCAGCTTGTGGATATCAGTTTTTTGTGCCCTATTTTTTTTATTTTTCTCCCTTTGGACCAACTTTTTCTCCGTCGTCTCATTCTCCAAAAACTTATTCCACCGGTCCACAAGAATTTCAACATTGGGAGGCACTCTCTCTTTCAAAGATAAAATATTGGAGCTCGCTGCCTCCTTTGGGAAATATTTCTTTCGAAGGTTTCTCCGTATGTCCTCAATAATTCAACAACCTGAGATAGAACCTTATTCTTGGAACGATTGGAAATGAGAAATACTGTAATACCCCATATTTTCGAAGATTTAAATAATTATGTGATTTATTATTATCTTGCGATTAAATAAATTAAAATACGAGAATTAATTATTAATCAGGATTTAAATTTGAATATTTACTAGTGTGAAGAGAAGTTAGTAATTGTTAATATGACTATGAGAATAAATAATATAGAATGGCGATTTTGTATAACTTGTCATGAGAGAGAAATACGACAATTTGGTATATTAAGTCAGGGACGCGCGTATTTGTCGTGTTAGGACTAATTAAGTGGAATAAATGGGAAAATTATTTTAAGTAACTCGTATGATCATTTAGAGTGCGCCATTGAGTCCGAAGGGGTCGAGATAGTCAGAAAACTTTACCTGGGTATTTTATTTGGACTCCGGGATATTTTTAGGCCAAGCCGGTACCCGGTAGGGGTAGTTTTGTAATTTGGATTTTTGGAGGAATTAAATGTACGAAAATTGGAGAAATATTATATTAGATAATTGGGGACAATTAGGGTTAGGAGACACCAAAATCAAGAGAGAGCCATAGTGGGCAAGGGAGAACAAATTCCAAAGGAGGAGAAGTTATGTTCACCACCTTGCACAACCACCACCACCATCGTGTAGATTGAAACGCGAGGAATACATCCATACCAACAACACCAATGGATCAGACCTTTGAAATCGAGGCAAGTGTTTATTGCTTGCTTGCTTTAGCGATAATTGTGTTCATGTTAGTTTAGGTTAATAACCTTTGTTATGGAAGTTAATTTGGGTGAAATTGGAGAACTATATCATAAACTAGGGTTGATTTGATAAGCATTTGAATCACACATGTAAATAGGATGATGCCTACGAATTTATGATGATATTTATAAACCAATCTGGGTTTAATTTAGAAGTTATGCATATCAATTTAAGAACTAGGATTTTTGATAATAAATTGAGGATTTCGAATTATATTGTATTGTAGACTTCAACGAGTATGTTGTCTTACTATGTTGATCCCGGTGAGCAGGGATGTTCTACTGATGTGCAGGGTATATTGACTTATTATAGAGAGGAGAGATATAGCTCCTTAATTATATAGCGCTAATAACTTGTGATCGGGAGAGCGCCACATTATATGTTGTCTTTAGTGACATGAAAGTAGATGCGTGGACTTTCATGTTCGTATATGGGAATTCAGGGATATATGTTATGGAGTAAGGACTTAACAGATCTCGACGACCAACAGTGTTAGGCAGTAGTGTATCGGGGGGGGGGGTTCCTTGTTTGGATTTCTCTTTGAGAGACATCCCACTCTTGAAACTTAGTGAACGTTGGAAGTTGGGAGAAGTTTGCCTTTAGTAGATGGATTTAGTATCGTAATGATTACCCGTATACGTAGTTATAACTGTGAGAGAATGGTTATATTACAGATTAAGGTCGATGGATCCGTATAAGAATAACGTGATAATGTTACCAATCGTTGACACCACGAGCTGACCGGTGGGCCAACCTAAGATATTATTAGGGGGAAAAGGTAGGGTGGCTGAGTAGGACCTTACCATATAGTCATGCCAAGTATGTGGGGCATAATTGGTTATTTATATAAAATGTCTAGTACGGTGTCACTGCAATGCACAAAAAATAGGGTGTATGGGCACCCTAGATAGTTGAATTATTGTATTTTCCATAATGGAGAATTATGGCACAATGCGTATTGAGAGAGGTAACTGAATGTAGAAGAGTGACTTCAGAACTTAGCTGTTTGATGGGTTAGGGAAATTAGGACCGTTAATTCCCAGATTTGCCATGAGGATAGTATAGGAAGAATCCGATAAAGTTTAACTCGGGGAAGTTGAAACTTACTTAATAGAATATGAAAAGAGCATGTTTCACGGGAGTCTGAAGCTTAGAGAGAGGGGGAAGGACTTGCGACATGCATTGATGACACTGTTGCCTGAGCCATAGATATGGATGTGGTTATAAGAAAGGTAAAATGCGTAACGATATAAAGCCGTAGTAGTGATGGAATAAGAAAAATAAGACATTGCTGAGCTCCAGTTGGAAGTGGACCATCAGGAAATAATAGAGTTCCTTCAGCATTAGGAATTCCTTAGTAGTAATGAAAGAGTGAATCCATGGACCATTTTAGAGTTAATTACTTCGAAACGGGATCACGACCCTATGTGGGTGAATGTGGGTCGTGTAATTAAAATAACTCAAGTTATGCCAAGTTAGGACAAATCATAACTCAAAACTAGTAAACCCCAACCATTATTCCTGGGATCGTAAGGTTATATGGGGTAAAAATAAAGTTTTTGTCCAAAAGAGTCAAGAGAGTCATAACTAGATTATTGGGAAGAGTTTATGGGAGACCATGAATATCGAGATGGGAACGTATCCGGCCTAACGCACTCGCAGGTGGACGGGAAGACTGAGAGGCTTAGTTGCACATTACGAGGTATGTTATATTTCCAATTATGGGAAGGTTTAGTGCAATATCTTCCACTGGTGGGGTTAGTGTAAGACGACTCCCCTCGGCTCTTTATGGATAGGATTCCATTCGAGGCGTTATATATATCAATCCTTGTCATCCTTGTGCTTATTAGATAGAGGGGAGGAAAATAATCTACTGGGTCCAGAGGAATTTTAGGACCCGTTAACCAGGATGGAAATGATTGGGAGTTGCATTATTGCATGTTGGAATGAGGGAATTGGTACCGAGTGATGTGGGATCTTTTCCTATTATTGTTAACTTTGAGCCGATAGCGTATATGCTTGGATTCCATAGTCCCTTGCGGAGGCAGTATGGTGAAAATGTGTTAACATTTATAGTATATGTTGTGTGTAAAGTATATACCGTACAAGCAAGAATAGACTACTAATGAAACGTAGTAGTAGGACAAATTTGTAAATATCTAAATATCAATTAACCTACTAGTGCGAGTAGTAGGAGAGTAAATTATAACATCAGTGAGGTGTTCATTATTAAGGGTATTCAGAAATGTACTGTATGGGCGGCACTGCATAGATTACATGAGATGCGAGATTAATACCCGGAGTTGTCATTACCTGAAATGCCTTATTCTTTGAATTTTGGGACCAAATTCCGTTATTGGGGGGAAGTATGTAATACCCCGTATTTTCGAAGATTTAAATAATTATGTGATTTATTATTATTGTGGGATTAATTAAATTAAAATGCGAGAATTAATTATTAATCTGGATTTAAATTTGAATATTTACTAGCGTGACGAGAAGTTAGTAATTATTAATATTACTGTGAGAATAAGTAATATGGACTGACGATTTTATATAACTTGTCGTGAGAGAGAAATATGACACTTTTTTATATTAAGTCGGGGACGCGCGTGTGAGTCGTGTCAGGACTAATTAAGTGGAATAAAAAGGAAAATTATTTTAAGTAACTCGTATGATCATTTCGAGTGCGCCATTGAGTCCGGAGGGATCGAGATAGTCAGAAAACTCTTCCCGGATATTTTATTTGGACTCCGAAATATTTTTAAGCTAGGGCGACACCCGGTAGGGGTAGTTTTGTAATTTGGATTTTTGGAGGAATTAAATGAATGAAAATTGGAGAAATATAATATCATCTAATTGGGGACAATTAGGGTTAAGAGACACCAAAATCAAGAGAGAGCCACAGTGGGTGAGGGAGAGCAAATTCCAAAGGAGGAGAAGATATGTTCACTACCTTGCACAACCACCACCACCATCGTGTAGATCGGAACGCGAGGAACGCATCCATACCAACAACACCAATGGATGAGACCTTCGAAATTGAGACAAGTGTTTATTTCTTGCTTTCTTTAGCGATAATTGTATTCATGTTAGTCTAGGTTAATAAACCTTTGTTATCGAAGTTAATTTGGGTGAAATTGGAGAATTATATCATAAACTAGGATGGATTTGATAAGAATTTGAATCCCACATGTAGATAGGATGATGCCTATGAATTTATGATGATATTTATGAAACAATCTGGGTTTAATTTAGAAGTTATGCATATCAATTTAAGAACTAGGTTTTTGATAATAAATTGGGGATTTCGAATTATATGGATGATTGGTGATGATTTAATGATGTTAGGTTATGGGAAATCACATATATATGCCAAAATAATGTTTGGTATTGATTGTTGGAGGATTGGGCTTGATCTTTAGAGGTTTTTATGAGTAAAAGTGATGAAAAACGGAGATGTCAAAGGTTGAAGATGAAACAACATCATCTTGCGCGATGTCGCGCGAAGTAGGTCTTTCAAACAAGATTGGTATCTCGCGAGAAGTTGATAGAGCGATATTGAGATATCGCGCGAAGTCGAGTGAAGACTGGTTCGAGCGACATGTGTAACTCGTTCAAACGACTTGGCTTTCAGGTTCGAGCGAGATTTCTAATTTTTAGAGATTTTTCCTATTTGCCCCTATTTGGGAAATAGTCAATTTGAGTGAGGAAAAATTAGTGTTCGATGAACCCAAAATAGTGCAGAATTATTGGGAGTTGTTTAGGTGTAATGATTTAAATATTTGGGACGATGAGTTTACCTTGAAGATTACGAGAGAGAGATAATCGTAATTGTAAATGCATCGAGAGTATTACGTGATAAATACTTATGATATTAGTTTTGAAGATATGGAACTTATAAGAATAAAAATTAGTGGTTACTTGTGGGACTTATTATGATTTTGCATTAAGGATTTTCGAGTGGCATATTATCCTTATATATATATATATTTCGAGATAGGGAATATCGTAATTTAAAAATATATTGATAGTATTTAGTGATAAAAATACTATGTTTGAAATACGACATTTGGTTGTGTGTATACCGTTTGATTGATGGGTTGTGTGTATACCTATATTTGATATTATCTGTATGACATACCTAGCTGCTTGCTATCGCGGGGGTTGTGTAGAGACGATCTTATCCTGAGTGACCTTCGGGGGGATATTTGACTTGTATCTCAGAACATAGGACAGTGATGACTTATTTGTGAGTTGATAAGTCGCTGACTATGGGAGCGTAGGTATGTGCGTGACCCATAGGTATATGAACTATGTTCGCCGCCAATACGTGTGATTTATTTATATGGTTCGTGGGATATTTTCGAATAGATAGTCCTTGTTTGAGTACGAGATGTACCGGGACATGATAGCAGAGTATGCCATGCACTACATGTATAGCCTTGGGGTGCTGTGTTAGTATATATATAATAGTGGTGGATATTTATATATATACTTGTGTTATACTTACAATGTGATATTTGTAAGCTATTAAGATTGGGTCAATACATATATAATAGTGAAAGATATATATGTATGCTTTTGGTATATCTAAAATGAGATAATATCAGATTATTAAGATAGTGAAATCTTCAGTAACGTAAATAGTAAATACTTAACTTTAGTGTGATCACACTTATTTAAAATGATAAATGTCGAGATCAAATACGGGATACTACTACGAGAGGTAATTAATAGGATACGCCTTTTCCTAGTTAGGAGTGTGTCATATGGCTAGGTTGGATTAGATGTACGTTAGGCGTGCACACTAGTCGAGAGGTGAGAATCTCATGTGAGAGTTCGAACTAACTTGCATATGATACTTGCTTTAATGCAGTTTTAAATACTTACTAATAAATCTTTTTAAAACATCTGGCTCTGACCCGTCTCTTGCATTTCTTCTCTCTTTTTCTCTCTCTATATATGTATTAGTACAGGTGCCCAGCCATAGGGACACCGGTTCTAGATAATTGGATGGTTGCCGAGCTGCAGCTGTTGTGGAAGTTGTGGGTCATTGAGATTGGACGCTTCTCTCAGTTCATTCAGTTCCTAGTTCAGATATCTTAGTTCGGGAATGTGTCGCCCATTCTCATTAGCGGAGTTATACTCAGTTTCCTTTATAGTTCTTTTTAGTTGAATTGAGTATTTATTATGGTTTGGATTGTGACTTTGAACTGGAGGTTTTATCCAGTGTTAATTATTCAGTAATTGATTCTGTCAGCATTAAATTCTTGTGTATGGTTTATAATTACATGTCCAAAAATTTATTAAATCAATTGGTTTCAAATTAAATTGGAAAATGTTTTGACACTAGATTAATTAAATGTTAGGTAATTAATTGGATATAAGTTTTTGACAGTGATGCTAAGAATGAACCAACCGAACATTCTATTATAAATTTTATAAATGACTGATCACCCGATATTTAATTGGGCGGGGTGTCACAAATACTTGCAGAGTTGATCATATATGTCATCTTTAACATCTTGAACAACCAAGTTGCAATTGTCTGGTCCACTAACCCCCAGGTTCATTTTCCCCAAAGCCAAACACCGGGCTTAAAAGTTCAGTACATCATTCCTTTCACCCATCGAGTTATTCTCAAGAAGGGAGAACCTAATGGGCTTCTTTTGAATTGAGTGGGAGGCGTCGACAGTGTTGGATGGGTGCGATGGAGCAATGAGAGTGCTAGATGAGGGCGCCGAAGCAACTATAGTTGGACTTGGTGAGGAGGTAACCATTGGCGGTGAACCTTGTTGCGGTGTCCCCTCGGCACTTTGTTCCCTTGGGTTGTTTCCTTCCGACATTATGTACAAAAATGAAAAACCATAAGTGACTAAAAAATTATTATTAGAAATTATAATTAATTAATAAAGCTTATGACTATATATTTATATATATATACCTTTTCAAAGTAAGACTTCAAAATATGTTCAATGTGCCTGATCTCCATCCATTCGATATTAGTTTTTAAGAACCTATGAATTTTTGCACGTGGCGAACTAGGAGGAAGGGTATATATGATTGATGTGTAGATATCCGTGACATGAGCTCTGAATCCCATCATTGGTAAGATTTAATTTAGTGTGCATATGGCATGAGACATCACAGTCTATATCAATACTCTCTGTGCGCAATTTTATCCATAATGGGTGGATTTTTTTTCTGCCTTCTCCAGCAACGTAACTAAGATCAGGGCTACGTCGAGATTATGTGTGTGAAATATATTTTGTATAACATCATCCTAGTTTCTCGGTAGGGAGAATAGAATACGATCGAACATGCAATCTTGATGGAGATTAATTCCACGATTTATAAGGTAGTTAAATTGTTCGATATTTTTATTTCCATACCTATTAATAGGAGTACCCTACACATGATGCTCACTAATAAATGAGTTACGTGTGCGGTCTAATTGCAACCTCTCCAACTCTTGTTTCCAGCGATTATCACTGTGCTTTATTTTTCCTGAGAAAAATATACGAGGGTGCGCATATGAGTCCCATGGTTAAGTTATAAGGGTATATTAGCGTATATTAGTTTGATTAAGGTTTTGAGAATGGAAAGGATTTTGAGTATATTAGTTTGATTATGGTGCGGAACCTAAAATACTAGATTAATTTCAAACTCTAAATAAATACCAAGCCCTAAATGACCATACTCTTAAAGAATGCAATTTATTTTACTCACTAAGTAACCACATTCAGTCAATACTAACAATACTCAATTAATTTCAAACTCTAAATAAATTTCAAGCCCTAAATGACAATACCCTTATGTGTCGCAATTTATTTTAATCCATAAGTAACCACATTCAGTCAATACTAATAATGGCAATACCCTTAAACAATGCAATTAATATAAAACTCTAAATAACAATTCCTAATCAATGTTAATGATACCCAATAAATAATGCAATAAATAATGACAATACCCTTTTGTTGAAAAAAAAGTATACACACATACACACACATATTCACACATATACGCACACATACACACACATATAGAGATATACATACACACACACACACACATTAATATACACATATATACACACACATACACAAATATACACACACAAACATAGAAATATACACACACATATATAGATATACATACACATACACACACAAATATACACATACATATACGCATATATACACACACATACATAGATATACACATGTACATACATTCACACAAATATAAACACACATACACACATAAACATAGAAATACACACACACACACATTCACACACATATACATTAGCATTTAACATAGAAATACAAAAATTAGGGTTTATCTTTGAGATTGAGATAGCCGATTTTAAGAATGCAAATCTCTTAAAGAGAGAGAGAGAGAGAGATTGGTGCGGGAAGAAATGAAATGAAGGCGGGGTTTTTTTATTATAAGGAACCTAGTCACGGCCTAGAGCCGTGACCCACTACCATGACCCTTAAATTTTTTCCACATCAATGCGTAGGCAACCATGTGGTCATGACCCTAAGCCGTGATCGATAAATTGGTATGGTCATGGCCCAAAGCCGTGACCCATTAGGTGTGCATTGTGGACTCGATCATGGCTCAAGGTTGTGACCTTACCGTGAGCAACCGTGAAGGGAAATTTGGCGCGAATTTGGCGCCATGATGGTCACGCCCTAAGGCCGTGACCCATACTGGTTAGGGATTTGGTCTGTGACCACTTCTAAGAGCAGCCATGGCCACACTGAGTTATGGATATGGTCACGCCAAATTTTATGTGGTCACGACTTTGGGCCGTGACCAGCTGGTCAGGGATCTGGACCGTTACTCCATGGGGGTGACCATTCGCATGATTTGGTGTATTGAATGATGGGTAAAACTAGGATATATTAAAACTTAAAAAGTTTGTGCACTTATAGAAAGTGTAGCTGCCACTACTACATTAGAATCCCTTACATCAAAAAGAGTAAAAATTCTACCTCGTGTGACATAATCCTTATTGTCATTAAAAGGCTTTATTGGCGCCTTCCTTTCATTAGGGAAATCTTTTATTTTATGTCGCCACACCCAAAGCAATTTCTTGTCTCTAGATAACATGGTTGTCCTTTGTGAATATTAGTACATCCTTGGCATCCTACAACATTAAAGCGTTTGTTTATAAATGATCACCTAGAACTGGGCATAGTCCTAATGGGTTTATTATTGGGGTTCTTTACTCTTTGTTCCTTAAGCTTTCTCTTCCCCTCTCTAACCTGATTATATTATTCCACTGTCCTTCTCAGCTATTGTTGCCCTAGTCACTATGTCAATATATGATGTCAACTTTAGGATGAAAATCCTACTACGATTATTTAACCTTAACCCACGTGTAATACCTCATATTTCTGTGTATTTTTATTTAATTAATTTGAGGAATTAATTAGGAAAAATACATTTTAAATTAAATTACGCGAGTGAAGTAATTTAATGCGATTAGATAATAATTGTGACTATTTAATATTAATCGAGAGATAGATACTGATTAATATTGCATTATGATATTTACTAAGTGCGAATAGTAAATAATTGATAATTGCGGTTATACGGCATAACGAGTGATATATGCGTATTTTATTTGATCTCACCGGGAGTCGCGTGTAGACTATTTTAAGGTGAGAAGTGAGAAATGTATTTTAAATGACTCAGATGATAATTTAGGGATCATGAACGATTCCAAATGGGTCGAAATAGTCTAAATAGTGTACGCGGGAGTATAGTTTGGGTCCCAGGTCAATTTTGGACCAAACCGGCACCTATTAAGTGCGTTTTGGTCATTTTTCCAAAAGAGGTTAAGGGGCCAACGAAATTTATATTTAGAGATTGGGGTTAGGGCTCATAACACAACTACATTAAAGAGGCCATTTTAGACAAGAGAGGACCATTTTTCCCAACTTAAGGAGAGATTTGTGAAGTTAGTGAAGGGTTTCTTGCACCTCAAGGCAATTGAAAAGGAAAATTTGAGAAGAAATAAACAATCATCAACCAAGAATCCATGAAAGCAGATCAATTAATTAAAGGCAAGTGTTTATTGCAAATCAAATTGATGTTATAATACCCATGTGTAGGAATTTCATGAATAGATTGATTTGATTTAAAAATCTTTGATGAAAAGTACCAATTGATTACATGTTTGGGTAAAATTTCATGTAGTTAGTGTTTATATCTGTAGAGAATTATAAATCAGAAGAGCTTTGATTATTCCTACGAATTTAATTATGAGTTTTGAATTGAATGAAATGGATGAACAAAAAACTAGATTTATGAAAGAATTTTTAGGGTTTGATTCATTGTTGATTGATTTCGGTGAAGTTTTAATGTGTTTGAAACATTAGAAATCATCCTAACTCATGTAGAAATAGTTAGGAATAATCTAATTTGAATTTGGTGAAGAATCATGGGATTTGAGTAAATCAGAAAGGGTGAAAAATCAGAGAAGACAAAGCTTCACCTGTTCGATTGATCGATTGACCCATAAATGTCGATCAATCAACCAAATCCTTCGATCGATCTACCCTGGCAGATTTTGGGTTCTTTTCTTGGTTAAGTTTTATGGTATTACCAATGATGGAAGGGAATATTATGATTGATATTATACCTATGTAGGGACTTGTGTGAACACTCTTATAGATACGATAGTGATATAAATCATATAGTAAATAATACGGGGAGTATATGAGAGATATATACTACGTACTAACACGTATTATCGGGTTGTGGGAATACCTATTGATGCATAGTAATACATAGGTTGTGTGAATACCTAAAGTATACTATCTATATATTGGGGATCGAGGTGGGACTCCTAGCCAATATAATTAATGACTCCTGGTGATCGAGGTATGATTCCAAGCCAAGATATATAAATCACTATTTGCGATCGAGGTAGAATTTCGAGCCAATAACCCCTAAAATGTGATAAAGTGAGGTGATTATATAGTATGTATTTATAGTATATATTGTGTGAAAAATATAAATATAAAATGTGCTTAATTCGGTATTGGGGTCGATGAGTATTCGGACCGAATTGAAGATGATTGATATTGGGGTCGATGAGTGTCCGGACCAATATTGATATGCATAACATTTACTTTGGGGTTGAGGGATATCCATACCAATGTAAATGATAGGATGATTGGGGTCGATGATTATCTGAATCAATAATACTTATAGTATATATTGTGTGTGAAATATATACTTCATGATATTCTACTTATGTGTATATATATATACATCTAAATGATAAATTAAGTAGAGATAAACTTAATTTCAAGATTAAAAATAGGTTGGGAATATTTATAGTAAATTAAGTAGTGAGACTTAATTAGGGAAGCTGAATGATGTTAGATATGAAATGTTATATGGATTAAGTAGTGAGACTTGATTATGATGATGAAATTTAACATATGTGAATGTTACATAAGAAATGAAGAATATGCTAGAAATGTTAATAATGAATCGTGTTATATAGGCAGTAAGGGAGAGTATACTATTGATAAGATCTGTTATATACTTTAGTCGAAATAGCCTGGGTTTGATAGCTAGGTGGGCTAAGTATAGAACGTTTGGCGTGCACATTAGATGAGAGGTGAGGAAACTCAAGGGAGTGTGCGTAAACCTAACATGTGTAATCAATAACTGATTTTAATTGTGATAAATTAGTTGTTAAATGTTTTCAAATGTTTTGAGTACTAATACTTGCTATAAAAATGTTTTCAAAACCTTTTAGGTGTACATCCACATGGACGCCATACTTGATCTCATTCCAAGGACTCAGAGTTGTAGCACTATGGACGCTGACAAGGTTTGAGTAGCCGATTCATTCATTCAGATCTATTTTAGGATCTCATTCTTGTATCTCGTATATGGATAGTTTCAATTCTTTATTAGATTTTCTTAGTAATTAATTATGAATATTGCTTGGTTGTGGTTTGAGCCGATGGTTTATTCGGCATGACTTTGATTCATTTTCATATTATGATGTTTGGATTCTAGTGTATTATGATTGTTGATTTAGTTTTCAGCTACTTATTTATTCTGTTTAATTGAAAGATAAAATTTAGCACCGGTTTAATTAACTATTAGGCGATTAGTGATAATTTTTGGTTTTTGACAGTGATGCTAAGAATAAGCCATATGAGAAACCTGTTTTAATTTGATAAAGACATGATCACCCAATATTTGATTAGATGGGTTGTCACACCATGATCAAACTTCTTGGCTTTTAAAACATCAGTTACCACAACATGACGTGCAAAATGGGATAACTGGGTAAACTTTGCCTCATATTGACTAATCATCACATTTTCTTGAACCAGACTCATGAAGTCAACTTCTTTTTAGTCTTTCACCATTTCAGGGTAGTATTTGATGATGCTGGAAACAACACCACCCTTCAAGGTGTTTGTAAGCTCAATTCAATGTCAACAATGGCAGTATAAAGGTATATGTTTAGTAAAAGGAGGAGAGGAGAAGAGGAATCAACACCGAAATATAAGTGGTTCAGCCAATCAGGCCTACGTCCATTGTGCAAGTGTATGATGTGCATCACTGTATGATGGCTCTAATGGCCATGGATACAATCTCTCAAGCTCTCTCTCTCTACTGTGCGTTTAGACAGAGTTTTAGCTAGGGTTGCTAATTTCAGAATCCTTTGTAAGGTAGAGGATGACCTCTATATATAGTACCTAGGGGGTGTAATGTACCCCCCATGCATGTAATGTGTATGTGTGTGTTGACCTCACCAATATGGAGAAGCCATCTGTCACTGTCACATGTAGAGAATGATGATGGAATATTCTTCCCACGTGTGGGGAATAATCTTGTTATAACTAAGTTGTGTCCACGTGCCCTAATGCAAATGTCAGCAGATGCTCAGCTATCGTACTTGGTCATGACCTCGGCCTAGTACAAGCCGAGGTTGGTAAAGTCCAGTCGCTTGTTCAGTCCGAGGTGGCCATAAAGGTCTCGGCTCATATTAAGCCGAGACAATGGATAGGGGTCGGCATTATTCGAGGTTGTGTTGGCTTATGCTTGGAGCATCAACTGATGTCTTGACTAGGTTATTGGTAGAAAGGCTTCTTGCGAGCTCGGCCTATATCTGGTCGAGGTTGCCATTCCCATGTGTACGAGAGTGCTGTTGATCCTTATGATGTGTGCAATATCCTTTGGAGAGGCCGGTGGTAGTGTCGGCCTGGGCCGACCTTGCTATGGCCGATGGATGATGTCGCATGCCCAAGGCTTATCCAGTGTCGGCCATAATCTCGGCCGAGGTTGGTGTCTCTGAGCCGAGGTCACACTTGGGGCATATCAATCACCCCCAACCCTTAGTTACATATGAGAGCAGGTGACTGTGGGATTTTCACATCTCCGAGGCCTTTCTAATATGAGCCAATATTTGTTTTACACTTGTCAAATGTTGAAGTGTGGATTGCTTGGCAAGCGTGTGTTATCAGCTGCCTTTTGGGCTCCCAAGGCAATGATGGGCCTTAGAAATCGCGCCTGTATATTTAAGGGCTTTGAACCCTCATTTTTCCCTCCTTCCTCAATTCTCTCTCCTGTACGATTTCATTCCAACAGTTTCTCTCTCTAAAGGCGTTCTCTTCACGATTAGCATTCAGAGGTCCTTGGTGGTGATTTCTTCGAATTTTCTTCACTTCCCTTATTGTTTCATTCTCAGGTATCTTCCTCCCTTCATTTGCCTTAATTTTCTTTACTTTTTCCTATTTATTTGTATTATCCGGCGACTTTCTGAGCTTTTCGGTGAGATCACCATAGTTTCAGGCGAACTGTTCTTACTAGGTTAGGGTAGTTTGATCTTTAAATAGCTTTATTCCCTTGGTCAATCTTGTTTGTCACTTGATCTTTGAAGTGTAGTCTCTTCCTCTGATGCTCAGACCCCTCTATCAACTTCTTGAGGAATTCCCTTCCCTCAAAGAGAAGACTTTAGAAAAAATTAGGCAAATAGAGAGAGCACAGGAGGAGGCTCGTAGGTCATAAGAATTCCCTGTTAGACCCATCTTTCTACCACCTCTGAAGGTGATATATCCTGTTCCCTCGAAACCTTTTAATCAGGCAGAGGTTCCTACCGATCCAATACCGATGTCCGAGTTTGAGTCTTCCACCTCAGACCCCATGTCTATGGATTCCTTCCAGGAGGCCATGGACTTCACAACTCGGGAAGATCAGGCCCCTGATCAGGCCAAGGTCTCTAGCCGAGCCTCATCCCATAATAACTCGAGCACCTCGGCCTCTTCCTCAGAGGTTGAGATTGTTGAACCGAGTGTGTCCATTCCACCCATTCTTGAGGCCATTCCTCTGTCGGCCGTCACCAGGGCCGAGTTCGCTCAGAGGCTCTCGAGTAATCCATCAACGTCTGCTCCAGCCGACGTTGAGCAAGATAATGATGATGATGATGATGCTGAGAGTGATGCCGACGTCTTTGAGGCGGCCGATATTGAGAGTAATGTTACTGAGGTAGATCTTCTTTACTTCAGATATCTGTACTCTATCAGTCCCTCAATAAAGCTTCGATACCTCTGAGGGAAGAGAGGGCCTACAATGGCCGAGATGGTGAGATCTTCTTGTACGAGCAGATGTTCAAATTAGGATTCCGTTTGCCCATTTATCCTATTATTAGGTGCATCCTTGCCTTCATTAATTTGGCCCCTTCCCAACTGTCTCCCAATGCTTGGAGGGTTATAATAGGGGCCATAGTCTTATGGAGGGCTGTCCACCATTCAGACCTTCCAGTTGAGGTCTTCGTTGGTTGTTATGTTCCCTCATCGGCCAAAAATTATTCGAGCTACTATCATTTTGGAGCTCGAAAGCCTGAGAAAAAGATGCTCCAAAATAACTCAGACTTCCAACCACAACTGGAAGCCTTGATAATTTTTCGCTTCTGGGCCATGGGAATTTAACCCATGTGTACCCTCGTCTATTCTAGAGCTGAGGATGCCCCTGAGATGGGGTAAGGTCATAATGTCTGCGAGGGCTGACCCTGGTCTGAGCCTGCAAAACCTTCAGAAGGTGAAAGCCCTTCAAGATCAGGGGATACACGGTTTGCTTATTAAGTTCGAGCATTTGATGACCCCCCACTACCTCTCTGAGACAGGTCTAGGTGGAAGTCCCCTTGCTGAGCTTGGTAAGCATTTTTTATTCCAAGTTGAACCTATGAGTTTCTTCATATCTGATTCTCTAACTCAGATCTATTAATTTTTGCAGAGCGCCTAGAGAATATCTTAGACGAGGTTTGGGAAATGGCTGCTCCTAGCTTGATGAGGCTCGCAAAGAAGGCAGGCCTTAATGCTCCTCCTCCAGCTCCCTCTACCTCAAAGCCCCAAGCCACGAAGAAGAGGGCTTCAACTGATTATGCCCCTGAGGATCAGAGGCAAAAGAAAAGGAGTACTGATACGACCATCCCAATCTCTTCAGCAGATGCTTTGTCGGCTCGTCTAGAGCAATTGAAGATTACTGACAACATCATCGGCCACAGTCTGCAGGCCCTAGATGCCTTCGGCTCTACGATGATCTAGGCCGATAAGCATTTCTTTCGGTCATTGGATACTCCCTTGCTGATTGAGTTCGACATCCACAGATCTATTCAGGTATAACCTCATATTTATTTGTAATTTCCAAGTGTAACCTCTGATTTGTCTCTGACTTACTCATGATCACAAAATTTGCAGGGCCTAGCAGTTATGCACCACCTCTCCAACTGGACTCCGAGGAAGTTTCCTCTCATCCAGAAGGGTCAAGAGGCCGAGAAGGTCCAAATTACTTTAAAAGCAGAAATTGACCGCCTGAAGTCTGAGCTGGGTGAGTCTGACAAGAAGGTGAAGGGGCTGGAGAAGGAGGTCTCTCAGCTTAAGAAGGACCATATTGCATCTCTGAAGGCCAAGGACGACAGTCTGTAGCAGAAGGTCAGATCGGCAATGAAGGCAGCCCTCGATGATGCCTCTGAGGGGATAATAGCTGAGTACAAAACTTCTGATGAGTTCATGGGCTTTGGCTTTGAATACCTCGAGAGAGGTATCAAAGCTACTACCAAGTGGGAAGCTGCCAAGGAGAAGGAGGCTGGAACTTTGAAAGCCTCTGATTTCTTAAGCCCTGGCTTTGCTAATCCCCAGCTTGCCCAGGCCCTTCAGGAGGTTGAGGAGGAGGTTGATGCGCCTGCTGAGACTGCAACATTCGACGACACTGAGGTTGGAGGGGAAGACCACAATGATGACATTGCCGAGGTGACCAATGTCGTCCAGCCTAACCAGGCTGAAGACATCAACATTCCCCCCTCAAACCCTTAGAGATAATTTCTGAATATTGTTTGTAACCCCTGACATTGTGAAGCTTATTTGTAACCCCTGAATATTTATAATTTCTGAATGAACATGGTTCTTACTTTTTGAATCTTTGTAACCTCTGAATATTTATAATCCCTGAATGTGTCATTCTCTGAGGAGGATCATCTTCTTTTATTGAATGTATGTTATGATGTTTTGGTTCTGAAGCTTATGCAATGGTGTTTACCTAAACCAAATTAGTAGTCTGAGCTCAGACCTCATCACCACTGAATGGTGTTATGAAGGTCTGAGGTCATCACCTAAGATGCTATCCTTATAATTAATCTCACCAAATTAATGATGTTAAGGGTCTGAGGTCATCTCATTATAGTGTCTGAGCTCAGACCTCGTCATCACTGAATGGTGTTATGAAGGTCTGAGGTCATCACATAAGATGCTATCCTTATAATTAATCTCACCAAATTAATGATGTTAAGGGGCTGAGGTCATCTCATTATAGTGTCTGAGCTCAGACCTCGTCACCATTGAATGGTGTTATGAAGGTCTGAGGTCATCACCTAATATGTTATCCTCATAATTAATCTCACCAAATTAATGATGTTAAGGGTCTGAGGTCATCTCATTATGGTGTCTGAGCTCAGACCTCGTCACCACTGAATGGTGTTATGAAAGTATGAGGTGATCACCTAAGATGTTATCCTCATAATTAATCTCACCAAATTAATGATGTTAAGGGTCTGAGGTCATCTTATTATGGTGTCTGACTTCAGACCTCGTCATCACTGAATGGTGTCATGAAAGCCTGAGATCATCACCTAAGGTGTTATCCTCATAATTAATCTCACTAAATTAATGATGTTAAGGGTCTGAGGTCATCTCATTATGGTGTATGACTTCAGACCTCATCACCACTGAATGGTGTTATGAAGGTCTGAGGTCATCACCTAAGATGTTATCCTCATAATTAATCTCACAAAATTAATGATGTTAAGGGTTTGAGGTCATCTCATTATAGTGTCTGAGCTCAGACCTCGTCACCATTAAATGGTATTATGAAGGTCTGAGGTCATCACCTAAGATGTTATCCTCATAATTAATCTCACCAAATTAATGATGTTAAGGGTCTGAGGTTATCTCATTATAGTGTCTGAGCTCAGACCTCGTCACCACTGAATGGTGTTATGAAGGTCTGAGGTCATCACCTAAGATGTTATCCTCATAATTAATCTCACCAAATTAATGATGTTAAGGGTCTGAGGTCATCTCATTATGGTTTCTGACTTCAGACCTCGTCACCACTTAATGGTGTTATGAAGGTCTGAGGTCATCACCTAAGATGCTATCCTCATAATTTCTGCCATAAGTGCACAATGTAGTAAGAATCGTCATGGGAACTGATCTTTTATTAATAGCCTCTTCATAATAAGATGGTACATTTACATAAAATTCTTTGCAACATCATATGTAATACTTCTTTAGGTGATCAGCATTCCATGGGTTAGCGAAAGGTTATCCTTCTAGATTTTCTAGCCTGTAAGAGTTGGGCATAACCTCTTGTGTCACTTTATAGGGACTGTGTCAGTTTGGATAGAGCTTGTTTATTTTCTGTAAGGTCTTCTTTAGTACTAGATCTCCCACCAAGATGGGTCTTGGCCTCACCCTTTGGTTGTAGAATTTTGCTGCCCTCTGTTGGTAGGTTGCTTGTCTGATCTCCGCGTCTTCTCTTCTTTCTTCAATTAGATCTAGGTCTAGCCTCCTCTCTTCCCCATTTTTATCGGGGTCATAGGTCTGAACCCTATGAGTTGGGAGCCCGACATCTGTTGGTATGACCACCTCTGAGCCATGTGCAAGCATGAACGGGGTTTCTCCTGTTGGTGTCCTTGTCGTGGTCCTGTAAGCCCATAACACAACGCAGACCTCTTCAGTCCATCTTCCCTTTGCATCTTCTAACCTCTTATTGATTCCATTGAGAATTGTTCTATTCGTGACCTCGATCTGTCCGTTTGCTTGAGGTCGGCCAGGAGATGAGAAGAACTGCTTTATCCCCACTCTTAGGCAATACTTTTCTAAAGAGGAGTTCTTGAACAGGGTCCCATTGTCCGAGATGAGAGTGTTTGGGAGGCCGTATCTGCATATGATGTTCCTCCAAATAAATTGGAAGGTCTTCTGTTCTGTGATCGTTATCATCGGCTCTGCCTCCACCCACTTTGAAAAGTAGTCGACGGCAACTATTAAGAATCTATAATTATTGGCAGCTCTTGGCAGGGGTCCTACTAAGTCAATCCCCCATATTACAAATGGCCATGGAGAAGTGATTGACGTCATAGGCTGATGAGGTTGATGAGGGATAGCGGTGAATCTTTGACATTTATCACATTTCCTCACATAGGTTGCAGCGTCCTTGGACAAGGTTGGCCACCAGTACCCCTGTGTGATGATTCTTTTGGCCAAGGGTCTTCCCCCTATGTGGCTAGAACAAGAACCCTCATGAACTTACTGTAAGACCCGGGGAACTTTCGTGGGGTGAACACATCTGAGGAGAGGTAGTAGGAATCCTTTCTTGTACGGGATGTCTCCTACTACAGAGAACTTGGCAGCCTTATATCTCAATTTCCGCCTCTCTAACTTGGATTCAGGTAGCTCTCCCTTTCTGATATATCTGACGAGGGGGTCCATCCATGAGTCTCCTAGGTTCAAATTGTGACAAGGGTTATATACCTCTTCTTCCTCAATGTTTGCCTTCCCCAAGACCTCGATCGGAATGGTCCTTTTAACATCTGTCTTCATTGCCAAGGCCAACCTCGCCAATGCATCTGCGTGGCTGTTACTTTGTCGAGGCACTCTCTTCAGTCTTGCCTCTTCAAAATATTTTAACATCATTCTCACCCTTTTCAGATACTTGGCCATCCTTTCATCTTTGGCCTCATAGACTCCCAGTACTTGATTGACAACTAACCTTGAGTCACTGTGGAGTAGGAGTCGCTTTATGCGAAGATTCTTTGCCAATGAGAGACCTGCTATCATGGCCTCATACTCGAACTCGTTGTTAGAAGCCTGGAAGTTAAATCTCAAAGCGTATTCAATGTTGGCACCATCTGGAGCTGAGAGTAGCAACCCTGCACCGCTTCCACTGTCGCAGGAAGAGCCATCAACGAAGAGGCTCCAAATGTCTGTATCCGATGAGAAGACCCCTTCTGACATGACTCCTTGCTTGAAGAGGTACCGATCTTCCTCGTTCTCCACGACTCTGCTCCTGGCGTTGTTGGACGCGACCTCTTCCTGATCTTGGAAGATGTTTGGTGTCGTCTCTTCCGAATTTCGGAAGACACCACTATTTTCAACACCCTCTAGACCATTCTCTGCCTCGGCCTCTTCCCATGTGAACTCAGCAACAAAGTCTGTGAGGGTTTACCCTTTGATGTCAGTCCTAGGTTGGTAGGTAAGATCGTACTCCCCCAACTCAATGGCCCAGGTCATCAATCTCCCGGACTTCTCAGGTTTATGTAGGACCTGTTTTAGTGGGGAGTCGGTAAGGACAACCATAGAGTGGGCCTGGAAGTAAGGCTTCATCTTCCTCGAAGCATGTATCAGGGCGTAAGCTAGCTTTTCCATGTGAGGGTAATTTTGTTCGGCCCCTTGAAGGGCCTTACTGTTGAAATACATTGGCCTTTGGATCCCAGCGTCTTCTCGTATTATGGCAGCGCTGATTGCTGATTCAGAGAGTGCCAGATACACATACAATTTCTTCCCTGTTACAGGCCGAGATAACAATAATGGAGACCCAAGTAAGACTTGAGCTAGATGAAGGCTTTTTTGCACTCTTCGTCCCACCGGAAGGCCTTTTTTATCACCTTAAAGAATGGAAGGCACTTGTCCGTTGACCTAGAAACAAACCTGTTAAGGGAAGACACTCTCCTCATAAGTCTTTGGACATCTTTGATACTCCTCGATGTCTTCATGTCAAGCAAAGCCTTGATTTTTTCAGGGTTCGCTTCAATCCCTCTCTGGTTGACGATAAATCCTAGGAACTTCCCAGCTCCTACTTCGAAGACACACTTCGCGGGGTTGAGTTTCATTTTGTATGAGTCCATAATATCGAAGGTCTTCTCGAGATCCGCTACATGAGTGCAAGCTTTCAAGCTCTTTGTTAGCATATCATCTACATACACCTCCATAGTCTTACCAATTTTCCCTTCGAACATCTTATTAACAAGACGTTGGTATATTGCCCCTGCATTTTTCAGACCGAAGGGAATTACTTTGTAGCAGTACGCCCCTTTGTCGCTAATGAAGGCTGTCTTCTCTGAGTCTTCAGCATCCATTAAGATCTGTTTGTAACCTGAATACGCATCCATAAAGCTCATGAGCTCATGTCCCGCTGTGATTTATCCGAGGTAAGGGATAGCTGTCTTTTGGACAAGATCTGTTCAGGTCAGTGAAGTCAACACACATTCTCCACTTCCTATTGGCCTTGGGCACGATGACTGCATTTGATAACCACTCCAGATATGTGACTTCTCTTATAAACTCAGCCTCTTCCAATTTTTTAACCTCTTCTCGAATGACGTCTTACTTCTCCCTGGAGTAGACTCTTTGTCTCTGTTTGACTGGCCTGGCATCTTTGGTCATGTTGATCTTGTGACTCATAACTTCAGGGTCGATGCCGGGCATGTCTATGTGACTCCATGCGAAGACACTCTGTCTCCTCCTGAGGAAGTTTATCAGCTCTTCCTTGATTTATGCCTTTAGGGCTTTACCGACCTGGATAGTTTTTTTTGGCTCATCCTCATTGAGGACGATGGATTCTACCTCTTCCGCGGCCTCTCCCTTCTTCAACTTTGTCTCATCTCTTGGGTCAAGCGTATCAATGCTATAAGTGGTGGTTGCCCTCTTATGGGCCTCTCTCTCTTTGGCCAAGTTGAAGTAACATTCTCGCGCTATGGTCTGGTCACCTTGCACTTCCCCTACCCCATAGGGAGTCGGGAATTTTAGCATCTGATGGACTGTCGATGGAACAACTTCAAACTCTTTAAGGGACACTCTTACTATGATGAGGTTATAGGCCGAGAATACATTCTCGTCCATCACGAAAAAATTTATCTTCTTGGTCAACCTCTTAGGCCACTCATCACCCATCCGTATGTCCATCTCATATATGCCCAAGGGGTGGACCTTTTCACCACTGAAGCCTATCAATGGGTGATGATAGGGTACCAGCCTTGCTCTACTAAGACCTAGGCTTTTGAAGCAAGGCCAAAACATCACGTCTGCCGAGCTCCCCCCGTCTGCGAGGATCCTCTACACCTCGCACCCATGAACCCTTATCGTTATGACCAAAGGGTCATCATGGGGGGCTAAGATACCTTTGAAGTCGAGTCTGGAGAACCCAACTACAAGGGTGTCCATATCCACTTTCTTTCTCTTCTGCACTGTATCGGAAGACGTTAAATTTACAACTTTAAGCTTGGCCACTGACCTGGGCTCTGTCACGTGAGCCTTCCTATCAGCTACTTCAGAGCCACCTCCTGCAAATCCTCCACATATGGTGCCAACATCAAACAAGATCATACCAACCCTCTTCACCGGGGTGTTATCATCTTTCGGCGGAAGATCCGGATCGTCTTCATCATCACTTTCTGAATCATCGTCTCTTTTGTCTGGGATATTATCACGGTATCTGATTTCTCCTTTTCTTAGGGTCATCTCTTCCACCTTTAGGAGCCTTTCCATCCACATACTTCCTCAGCTTTCCAGATTTTAATATTTTTTCAATCTCATCTTTCAAGGTGAAGCATCTGTCCGTGACGTGGCCATGGTCCTGGTGGAACTCGCACCATAGGTTTTTGTTCCTCTTATGTGGTGGGGATTTCAGTTTCTTTGGCCATCTCAGAGTCCTGTTATTCTTAATCTCGTTGAGAATGTGCTCACAGCTCACAGTCAGAGGAGTATAGTGGGCGAACTTGTCATCACCCGACCTATTCTTCCCATCTTTATTCTTTTGGGACTTTCCACTACTACCACGGTTCTTATCCTCATACTTGGCGGCCATTGCCTCTTCCGTATTCATTACTTTCCCTGCGGTTGCCAGGAGCTCCGCCATAGACCTTGGGGGGTCTTTCGCAAGTTTCCACAACAGCTTCCCTTTCTATAGACCCCTTATGAGGGTGGTCATGGCTATATTCTCTTCATAATATTCGACCTCCAACTTCTCTTTGTTGAACCTGGCTATGTAGTCTCTTAGGATCTCGTCCTTGCCCTACTTGACATACAGTAGGTGAGTAGTCTTCTTTTGAGGTCTCACCCTAAAGCAGAAGTTGTGGATGAATCGTTCAGCTAAGACTTTGAAGTTCTCAACTGAGTTTTTTGGAAGGGAGGTAAACCAGTTGTGTGCTGCCCCCGTTAAGGTCCCAGAGAAGGCCCTACACTTCATCTCATCGGGTATCGAGTAGATGTCTGCTGCCGACTGATACATCTCGATGTGATGTACAGGGTTAGTGCTGCCATTATACTTGGGAGACACCATAGGAGGCTTGAACTCAGTTGGGGTTGGGAAGCCCACTATCCTAGCCACAAATGGGGAGCCCTCTGAGTAACCCCTTTGTAATGGGTCCCTGCTTTTAATGAGGTCTCCTATCTTCTCCTCAAGACGTTGGATAGAGTCATTCCATGGTCTCCTACCATCGGCTTGGCCGAGGTTGTCCCCAACCACCTCCAAGGGGTGGACTGAGGGTTCCCCTGCCACAGCACAACGTCGGCTGTTGACCTCTTCCTCGTCTCCACCTCTTCTTTCACGGGGTCGGCCAGCACTCCTTGACCTGGATAACCTCTGTCTTAGGTCATTCACTGGACCCAACCTCTCAAAGGCTGACCCTCTGCTCAATCTATAAAAAGCTGATCCTCGCTATTGGGCCTCTTCAACTCTTCGGCCAACACATCCTCGGCTCTGTTGAAGAGGGCGAACCGTATTGTTCGAAACCTCATATGGCTCCTAACAATATTTCGGGGCCTCTTTCGCCTCTAGATCATCATACCTGTCCTCTGGGCAAGGGTTTCTTTACCTCCCCGGCTTAAGCGCCTAGGGTTAGCAACGTCTCTTCTCCGCTGGGGTGCAGGCTGGTCCTTCATTGGTGCCTGGGGTGGTCCTCTGGCATCAGGATGAGGCTGAACAGCCGCCGGAGTGATCATATCTGGTAAGACTCCAGGTGGCCTCATCATAGTTTGGCTAATCTACGCAAATTGCTCCTGCATAGCTGGTTGTGTTACAGCCAAAGACCTTAAGGCTGTAGCTACCTGCGTCATTTCGGACTGGGGAGGCGCCTAACTTAAACTAGGCCCTCCACCTCCGAGTGGCGGAAGAGGCGGCGGTAACTCTGGTGCCATGTGTTGCTTACTGAAGAGCTTAAGTATCAGGTGAGCTTAATAGCTTTAAGTACCTCTTTCAATGGTGAAACGACTCCACACAAGGGGTGGTGCCTGGTTCACCACCAGAGTCTCCAGTGAGGTTAAGCTGTAGAAGTGGAAGAGATAGCTTCAATTCCCAAAAACGGTGCTAAAATGATGAAGCTGGAAATAACACCACCCTTCAAGGTGTTTGTAAGCTCAATTCAATGTCAACAATGGTAGTATAAAGGTATATGTTTAGTAGAAGGAGGAGAGGAATAAAGGAATCAACACCAGAATATAAGTGGTTCAGCCAATCAGGCCTACGTCCACTGTGCAAGTGTATGATGTGTATCACTGTATGATGGCTCTAATGGCCATGGATACAATCTCTCAATCTCTCTCTCTCTAATGTGCGTTTAGACAGAGTTTCAGCTAGGGTTGCTAATTTCAGGATCCTTTGTAAGGTAGAGAATGACCTCTATATATAATACCTAGGGGGTGTAATGTACCCCCCATGCATGTAATGTGCATGTGTGTGTTGGCCTCACCAATATGGAGAAGCCACCTGTCACTGTCACATGTAGAGAATGATGATGAAATATTCTCCCCACGTGTGGGGAATAATCTTGTTATAACTGATTTGGGTCAACGTGCCCTAATCCAAATGTCAGCAGATTCTCGGCTATCGTGCTTAGTCATGACCTCGGCCTGGTACAAGCCGAGATTGGTAAAGTCCAGTCGCTCGTTCAGTCCAAGGTGGCCATGAAGGTCTCGTCTCATATTAAGCCGAGACAATGGATAGGGGTTGGCATTGTTCGAGGTTGAGCTGGCTTATGCTTGGAGCATCGAGTGATGTCTTGATGAGGTTGTTGGTAGAAAGGCTTCTTGCGAGCTCGGCCTATATCTGGCCGAGGTTGTCATTCCCAGTTGTACGAGAGTGCTGCTGATCCTTATGATGTGTGCAATGTCCTTTGGAGAGGCCGGTGGTAGTGTCGGCCTGGGCCAAACTTGCTATGGCCGAGGGCTGATGTCGCATGCCCAAGGCTTATCTAGTGTGGGCCATAATCTCGGCCGAGGTTGGTGTCTCTGAGCCGAGGTCACACTTGGGGCATATCAGTATTACTTATAGAAGATCACTAACCTATATGATTATCCCTTTCCTTGTGTATTCTCTTAGTCATTCTCCACCAATATTCAACTTCCTCTTTTAATATAAGTGTTGCAAATGAAACCCTTTGTTCATCTGTACACTTAACAACATTTAGCATTTTTTCCATTTGTTACCCAACTTCTCATTACATTGGGGGTTAGGTGTACCCTTAAACGATGGCAGATTCAACTTTTTGAATAGTTTAATAGTATATTTACTTAGTTCAGGATTCCTTGGTACTCCATTATTCACCTGATGCTCCACAATATTTGTTAGACTTTCAATCACCTTATATGCACCTTCTAGTCGTTCCATACTCGAATAACTAGTTCCCATAGTTGATCCTAATCAATTCATAGTTTTTCCTAATCAGTTGGTTCTCGTTAGAGATGGTGGATCACAGGGGAACCACTTAAATACTACTCATATACACAAAACATTTTTGAATGCATTCCCAGTAAAGATGGAGGGTCACTTGGGCACCACTTAAATACTATCTCACCAAGACAAAATTTCACCGAGCTTGAATTTGTAATTACTTAATCGGATTCCACAATAAAAAGTCATTTCAAAAACCCATATATAACTTTAAACAAGTTCAATTTTGAAAATAAGTAAATTCAATTTTAAATTTAATTTATCTATTAAGTGTTTAGAAGTAATACCCAATATCAATTTTCATCACCAAAAAGAATATAAATTCTTTAGTGAAAATCCCTTTTTGAAACTCCATAATTCATTATAGAAAGAGTTCTATGTTTCAATATCATAAAATAATTGAATTTAGAAATCCCTACAATTTTATGTTCACTAAAATGGATCTTTAGTATTTTTACCGAATATAATAATAAATTAAACTATAAAGATGCATTATAACATTATTAGAAGATTACCTTAAGATGAATATCCTAAGAACTTTAAGAACTTCTTAAACTTTCTCACACTTCCTCTCACTATTTATTTCTATAATTCTCAACGAATTAGTGTGAGTTTTAATTAATTTAAAAATCTCATATTTATATTTTTCTAAAGACATTACGGTGTTGACACGTGTCTAGGTGACAAGGCTTTTACATTGGTAAGTCAATGTTGAGGTGGCGTGTATCAGAGGTGTCTTGCAGTCTTATTTCACCAAATAGTGACACACGTTTTAGCTTTCTCTATATGGATGACACATGTAAGTTGGAGGGGTCAAAATAAAGCACGAGGGGGAAAGGTATTAAGCACGAGGTGGAATGGTGGTAAGGGTATAAAGGTCATTTTACACAAAGCATGTTTTAATAATTTCACACTATATATTTTTAATATTTCTTAAATATCCTTGAAAATATTTTATTTATAAAAAGTTCCCTTTTTATTTTTCATTTTAGTCTATGAAACTTTTTTTTAATTAAAATAGAGTCCCTCAAGTTTCATAAAATTACATTTTCTACTCCGAAACTTATCATTTACCTTAGGATATGTCATAAAACTTCAATTTGACCCAATTTACAGTTTATTCTTCATATTTAAAAATGTGTTTTCTCATATTAAGAACCCAGAATATCACATTCTTAATAATATAACATATAAGATAGTAAGTAATACATAATTGTAAAAGCAAACTATATACGAGCATATAAAAGTGGTGTCATCACATCTTACCCTTCTTATAAAAAGTTTTGTCCCCAAACTTGACTTACATTAATTTTCAAACAATTATGGATATCTCTCCTTTGTTTCATCTTCCCTCTCCCACGTTACTTCTTCAACTGAATGATCACACCATAATACTTTTACTATCGGAATTACCTTTGTTCGTAATATTTATGTTTACGATCCAAAATTTCTACTAGATGCTCAATGAAGGTCAGGTCTTCTCTAACTTGAAGATGTTCGTGGCTTAAGATATGTGTTGGATTTAGGACATATTTCTTCATCATTGATATGTGAAACACATTATGTACAACAAATAATTCAGGTGGTAAAGCTATTCCATACACAATAACTACTATATTTTCAAGGATTTTAAAAGTTCCTATGTATCTTGGGCTCAACTTTTCTTTCTTCCCAAATCGGATTACTCCCTTTACTGCTGTTAGTCACAAGAACACATAATCTCATTTTTGGAATTCTAACAGCCAATGTCAATTGTTAACAGAACTATTTTAACGAGTTTGAGTGATTTAAATATGGTCAAGTGTTAATTTCACTTTCTCAGTTGTGATCAGAATCAATTCTGGTCCCATTAATTTTCTTTCTCCAACTTCTATCCAACATGAAATAGAACGACACTTATACCATAGAGTGCCTCATACGAAGAAATTTGAATACTTTCTTGATAACTATTATCATATGCAAATTCCACTAATTGTAAATGATTATTCTAATTACCCTTTAAATCAAGTACACATGCCTTAAGCATATCCTCTCTAGTTTGAATGGTTCTTTCAATATAACCATTCATTTGAGGATGAAATGCGGTGCTTGAATTCAATTTATTTCCCATGGCTACTTGTAGTCTTTTTTAAAAGCGAGACACGAATCTAGGGTTACGATTAGAAACAATTGAAATTTGGGTTCAATGAAGATTAATAATTTCCCGTGCGTACAATTTAGCTAACTTTTCTAAAGAATGGATAATCTTAATGGAAAAAATGATCAAATTTAGTTAACCTATCAATAATTACCCAAATAGAATCATTACCATATGGACTCCTTGGCAAACGTGTCATAAAATCCATGGTAATATGTTCCCATTTCCACTCGGGGATATATAAAGGTTGTAATAATCCTAATGGTTTCTGATGTTCATCTTTTACTTATTGACAAACCAAACGATGAGATATATATTTTGATTTCTCCTTTTACATATTATTCTACTAAAACACTTCTGTAAGATCTCTATGCAATTTTTTTATTTTCGGGATGAAATGTGGATACGGAGTAATGACTTTGTAAGAACATAAATTTTCAATTGAGTCCCTGTATTGTTTTGACTTAATTTCGTGAACAAAATCGTGTTTGTAATATGTCATAGGGAGATTTTATTTTGTCATGATCCCACTTGGTCTATGACATATTGAAGAAAATCGAAGACGTTGCGGCAAGGCTTCAAAGATTTAATCATGCTGAAGTTTAATTAGTGCAAGTTTAATCGTCTTCAAAGTAAATTGCATTCCGAGATCACTAAGGTATGAAGGCATATAATTAATGGTGCTCGAAATTGTTTTATAAAAGATAAGGATGTAATTTTTATAAAGAAAAATGTTTTAAAATGTTTTAAATGGTTTACACTACGTTTTAATTCCGATGAGCTCGAAATAGAGTTTGACTAATTTGGATCTCTTTTGCAAGAGACGTTTTGAACTAAAAGTAAAATAAAGTCAAACCTTCACCAGCTCGTTCAAACAACAAGTAGTCTCGTTCAAACGAGATGCTTATGTTGCGTGAATGATTTGGACTTGTCATTCGAACTACACATTTTTTGAGGCGATGCTTAATTGTTATCTAAAGCGTGGTTTCATCAGAGTTTCACAGGTGTGCATTCTGGAAAAATAGAATACGATCCGGAACGTGTTTGCACATGTTTTCTAAGGTTTAAAAAGCTTAAACACATCCTTAAAGTTTGCAAAGATCCTAGTTATCATTCTTATATGTTTACGTGATCTTGATGCACCAAAGAAGTTTGTTCTACACTTGAAAATAAGGGTTTTTCGATGAAGAAAAGAGAAGGAATTCTTGTTCGACATCGTAGACGAATCATGTAAGGACATTTTTGTCCATTATCAATTTATATGTCATACGTCGTTACACCGTTGAAGAAACTCAAGATCGCATCTACAACAACGGATCCGAATATCAAAGTGTCTTCAGCATCATAGCCTCTGCGAGAATGAACTTGGTAAATTTTTTTTTTACGTTCCGAAAAGTTCATATTTAGTATTGGGAAATTTTTATAAAATGTTTTTTATAAAAATAAGAAGTAAGTTTTTTCAAGCAAAATGAGGCTTTTAAAATGATTTTATTTTTCTGGGAAAACCGGACCGATCCGCCCCATACCGGACCGATCCGCTTGCTGCAGATCCAGTATACCCCGGACCGCAAGCGAATCGATGAAGGCCAAAATAAAAGAACCGATCCGCTTGACCGGACCGATCCGCCTCAGAACCGGACCGGTCCGACTGGGATAAATTCGGCCAGATTCGCTGTAGATTTTTTAGGCTCAAAGTTTTCCTATTTAAAGACAACTTCGGGGAGTTATTTTTTATGACTTTTCAAGACGATTTTCAGAGTCCTAAATACTCCAAGTCTTCACCTTTTTGATGTGCAAAACATCTTTTTGATTCACACAAAAATCCCAATTACTTTTGTGAATTTTTTGGAACCCTAGAACACAAACTTTATTATTGTTCATCTTTGTGGAGAGATCTTTGCAACCGAGGGCTGCGTGTCATTGCTGAGAGAGTTTCTACAAAGTTTTATGGCTGCGTGTCATTGAGGAGAGCTGCGGTTCTTCCTTCGTTGTTTGGGCTGCGAGTCCTTGGAGGGTGCTGCGTGTATTCTCTTGCTGAGTTCAAGACTGCGTGTCTTTGTGGGTTGGCTGCGCATTGATCCATTACAGATTTCTCTATGTAATTGTAAGTTGCGGCTTGTATATTCATAGTGAAATAAAGGTTTTACCCGAAAGGGGTTTTTTTCCTGAAATCTGTGTCTCAGCATATTTTTTGTGTCACATGCTTTATTTATTTATGGGTTGACACACGCACCTTAGATGCATGTTTAAGGACTCTAATTAAATAAGTGTGCTATATTAGAAAGTTGCGAAGTTAATCAATTATCACACGTAATTCTCGCGTTCTCAAATCAAAGCCAATCGGTGGACATCAAGACATTCGTGGAGTCGAGTGTTGTGGACAGATATTGTGGAAGATGGAATTTCTACGTGGGCACTATTGAAGAACGGTAAAAGATTAGAAGGAGAGTCAAGACCTGTGGGGATCGAGTCATTGTGTAAGGCTAATCCGTCTTTGTAAAACCATTGATCATAGCGATTGTCTGGCTTAGGCCGTTCGAGGTTGTTTTCCCGTTTTGGGTTTTTTCCTCGTATATCCAGCGTTGTTACTTTACTTTATTTAATCACAAGATGCATGTTTAGGATTAATCAAGATATAATTGGTTTAAAGTAAGAATTGGGTTTTCACAACTTGGTTTGGTGCACATTAAAAGTTGGATAATTTTTGGTGAAAATTGGTTTGATTTGAAACACGCACAAAAGGGATATTTTTTCAAATTAGTATCAGAGTTAGAAAACATATTTTATTTGTTTTGTGATCCCGTGTGTTTGTTTATCTCTCCTGTGTCTGTTTACTCTCGATGGATACTCTAAGCTTTGATGATTTACATCTCTTGAATTTAAAGTTTACAAAACGTATTGAAGTTTTGGAGGAAGAAAATTCCCGTTTTAAAAATATGATTGGATATTTGTAAACGTTTTAAATTCAAAGAGATATTTGTCATGAGAAGTTTGGTTCCTTGTTTAATGATTTTAATATGTTAAAATTGAGAAAAAAGGAGAGTGATGATAGAGTCCTTATTTTAGAAAAAAGGGTTAGAGGATTTGAGAAATTCTAGGGTTTGTGCCGTTGAGGAAAATAATTCCATTAATGATTTTGTGACACAAGAAAAGGCTCTTAGGGATAAGTTTGCTCATATTGAGGGGGAGAGAGATAACCTTCTTGGGGTAATTAAAAATTTAAAGAAAGAGTCCCAAAATATTGAGGAGTCTAATTGTTTGCTTCAGTCGAAAGTTTTGAAGTTAAAAAATGATTTAAATTACTCGAGTAGTGATGGTAGAGGCTTATCTTGTTCTAGTGGTTTGAAGTCAAAGCCAAAACCATAGTTTGTTTTAGAGCGTCAACCACATCCGAGGGTATTAGAAAAGGTCAACCTAAAGGTCTCGTTCCTCGTTGTGTTTTCACATGTTCACATAGTGGTAGGAAAGGTCACCTCAGGAGTTTTTGTTTTGATCTTAGAAAAGACCCTAGGAAGTTTAAATGTAGTGTCCCATTGGTTCCCAAAACCCGCTTTGTTAGGTATACACCGTTTTGGTTAGGAAATCTGTTTTGGAGATGCTAAATGCTTCGTTGGTTGATTCTCATATGTATGAAGATGATTCATCTCTTGCTATTTCTTATGAATAGTTGCTTGCACGTTTTGTCATACGCTAGCCCTTACTTCATGATTTATAATTTGCTAGTGTTATGACATGTTTATCTCTTTGTATTATATTTTTCATTTGTTTGAGTCCTATTGAAAAATCCGAAAGATTTTGTTTTTGAGAAAACTTTTGAAAAACCAAAAATATTTTTCTTTTACTTGAGTCAAAATATGAAAATCTAAAAAGATTTTTGATTTTTGTTTCTGAGTTTACATATTTGATGTGGCATATTGGTGTGCTTGGACCCCACCCCCCATTGTTTCATATCCATGTGTCTAGGACATTTGGTCATTATTATCGAAACTTAGAATGATCTTAACCATTGTTTATATGGGGTTGTTTCGAAGTTGATATGCATTTTTATTCGACTTTGTGTATATGCCAACATCGCACACATGCACGAGTTTATATGGGTGTTTGACTTCTCTTGCATATTTGAATTTGGTGAGGCGTTCTTATCTCAATCTTGTTATCTATGCGTAAGTAGACTTAAGGAGAAGTGTGAATGTAAGAACCGTTTACCGTGAGGATTTGTATTGGTAAAAATTATTAGTGATTCACGGGAATAGGCTGCGAGAGTTCAAAATTAACTCGTCGTGAAAGCCATCGTTTAAAAGAGCCCAAAAGAAAATGCAATATGCTAAGAAAAGGGACAAATTAGTTTAGTTCATTCCAAAGAAAATATGATATTATTAAGGGAGTTTGGATGGATTAAAAATTTAAACGGGTTTGGAGAACTAATCCTAATGTTGAAACATTGAAATTTAATGCTATTGTTTGTAGAATCGTCAAAATTCTGGATTTGTGTTCATATAGTATGTTTAGTTCATTAAGCTCACACTTTAATTATCATATGGCTATCATAAAGTTTGATGATTTATCGCTATCAATTAGAGCTTCTTGATATTTTCGATGTGTTGGAATTTTGACTCATTTGTTGTAGTTTCACGCCTATTCATTCCATGTTTGAGCACATCGATACTATGTTTGCATGTAACTCACCTTATTTGGGTATATGAGTTTTTGCATTTAGTGTTACAAGCCTACTGTTTTAACACTGTTTTGCTGCTGTCAAGGTCTTACACTGATTTTTTTCTGGAAAATTTTTCACTGGGCAAAAATATAACATATTTTTGGGAAACTGCGCAAATTTGGCAGGTCGCGAGAAGTCATTAAAAGGACATCTTCATGTCGCGTAAACGACATCTGTACTTCGTTCGAGCGATGTCCTCAACTCGTTTGAGTGATGCCCCTAGCTCGTTCGAATGACATGCTAAATTGTGGCTTTTGATTGGTTTGCAGTCCTCTGGTTTCAATTGGTATATTTTTGGTATTGCTGGAAGTGTTTCTGGACTGATTGGTTTATATGCAGTTTTTTTTGGTTCAAAATTGGATTTTTTTGCATATAGTCCATTTATCACACCTGATTAGATTGATATATTAGTTGTGTGATTCATTGATTTACCAACTACTGATTTGTCATTACTTGATCATACTTAGTTGGTTATTTCATGATTATCTAGTAATTTCACATTGATTCAAATTGATATATTCTCACCCTAGATACTTGGTTTGGTTTATCTTTTCACTGAATTATCTGTTCGAGAAAAAAACGGGGAGAGATGTATTTGATGTAGGGGAGATTTGAGCATGTTTTGGTGTACATATGTGACATATTGGTATCTCATATTAGTAGTACACATTGGTATCTGTTTGTTTCTCAAATTGTTGGTTAACAAATAATTTTTCAGAGTTTATTCATATTGATATCTATTATCGTTTGGTATCATTTGGATATATATATTGGTTTCATTTGTTCCTCCATACTTCACTTGGTATTTGTTTGTATGTTTCATATGTGTATGTATGCTTCAGCGATTCGAGATTTCAAGTCTACATCACATTCAGACAGTTCATGCTTGTTGGTGTTACATATACTTGTCAATGTCCAGTATTTTTGATTTTGGGTTTATGGGATGGGATTTAGGCATCATATGGCTGGATGACCCAACTTACACATTTCACTGGTTTAGTTTTATCCCAGAATAGTCAAAGGGGGAGATTTGTAAGGACATAAATTTCCAATTGAGTCCTTGTATTGTTTTGACTTAATTTCGTGAACAAAACTGTGATTGTAATATTTCATAGAAAGATTTTATTTTGTCATGATCCCACTTGGTCTATGACGTATTGAAAAAAATTGAAGACGTTGTGGCAAAGCTTCAAAGATTTAATCATGTCGGAGTTTAGTTGGTGCAAGTTTAATCGTCTTCAAAGTTAGTTGCATTCCGAGATCACTAAGGTATGAATGTGTATAATTAATGGTGCTCGGAATTGTTTTATAAAAGATAAGGATGTAATTTTTATAAAGAAAAATGTTTTAAAATGTTTTAAATGGTTTACACTATGTTTTAATTCTGATGAGCTCGAAATAGAGTTTGACTAATTTGGATCTCTTTTGCAAGAGACGTTTTGAACTAAAAGTAAAATAAAGTCAAACCTTCGCCAGCTCGTTCAAACAACAAGTAGTCTCGTTCAAACGAGATGCTTATGTTGCGTGAATGATATGGACTTGTCATTCGAACTACACATTTTTTGAGGCGATGCTTAATTGTTATCTAAAGCGTGGTTTCATCAGAGTTTCATAGGTGTGCATTCTGGAAAAATAGAATACGATCCAGAACGTGTTTGCACATGTTTTCTAAGGTTTAAAAAGCTTAAACACATCCTTAGAGATTTCAAAGATCCGAGTTATCATTCTTATATGTTTACATGATCTTGCTGCACCAAAGAAGTTTGTTCTACACTTGAACATAAGGTTTTTACGGTGAAGAAAAGAGAAGGACTTGTTGTTCCACATCGTAGACGAATCAAAGCCAATCGGTGGACACCGAGACATTCATGGAGTCGAGCGTTGTGGACACGTATCGTGGAAGACGGAATTTCTACGTGGGCACTATTGAAGAATGATAGAAGATCAGAAGTAGCATCAAGACCCATGGGGATCGAGTCATTGTGTAAGGCTAACCTATTTTTGTAAAACCATTGTTCATAGTGATTGTCTGGCTTGGGCCGTCCAAGGTTGTTTTCCCGTTTTGGGTTTTTTTCTAGTTCATTCGACGTTGTGAGTATTCTTTACGTTACTTGCTTTAATCATTAGATGCATGTTTAGGATTAATCAAGATAAAATTGGTTTAAAGTAAGAATTGGGTTTTCACAACTTGGTTTGGTGCACATTAAAAGTTGGATAATTTTTGGTGAAAATTGGTTTGATTTGAAACACACGTAAAAGGGATATTTTTTCAGACTTTCCTCCAAAATTTTCCTCTTCAGTTGGGCATCATATGGAACATACACTTTATTTCCAAACATTAGCATATCATCTCATATGGCAAATTCAAATTTCTTCCTTTCGATAACGTTTTCTCTAATATTCTTCAATTGTGGATCCTTTACTTGTGCAATTTTGATCATTTCCATAAACATGGGTTGTACTTGTAAATTCTTATTTATTACTCATTTGATATAAATAAGTACATCTACTTCCATACTTCTTAAATCCTTTAACAAAGGTTCCTGATTTCTAATGAGGCATGCCAAATTTTTTTGTGGAATTTATACTTAAAGCATGAGCTACTACATTAATTTTCCCTGGGTTTTAATAAATATTTAAATAATAATCCTTCATCAATTCTAACCACCTCCTTTGTCTTATGTTCAATTCTTTTTGATAATAAATATATTTCAAACTCTTATAATTGGTATAAATCTCACAAGTCTCACCATACAAATAATGTCTCCAAAAATTGAGAGAAAAAATTACAACAACTAATTCTAAGTCATGGGTTGGATAATTGAGCTCATGTGGTTTTAAATATCTCTAGGCATAAAATTATGCTTTCCATTTTCCAATAGCACATATCCCAAACCAATTTTGAAAGCATCACTATAAATCACTAATCCTCCTGTCCCTAAAGGAATAGTCAAAATTGGGGTAGTTACTAATCGATTCTTAAGTTCTTCAAAACTATTCTCAAATTCCTCAGACCATTCATATTTCACCCTCTTTTGGGTTAACCTAGATAGATTTTTGGCAATACTAGAAAATCCTTTAACAAATCTTCAATAGTAACCTACTAATCTAAGGAAACTATGAATTTCCGGCACATTAGTTGGTCTTGGATAATCTAGTATAGCCTAGATCTTTAGAGGGTCAATCGACACTCCCTCCTCGGAAATGACATGCCTAGAAAAGATATGTTAGGCAACCAAAACTCACACTACTTTAATTTCTCATATAATTTCTCCTTCCCGAGGATTTGTCATACCACATCCAAATGCTTTTTGTGTTCTTCAACACTTTTGGACTAAATAAGGATGTCATCAATTGAAACAACCACACATTGATCCAAATATTTCCTAAACACTTTATATCTATAAAAATGGCTGGTGCATTAGTAAGTCCAAATGTCATCACAAGAAATTCATTGTGAGCATATCTAGTATGGAAAGATGATTATGAAATATCCTCTTCCTTAATATTCAATTGGTTATAGCCTAATTTAAGGTCAATCTAGAAAACACTTGCTCACCTTGCAGTTGGTCACACAAATCATCTATACGAGTTAGGGGAATTTATTGTTAATGATCACCTTATTTAGTTCTCAATAATCTATACATAACCTCATCGTCCCATCCTTCTTTTTAACAATTAATACTGGAGCACCCCAAGGGGATATACTTGGTCTAATAAAACCCTTGTCTAACAGATCTTGTAATTGAATTTTTAACTCCATTAATTCTAAAGGTGCCTTGAACTAAGGTGATTTTGAGTTGGTATAATTCCCAAAATAAGGAAAATCGTAAACTCTATTTCTCTACTAGGAGGTAGACCGGGTAAATCATCTAGAAAAACATCAAAAAAACGTTTAGCTATAGGAATATCTTATAAACTAGACTCTTTTATCTATAAATCAATAACACTTGCAAGAAATCCTTGACATCCCTTCTTAAGAAAACTATAGTCTTGTATTGCAAAAATAATACACATGGGAGATATGATTCAAGTTCCTTCAAAACTAAATTTTGATTGGTTAGGATTTTGGAAAGTGACCCTTTTCTCAAAACAATCTACCTTAGATTGATATGATGCTAATCAATCCTTCCCCAAAATGACTACAAAATCTCTAATATCTAAAACTGTCAAATCGATAAATAGTTTATGATGACTGACATCTATTGGGCAAGACTTATATATCAATGTACCCATCAATAAATCACTAGAAGGAATATAAACATGTGTCCTATGATTAAATGGTTCGAGCATATTAGGAAAGTGGTTAACAAGATGGAAAAACACAAATGAAAGGGTAGAACTAGGATCCATTAAAACTTCAAAAGGTTGTGTACTTAAAGAAAGTGTACCTTCCACTAATGCATTAGAAGCCTTTGCATAAAAAAGAGTAAATTTTTTACTTTTTGTGCCATAATCCTTATTGTCATTAAAAGTCTTTATTGATACCTTCCCTTTGTTAGTGCAATCTCTCATTTTATGTCACTTTTGGCCACACCCTGTCTCTAGGTAACATGGTTGTCCTCAATGAATATTACCTCATCATTAACATCTATCAACATTAAAGGGTTTATTTATAAAGGATCGCTTTGCATTTGGTATAGTCCTAAGGGGTTTACTATTGGGGTTCCTTCCTCTTTGTTCCCCAAACTTCCAATTCCCCTCTCTGACCTAATTATATTATTCACTGTCCTTCTCAGCTATCGTTGCCCTAGCCACAATGTCAATATACGATGTTAACTTAAGGATGGAAATCCTACTATAAATATTCAACTTTAATCCGCGTTCAAATTTCTTGACTTTTAAAACATCAGTTACCACAACGTGATGTGCAAAACAAGATAACTCGATGAACTTTGCCTCGTATTGACTAGCCATCATATTTGCTTTAATCAGACTCATGAAATCTGCGACTTTTTGGTCTTTCAGCATTTCAAGGAGATATTTCTTGAAGAAGATCATTAAGAAGTCATTCCAACCTACATGATTATTCCTTTCCTCGTGTATTCTCTTAGCCGTTCTCCATCAATGTTTTGCTTCACCTTCTAATATAACTGTTGCAAATGAAACCCTTTGTTCATCTATACATATAAGAACATCGAGTATCTTTTCCATTTGCATCACCAACTTCAATGGGGTTAGGAGTACCTTTAAAATATGGCGGATTCAACTTCTTGAATTATTCACTAGTACATTTACTTAGTTTAGGACTCCTTGGTACTCCATTATTCACCTGATGCTCAACAATCTTTGCTAGAATTTCAATTACTTTATATTTACCTTTCAGTCCTTCCACACTCGAATCACTAGTTCCTGTAGTTGATTGTGTGTCTTGGTCATTTTCTACAGTCATGGCTAAACATAGGATGTACTAAACTATTTAAAGATTTCAAATTAGAAGAACAATTATATATAATGTAGCACATATGGAGAATTATCACATAAGTTGAATATTTAATCATATCTCCTAAGTATGGAAACTTACATCCGTGGTGTTTAAAACTTATGTTAAGTAGTCTACAGGTTGATAACATATGCTCTGGTACCACATTTGTCACCACCCGACCTAAAAATGGTAGGGAACAAGTGTCTTGTCATGCTACAACGACATTCAATATTTCGACCTTAAAATATTTTTTAAAATAAATGTAACGAAAAAAAATTAACATGGTCATGAATCATAAACTACTAAAAAATAAAGGAATTACATGATCAGAGCTTTCTAAAAGAAAACTTCATATATATTAAAAATCTAACGAGTACAACTTAAGATAAAATTTAAAAACCTATTACTAAAGAGCCAAAACATGATCTATCTAATAAAACAAATATACTTAAATTTATCACAAAAGAGATTTATAAGCGAAATATTAAATATAGTCCTTCAACATTCCATCTGTGAATCTAGTTATTTCCTGAAAAAATGTTAAATTTATACAGAATCAGCTAAAATCCAGATAAGATTTTATCTCTTGACATTCAAAAGTTTTCATAAAATAGATACCTATTCAAGTAAAAAGAGAAGTCATATACATATATGAATATGAACTTGCCGTAATAGGGTTATAAATTGAGATGATAGTATATATATCACAATCGAATAGCTCAGAATAAAACAAACGCGATAAAATCAAATGCGATATCTTTTTCTTTAAATCATATAATTTGAATATCCAAGTACACTATAATGTCATATTATTCCTCGGTAATTGAGGGTCAATCGAACTAGTTCGTCACAAGGATTTATTTAGGGAACACTAGCGATTACCCAACTATGAAGCTTAGTTAGTAAAAGAGGTGTCTTAGGCCAAATTTTATTTCCAATATTCAATCTCCTTTTTAGTCCTCATTTTAATCAATATGTCTATATCGACAAATATAAACATTTCATAAATAAATCAATCATCGGTATCAAATGTATTTTGAGAATGAGAGAAATTCACAAAAATATCATATAATCAAAATGTGAAAGGAATGTCATAGATTACTAACCTAAAATAGAGGCTCAAAATTACAGATATTATATTTTGGATCATACATTAATCTAACAAATACAATACAAGTTTAACAATTTATTCTAAATAAAGTCAAGTTTATATATTGTATTTTAATCTTAAAATAAATTGTTTTAAAGGATTATTAAAAACTATTTTCTCAACCTTTTAAAATTCATTATTCGTAATTGAAGAATTCAATTCATAGTTCTTCCTAATCAGTCAGTTCCCAGTAGAGATGGTTGGTCACAGAGGCACGACTTAAATACCAACTCATCCAGACAGAAAATTTCCAGATTCATTCCCAGTAAAGATGGAGGGTCACATAGGCCCCACTTAAATACCAGTTAGTCTAGACATAATTTCACCGAGCTTGTGGAATTAAGTAATCATATTCCACAACAAAAATTATTTCAAAAGCCCTTATACAAATTTAAACAAGTTCTATATGAAAAATAAGTAAATTTAATCTTAAATGTAATTTATCAATTACATGTTTAGAAAAAAAATATTAATTTTCATCATAAAAAAGAATATAAACTCATTAGTGAAAATCTCTTTTTGAAACCCAATAATTTATTATAGAAAGAGTTCTATGTTTCAATTTCATAAATTAATTCAATTTAGAAAAACCTATAATTTTATGTTCACTAAAATGGATATTAAGTGTTTTTACCAACATTTATACTTATTGTTGATACCAAAAAATATCCTGCTATGTGGACCAATCATGTATGAACACGTGTCATTCAGCTGGGTATTAACCTAAGTCAACAAGGACGAGGCACCAACCAACTCAAGGAATACCGACCAACATGTTAAAGAAGCCCGACCAACACCAGGAAGACCGACCAACAATGACACAAAATCGTCAACAATTGTATACATTAACACTGTACATGTGTAAATGCCTGTATTATAAAGGCATTCCATCCTTTAGTATTCCAACTCTTGTACACCCTCAAAGGGCTATAAATACATTGTAAACCCTACATCCAAGGGACATGAGAAAAATGAGACAAAAGGCAATTAAACAAGCCCAAGGCAATACACAATAGTGGACGTAGGCTATTTCTTCCAGTCGAACCACTTTATAAATTCTTTGTCTCTTATATTCATATTTATTTGTGATAAATTAATTAGGAAAATTTAATTTTTTGCATCAAAAGATTGGCGCCGTATGTGGGAAAGTATTTCTAATCATTCTCATTCATTCAAACACTTAAATGGTTGATATTCCTGAATCCAGTCTTAGGAACGATGGCATTCCACCTGTCCCTTCTGCCCCCACCAACTGCGAATGGTAAAATTCAAATTCTAGCCAGTCTTCCAAGAGGCCAAGAAGTTATGCAGGACATTATCAGACAACTCGCACAAACTCTTCAAGCTGAATCACCTGCTTTGTCTGCCCGAGGAAATATGCCACTGCCACCACCACCACCAAGAGTTGGCAGACAAAGTCACTCACAAACTACAGGGAATATATCCTATTGTTCAGGATCAAATTCACTACCTAGAGCGTCAAAATATTTCAATACACAATCCTACTCTCCAGAAAGGCTAAGTCGTGCTTCTCCCTTTGATCGTTTGGGACCCAGGGGGAACACAAATTTTCTTAGGGAACTATTAGGAAACACTTGACGACCATCTGATTGAAGGGAAGGCTCTTCCCAATCTAGATCTAAACCCACTACAAAGAATCGCAACGCATAGGTTTGATGCTAGTAACAATGCTTGGAAGAGATCAGAGGACATGCTAAGATAGATGGCTAAGGCCAAAAACCCACTACAAAGAAGCTTTGTAAAAGGATATCCCTTTGTGCAATCAATCATGGATTTCCCCACTCCATCAAAGTTCAAAGATATAATAGTTACACCCAAATATGATGGGATTACTGATCCAGCCCTCTATATAGAACAATACCAAGCACCAACTGATATTTATTCAGTTCCCGATGAAATGAAGTATAGAGCATTCTCTGGAACAGTTACTGGATCTGCCCAAATCTAGTATAATAGCCTTCCTCGGGGATAGATTTACAGCTTCCACCAGTTAGCTAAGCGATTTATTAGAAATTTTTATTTTGGAGCCAAGCCTATAAAAAGGGTAGAGCTTTTCTTAGTGTAAGGCGAAAGGAAGGAGAGAGCACCAGGGACTACATCACTCGTTTTAATAATAAAAAGCTGGAGGTCGTGGATTATGAAGAAAAACTGCTATAACAGCCCTGATGAGTGGATTTCTCTCTAAGAAACTCTATTATACACTTGCTAAATATCCCCTAAAGACCATGGCAGAATTTATGGCTATAAAATCCAAAATCATGAATGCCGAGGAAGGAATGGCAGCCAAGAGGAGCTTGGGAGTAAAAGATAAGGGAGAAAATGACAAGAAGGATCACAAAGATTCCAAGGAGCACAAGGAGTCAAAACATAAAGGAATTATAGAATAGATCAAGAAGTATCACAACTACACTCCACTCACCATGGGCATTAATCATGTATTGAAGGAGATCAAACATAATAAAGATATGCGTTGGTCTAATAAGTTGACGAGTTCCCCTACCAAGAGGGATAAAACTAAATACTGCGAGTTCTATAGATACCATGGTCACACGATGGATCATTGAATTTACCTTCAAAATGAGATTAAAACTCTCATCCAAAGAGGAAAACTGAATCAATTTGTTGATAGACAGAATAATGAGGGAGCTCGGCACAGATTAAAATCCCCCTATTGACCTAGAGAAAAGAAGAAGAGGTCTCATGAAGATAATCAGGATGATGATCCCGACTTGCCTAAAAATCCCCAACAACTAGAGCACGAGATATTCACACTCAGTTTTGGTTCCTTTGATTGCCAAATGATTACAGGTGGAGATGCAGGAGGGGAGATCATATAGCCGAGAAAAAATCTTACCTCAATGAGGCTCAAGATTGCTCGTACATGAAAAGGATTAATCTTTTTTGAGGAAGACGTACTAAAAAAGGCTAATAAAGACAAGATGGTAATAGGATTTTCTAAAAATGATCTATCAGGAGTACTGTACCCGCATGACGATCCTCTAATAATTAAAATTAAAAAGGACGATATCATTTTCCCTAGAGTGTTAGTAGATAATGGAAGCTCGACAAATATCATGTTCTATCCTTGTTTCAACAGAGTGAATTTTAATCTCAACCAGTTAGAGCCCTATCATCGACCACTAATACGTTTTACAGGTGAGAAAGTTTTTCCTTTGGTAACTATCAAGATGGGAGTGATGATTGGTACATGGCCAGCCATCCGAATAGAGAAAACCTATTTCTTTATAATGGATAAAAATGTCCATTCAGTGTACAATGTAATTATGGGAAGAATTGGTTTGAGAAGTTTGAGTCAGTGCCTTCTACTGTTCATCAATGCTTGAAATTCCCAACCAATTTTGGCATAGGAGGCGATCTGAAAGTAGCTCGGGAATGCTACAACTCATTTGCTAAGCAGGAAGATCTGGAAGAAATAAAGAGGAAAACCACTACTTATCAAGTGGATACCTCTGAACCTAATGAAGAATTTGAGATTAAAACCTTAGATCTAAGGGAGGATACATATTTGGTAAAATGTCAGATTCTAGAGACAACAGAAAGCATTGTGTTAGATGATGACAAACTAGAGCGCACAACTCAGGTTGGAACAATGCTAGATCCTGTTCTTAAACAGGAACTGGTGACCTTCCTTAGATAGAGAAAACACCTGTTCTCCTAGAGTCATGAAGATATTCTAAGGAATGATCCTAACTTCCTTTGCCATGAGCTCAATGTTAATAAAAAAACTCAAGCCTGTGAAGCAAAGGCGAAGAGTGTTCAGCCCCGAGAAGAATCAATCCATACAAGAAGAAATTAAAAAGCTTCAAAAAGCAACCTTCATTGATGAGGTGAAATGTCCATATTGGTTGGCCAATGTAGTTATGGTCAAAAAGAAAAATAACAAGTGGAGGATGTGCGTAAACTTCACAGATCTTAACAAAGCATGCCCAAAGGACTATTTTCCTTTGCCCCGAATAGATCAACTTCTGGATGATACCTTAGGAAAGGAGTTACTTAGTTTTATGGATGCTTAATCTGGCTACAATCAGATCAAGATGAAGCCTGAAGACAGGGAGAACACCTCTTTCATTACTCCCCGAGGAACTTACTGTTATAATGTTATGACTTTTGGTTTGAAAAATGCAGGTGCTACATATCAAAGTCTGGTGAATAAGGTCTTTGAGGAGAAAATAGGAAAAAATATGGAAGCATACGTGGATGATATGCTTACAAAGAGTAAAAAAAGTCTGACCATATTGTCGACCTCAGCCAGAATTTTGACCAACTTGAGAAGCACCAGATGAGATTAAACCAGACCAAGTGCGTCTTACGAGTACATGAAGGAATGTTCCTTAGTTATATAGTAAATTAGAGGGGAATTAAACTAAACCCAAACAAGATCAAGGCATTACTTGAGATGCAATGTCCAACTTATAAGAAGGATGTGCAAAGGTTAACTGGGTGAGTAGAAGCTCTAAACAAGTTTGTGTACTGAGCTATAGATATGTGCTTATGATTTTTCAAAATACTCAGAAAGAGTTTTGAATGGAACGAAGAACGTGAGAAAGATTTTCTAGAATTAAAAAAGTATTTGGGTTCACCACTACTACTTTTCTGACCAATCAGGGTGGGGGGAATTGTACCTGCACTTAGCTATTTTTGAATCAGCCGTGAGCTCTGCTTTGATTAGAGAGGAGAATGGAGTTCAAAAGCCCGTTTACTACACTATTAAAGCTTTTCTCGAAGCAGAAATCAGGTACCCTCACCTAGAAAAGTTGTAAGTGGCGTTAATTGAATCATCCAAACGTATGAAGCCCTCTTTTCAAGCCCATACGATAGTAGTGTATACTGATATGCCACTGAGGCAGGCTTTACACAAGCCATAAAAATCAGACAGGTTAATGTACTGGGTAGTGGAATTGAAGGAGCATGACATTATTTATGAACCAGGGTCTTATTTAAAAGGCCAAGAAATAGCAGATTTCATAGCTGAATTCACTTACCCCGAGGTATCTGAGCAAAAAAACCAGCAGTATGAACAAGGATCATGAGAAATTAAAGTTTTTGACAATCAAGCTTTCGAGGGACTTTTACCAGGAGAGGCCATTTTCGACCTACCAGATTCTTCTTCAAGAAAAAAGTAGATGACAAGGAAGTGTGAGGAATAAGGAAGAAAAACATTCCACTATGGGATTTTGACAGACCAAGCATTTGTTGACGATCTCTCAAAATGGAACTTGTACATTGATGGGTCATCTTGTACAACTGGCAGTGGAGCAGGTATAATACTTAACACTCCTAATAATATTGATATTGAATATGCTTTGCGATTTCAATTTCAAGCCTCAAATAACGAAGCATAATATGAAGCTCCCATTATGGGCTTAAGTCTAGCCCAATCACTGAATGACGAGAAAGTTGTGGCACATAGTGATTCCCAGTTGGTAGTAAATCAACTCATGAGCTTGTTGCTAATTTTTAACCTGCTCCATTTGGTGAGCACTTAGGCCCTTGGTACTCAGCATTACCAGTCAAAGGAGCATGTTGCCAATTTTTAACAACTAATCCATGTTCAAAGTAATCTCTATTGGAGTCAGGAAGGTTAACTACTAGTGCTTTGTTCACAACCCTAGTTTTCAAATAGAAAGTGGTATCATTAGTTACCCACTTATAACATAACATAATTTTTAGGATCCCTAGATGAGCCCCATGGAGTTAGTTTAATCTATATACTCCATTAAATACCCTCCAGGTATTGGGGGCTACTCTAGGTAGGACGATATCAAAATACTGGCAAAATTCAATACAAAATGGGTTTGGGGGAAAGGTAAACCCACATTCAGCAATAAAAATGGAGGGAAACAAGTGACTCCCAGCTAACAAAAAAAGATCAACGGTCAAAGTGGGATGTTCTAATTATACCCAGGAAGGAATATTCCATTCATTTTTGAATTCATCAAGAAAAGTAATAAGATAACCATGATTGATGAAGAAGGAAAAGATTCTTACAGAACTTAAGGATTCAACAAGAACTAAAAGAAAAAAGAAAAAGATTCTAATAGAATTTAAGAATCCAGCAAGAACTGAAGAACAGAGATCGATCGCACAAGAGAGAGAAAAAGCTTGAAGACACAACAAGAGGAAAAAACTCAGAAAGTTTGAGGTAAGAGATGATCGTGGCTTTTCCCGCCTTTATAGTTTGCCTTGAAAATTGGAAAGGTAATGATTAAAAGAAGATGTCGATTGAACTGTTGGCTGTTAAAGACAAAAAAGACATATTTACCCAAAAATGATTCGCTAAAGTTGCAGATAATTACAAAAATACCATCCACATTATGCGCCGATAGTGAAAGTCATTAAATTTACAAGTATGGGAAGTCGGTAACCAACCAAGCCTCAAAATTGTTGCTCGGGCAACTTTAAGAGATAAATGTTCCATACTTTTATAAAAACCTTAAGCATGAAATATTGGGGGCTTCTGTTGATACCAAAAATTATCCTGTTATGTGGACCAATCATGTATGAACACGTGTCATCCAATTGGACATTAACCCAAGTCAACAAGGACGAGGCACCGGCCAACTCAAGGAATAACGACCAACATGTTAAAGAATCCCGACCAACACTAGGAAGACCGACCAACAATGACAGAAAATCATCAACAGTTGTATACATTAACACTGTACAAATGTAAATGCCTGGATTATAAAGGCATTCCATCCTTTACTATTCCATTTCTTGTACACCCTCAAAGGGTTATAAATACATTGTGAACCCTACATCCAAGGTACATGAGAAAAATGAGGCAAAAGGCAATTAAACAAGTCGAAGGTAATACGCAACAATGGACGTAGGCTTTTTTTTCCAGCCGAACCACTTTAAAAATTATTTGTCTCTTATATTCATATTTATCTATTATCAATTAATTAGGACAATCTTGTTTTTTGCATCAACACTTATAATAACTATATAACAATAAATTAAAACTATAAAGATGCATTATAATATTAGTAGAAGATTACCTTAAGATTAATATCCCTATGAACTTTAGGAACTTCTTCTTAAACTTTCCCACACTTCCTCTCGCTATTTCTTTATATAATTCTCAAGGAATTGGTGTGAGTTTCAATTGATTTACAAAACTCATATTTATAGGTTTTTTAAAGACATTATGGTGTTGACATGTGTCTAGGTGCAAGGCTTTTATACTGGTAAGTCAACGTTGAGGTGTCGTGTAGAGAAAGGGTCTTACAGTCTTATTTTACCAAATGGTGACGAGTGTTTTAGCTTTATCTATGTGGATGGAGGAGTCAAAATAAAGCACGAGGTGTCAAGATTGAGGTGGAAAGGTATTAAGCATGAGGTGGAATGGTAGTAAGGGCATAAAGGTCATTTTATACATGAAGGTTATTTTGATAATTTCACTATATATTTTTAATATTTCTTAAAGGTCCTTGAAATTATTTATTTATAAAATGGACCTTTTTTATTTATTTTTTATTTTGGTCCCCAAAAATTTCTTTATTAAAAAAGAGTCCCTAAAGTTTAACCAAATTACATTTTCTATCCCGAAACTTATCAATTACCTTAGGATATGTCATAAAACTTCAAGTTGACCCAATTTACAGTTGATTCTTCATATTTAAAAACGAATTTTGTCATATTAAGAACCCATAATATCACATTTGTAATAATATCACATTTATAAGATAATAAGTAACTCACAATTGTAAAATAAAACTATATATGAACATATAAAAGTGGGTTCATTACTTCACTAGTCCCATACCTAGAAAGTAACATACTCATAAATGGCGCCGTTGCTATTCTTAGGAGTGTGAAGCACTTGGAGCAGATTTCAACTTGTAGTTCATTTTTTTTTTGCACTTTATTTTTTTTTGTACCATTTTTATATTTTTAGAAGGCTTGTATTAAGATTTCTATTCTTGGCTTGTATTGCGGTGCTTAGAGACACCATTTATTTTCCATTTAAATTTGTAATAATCAAAGACAAGTGTGATAGGGAAACCGGACAAGGTAGAGAGAGGGCATCCAAAGGCGAGGATTTAGACTCTACCTTGGGTCGGTAGGACTCCCGAGGACGACTGAGATAGGCGTAATCTCCCCCGATCGACTCAAATTTTTCGGCACCCCACGGCGTAAAAAACGTGGGAGGTACATTTCTCACCACTCGCGCTTCTCCTGTTAGCAAGTGTATTATTGTGTGTGCTCTTATTTGATTTTATTCTCGCATTTATTTTCGAATGGTGTGATGAATTAATTGACTAAAACCTACACCCGGTCACTCACGAGAAGGGATTTCATCACCCAACTCACTCGCTTATCATTGTGTGCTACCCTAGCCATCACTAAATTTAAAATCAATCAACTAGGTAGCCCAATAGGAGAATATTTTTGCAAAGGTGATCACTCAGATTATTCCGTGATTTTTTATCGCTCTCGGACATAATTAAAATTTGACTACCCTTTCACTTAATTCAAAGATAAAAATTGGCTATGTGCTAGTTAAGATTTCTCCTTGACTTGTGTATGTCCAATTTATTTTTCGGTGGTCAGTTTTAGTTAGATCGTCCAAAATCAAGTGTCCATATTTTCCCCCATTTTTTCTTCCAAAATAATCCAAAAATATTTTCTTTCCTTATCTTTATCAAAAATATTTTCTTTCTTTCATTTAAAAAAAAATCAAAACTATTTTCTTCTATTATTTTTTATGAAAAATCCAAAAATATTTTCTTCCATTATTTTTTAGAAACATCCAAAAATATTTTCCTTTCTCTTAAAAAATTTAAAATTCCAAAAATATTTTCTCTCCACATGGCCGAAGAACGTCCCTTATGGGACTACTTTCGTCATTTTCCATTGACACGTGACACGTGTGAGAGTGATCCCGAGCCGTCTTTTTGTGATATTTCTAGTGGTTTCACCTCTCTCACGAGTGCCCTTGATACTCTTGAACCATCCATGCACGCACCTCATTTTCCATCACCCTCGGTGTCAAGTGCCGACGTGTCTCATCCTTTGTTGTGCACCCACTGCTATTATGTCGATCACATGTCCCATGAGTGCCCTTACATTCCATATCCATCTCAACCTACCATGGAACATGTGTATCCATATGACACTGTTCCGGAACCCACCTCGTCCTACTATACCGATACACCCAATCTCGAGTTGTGTGAGTACCCGAGCTATTCATGGATCCCTGATCACCCTTCCATGCAATACGATTCCCAACCCGATGTTGTGGATCCTCACTCGTTCCAACAGTCATCATGGAAACTTTGTGCACTCGTTCACGATCAATTCCCTCACTATGCACCCCATGAGTTTCAACCATTTGTCCATCACGAAAGCGATCCTTTCGTGTATGATGAACTTGACCCCACCCCACACACTTCCTTTGAGTACTCTCCATACACTCATGATAGTAGCGAGTTGTATCCACCTCACCCACCGCCACCACCCATCACTCCACCATCTTCATCCACATCCGCTCTCGAAACCCTCTTGAAAAAGTTCATACTCGAGCAAGAGCTAGCCACTCAAATTCAAACTCAAGCTCTCCAAAGGCTTGAACAACATTTAAATGAATTTGAGTGTGCAAGAGAGTCAGACATTCCCATGGCTCCACCCATCGTTGCAACCGAGTGTAACGATAATGTGTCCTCTTGTGACACATATTTTGAGTGTGACCAACCTATCCTCCCGAGAATGTCGAAGTTGAGACCATTCTATGGTCCAGGCCCCAAGTTGACAATTGTGTTGACTTAGCTTTCATTAGTGAGACTGATCAAATCCCACCATGTCCACATGAGCCCCACTTTGAGGTTCACACTCCCGCTATATCCAAAAATATTCTCGAGCTTTTACCTTATGCCCCAATTGCCTATGTCTCTGACATGGCCATGTCTTTTAGGTTCGTTCCGGTTACGAGGGCTCACCATTGTACCGAGATAGCGTCAGAGATGGTTCCCACCTCTCTTGATATGGATCCTACCCCATCATATTTGGCTCCCCTTGAGCCGAATATTGATGTTGATTCATCTATCTCGGATCTTAATGCCTCGTTAGAACCTTTCACCACCTCGGATGGCAACATAATGGTGGATAGGTTGATCACTCACTCGTTTATTTCCACACTTCCTCCTGCGAGTTCCCTTGAGGATCACTCCGTGAATCATGAGGAGTGTGTGTCTCCCACTCTTGAGTTGGATCATCTTCCTCCACCATTTATCCCACCCGATCCACCCATTATCCCTTCTACCCCACCACCTGGTTTGGATCTTGATTTTACACATTTCATGTTCCCATCCACCTTTTCAAATCCTCACCTAAAACCATCCTCCACCATCTACGAGATTATTTATGGGGCTACTCTCCATCGTGACACCGAGCTTGTTATTCTATGCCTGCCACTCTCTTGTCGTGTTGATTTTTCCCATTGACAGCTCCCTGGCGTGTCACAGCGCGACCATTATCACCGCCCATTCATAGAAAAGTCGTGCGATTTTTCTGAGGCCCATTCGATTCAACTTAGCAAACCATTTTGCCTCCCTCATCATCTTGAGCACCATGCTTATAGGGCCCTAGTTTCCCTCACCTTTAAGTTCAATAAGGCCCAATATCGGCGCCTTTCCACCCTCACATTTGCCCTTTTTCCCACCCGCCCATGGTCTATCGATGCTTTTCATCGCGTGATGCACTTTGCCATACAGGTGCATTGACCAATTTAGCCTGTTTCTAGCAAGACTGACGCTTCAGTCTTGTTTGGGGGTGATTCTTATCACTCGATTTTTCTGCCACCCCGAGCCTTCCTCGTTCTTATCCTTAGGGTGAGTTTCCATCGGTCTGGCTGAAGACGATAAACTTAGCGCTAATGGGAGGTAACCCGCGTTTCTTGTACTACTCTGATCCTATTTGGGGGTGGTATTTCACATCACCCTATGCTTTGCCATGTTTATAGACTTGTACATTTTTTTTTCATTTCATTCAGGTTTCATCTTCGCCTCACATGTCCATTTCATTAGCGGTTGATTCTGGTATTATCTTTCCTACCTTATGCTCTCAATTTTAAAAATCATTTTACTTAACATCGAGGACGATGTTCCTTTTTGTTTGGGGGTGGGGAATTTTATCAAAATCGTACTTCTTTTGAATTTTTTTGATTTTTGAACCTGATTTTTAAAATTTCGGGCAATTTCTTTCATCTCACTCATTGATGTGAATTTTCAATCATCCATCTTTTAGAGTCTAGGAATCAAGCTAGTGAATATTTTTTCTAAATAGCTTATGTAATACGTAACAAGGCATTTTGCACTATGAATTCCTAGACTCAACAAAAATTTGTGCATTTATCACTTCAGTACGGTTTAGAGTTGAGGAGTACTACAATTCCCAAGAGAACCTTAAGGATCACTAGTGGAGACTTTAGCCTCGTGAGATTCGTGCCTTTCATCTTTTTGAGAGTTTTACGCAATCTCCAAGTCACAAGTTGATTCAACTTCGTTTGGGTCCGCACTTAAATCGTTGTATGATCTCATTATTTTACATTAAAATTTTGGCTTGATCACTGAGAATGACATCTTTTTCAAGTTGTAAGAAACGCGTGTCTTGAAATTTGCCCCGATCACTAGATTTTCATTCATACACCTACCACTTTTCCCCATATCATATTCCCATTACATTCCTATTATCTTTCTTTATTCTCCCCATCCATATACATACCCCACCACATTCATATATCATCCTTCATTTTTGAGAAAAAGAGTGTTGATTCCAAATGTAAATGTCTTCATTGTTGGTTTGAAAAGTGAGAAAAAAAGAAAAAAAAAAAGAGAAAAACATAAAAAATAGCAAAAATAGAAAATATAGAAAAAAAGGAAAAAAAATAGAGAAATAAAAAAAAAGAGAGAAATGAAAAGAAGGAGAGTTTGTAGTCAGTAATAAAGACATTTGTGCCTAAAGTGTATACACTCTTCTATCGTATCCATTTTTCATCCATTTCACATCGCATATTCAACACTCATCCATCACCGTTTTATCCTATCCTACCTCACACCATCCTACCTCATATCCCATCTATCCCATTTCATTTCCCCCTCACCCATAAACATTCATATTCTCCCCTAAGTGTTCGGGCAAATGAAAGTCAACGTGGTGAATAACTCGACGTTCTCACTATAGTGGTTAGCATTCTTTCATGAGATCAATTTTCTTTCTTATTTTTCGTTCTTTCTTATGTGTGTGTGAGACGTTTGAACTTGCTTACATTTACTCACCTCCTCACACACAAGAGCGATAAACTTACCCTAATCTCGAAAGTTCGTTTGAGAGAGATATATCTGTGAGATTTGAAGTTGAAGTGTTGATTACGACAAGGCAATCTAGGAATTACTTTGATGATACTCGACCCGTTTTGACTAATTCACACTACACACGTTGAGTTCTAGGAAGGATGTACCTTGAGTATTTACTTAGCTAAATTTTTTACTCTTCTAGCTTGTTCTCTGAAAATATTCTCTTATGATGGATTGTGCGATTATTCTACGTCTAATAAGAGATTGACTGGCTTTTAATAAATTTTTGCAAATAAAGAATTTTGTGGGTATATTCCCTGCAAACCCTCACACGACACAACTCATCATGTAGGGTAACCTATAGGTTTAAAGGCTTATTGCACATGCTAAGTGCAATCGCAAGTGCCCGCGAAAGTGGTACACTTTTGGTTTCTTATCTTTCTCTTTCTCTTTCTCTCTATCCTATTGCTCGAGGACTAGCAACGCTCTGTTTGGGGTGGGTGTGATAAGGACCCAAAACTATACAATTTATACCCCAAATAGACGTACTTTAGTTGCTAATTCTCGGCAATATGGGCCTTATGCGCTTAATTGTTCAATATGCAGGCTTAATTGCAGTTGCGGTGTCAAAAGCTATATTTCCAAGCAATTTGCAGTTAAAATGGAGTTAATTCCCTTATCCCGTAACCCTAGCCTATCCTAAACCTACCCCAACCCCTATGTGTGTTTTGTTTGTGTCTTTTTATTATTTTTTAGTTTTTTAGTTTGAGTCATTTTTATTTTTAGGATTTATTTTTGATTTATTTAGGATTTTTATGTTTTATTTTCTATTTTCTATTTTTATTAGCATAATTTTATTTTACTTTTATTTTGATTAGTTTTATTTTTATTAGGATTAGATTTTTTAGGATTTCATTTACTAGTTTTATTTGATTTTACATTTATTTAGGATTTTACTTTTAATTTTATTAGAATTTATTTTTATTTTTATTTCTGTTTAGATTCATTTTTAACTGAGTCTTTATTTTATTATTAGAAGTAGGATTTTTATTTTTTAGATTTTTATTAGTTTTAGTTTTTTTATGTTATTTTTTAGGTGTCCAAATAAAACACACACATAAACTCCCTTTACCCTAATACACACAAACACCCTCTCCCACACCCTAACAAGCCTACACCTCACCTACACACAACCCTTACCCAACTCATCTTCTTCCCCATACCTTTCTCTCTCCTCGATCCAAACTCCGGCCACACCCAGCTGTTCCCAACTCCAACCGACAGCGATCCAACCCCATCTCGAATACTCGAAACCAAAAACCCATTTCAAACTCATTTTAACCCCCAAGCCTTTCCACGATTTCTTCTACCTGCCAAATGCAAACCAAAGCCAAATAAATTCCCCATGTGCCAAATAAAACCCCACTTAACCCTCTTTTTACCCAAATACCCCCAACTAACTACTTATCCCCTTTTTCACAAAATACCCATAACAAATCAGATTTTTTATTCCCTCTACTACCATTTATCCTCACACCTCACCATTCCCATGCACACTTAAGCCAATTCCCAAAAATACCCCCATGCTCCATGTGCTTACTATAAATGAAGATGAATACCCCATTTGAAAGAGGAGCTTTTTAGATAGGAATTTTTAGAGAGAGAATTGTAGAGAGATAAATACCATTTTGTAAATAGTTTTTGTTTTTATTTTTTTAGAGATTTGGTGAGACACTACACCAAATATGCACTATTGTCACGGTCATTGACCTTGACAAATTGGACTTGTCAAGGTCAATGACCGTGACAATTCTGGGCGAGACAAATTTTTTTGTCACGGTCATTAACCTTGACAAGTTCGTTAGAATTGCCACGGTCGTGTCAAGGTCATGAACCATGACAAGTTTAGTCACGGTTAAAGACCGTGACCAACCCGTGACAATATTTAAAAAAATTGTCACGGTCAATGACTGTGACAATTCTTGGCAGAATTGAAAAAAATTCTGCTGGGCAGTATGGCCACTGCCACTGCCCAGCAGTATATTTGTATCTGTTATAACAACGTTGGTTGTACCTATTCAAACATCATATATCCAAATATACCCAAGATAGTGCAAATATATATTCATGAGGATATAATCCAAATATTCAAAATAGAAACAATATACATGACAATATAATCCAAATATAATTAAAATGTACAAACTTAAAAATAATGTTACTACATGTCTTGGGTAAATGTGAGGAGGTGAGTTGTCCACACGATATACGAATTGACACACCCACTAATATACATCGTGCCGCATTGTTTGCGCAACCACAATAGGGAGTTCTCCTTCCCGGGTATCACATGCGTGACGAGCACTTTGGACTCGATCCCTTGAAGCGCACGTCCATGAACTATTCCACCCTCGACGATATTCGGGTTCCTCAACCCCTTCCCTATCCGCTAGCCATCAAATACATCCAATATGAACACGCTCGGCCAACCAAGTGTCGATAATGGTCTAAGGGAAGGGAGACAGATAAGGAAGTGGATCATCGAAATACGCACGTGACGGTGAATAAGCAGCGAGGTCCACATCCTCGTCCTCCTGCGCCTCGTTCTCCCGCACCTCCTCCTCCTCCTCCTCCTCCACCGCATTCTCCTTCCATTTCCCTTTTCCTTTCCCCTTTCGGTCTCCGCCCAACGTACACTTCATGAATGCGTACATATCTTCGACCGTCGCCTCCAAACGGGACAGCTTCGCATCGTGTGAATTCACCGTTCGAGCCAACCCGGTGTCTCTCGTCTCTAATCCGATGATCCTATATTTGGCCACCCGCGAGCTCACCCCCTTGTCCTCCCCTTGTGATCAGAGCCAAGCACTTGGCTGAGTGCGTCTGTGGACAAAGATGCCTTGTCGGCATCAGACTGCGACTCATGCACTTCCTTAAGTTTTGCCTGAAACGACAAAAAGCACATGATTAGTAAAATAAGTAAACTAAAAAATTATAACGTAATTAACAAAAATTAAACTGCCGAATTACTTACAATCGTCGCCGCGACGCTCGAGGACACCTCCTTGTCCTTCCCCTTTTTCGTCTGAAGAGCCACATAAGTATCGAGCCTATGTCGCTTACCCCATGGCCCACTCCCTACCCCCTGAAATAAAATAAAGTAAAATTAGGATTGGCCCCGCAAAGTAAAATAATGAAGAATAATATATTTCTGTAGTTATAGAAAAATTAAATCTTACCTTCATCCTATGCTCCACCTCGGCGTAAAAGGTCCGTCTGGAGTAGTGCACGTCCGTCTTTTTTGTCCGATTTTCCCTCTTCGATTGGCGAGATGCCAATTGTCGATCCTTGATCTCATTGTCAATGAACTTTTACCATTGTGCCAATGAGAGCGGCTCCTTGGGCTGGACGGATCCACGCCATTGTATAATGGACTCTCGTGTTTTCCCAAAGTATCGTGTCCGCATATTTTTCTTCCACATCTTGTATTGCTCCCTCAACTGCTCCAAGATGGAATCGCGTAATTTTGGATCCAAGTTGAATTGTTCATGTCCAACAAATTCAATGTTAGTTGCGAATAAATATAAATATAAATTAAAATTAAAATTAAAATTGAAATTGAAATTGAAATTGAAATTGAAATTGAAATTGAAATTGAAATTGAAATTGAAATTGAAATATAAATATATTACCTGTAGTGCCGCCCAAACAGCTAACTTGAGCTCATAAGGCACCTCCTTCCAACTCATAAACCCCGGGCCGATGACCATCTTTAACAGCTCAAGGGATCTCACTAATAGCTCCGATTTGTTCTCGACGATAATCCTAAATTTTCCATATTTGGGGAGCCTAGGGGCGGAGGAGCCCTCGTCGCCTCCACTACCACCGAGCCCAGACGACATCATCATAAACAACATCATCATCTTCGCCTTAATATCTGAAGGAGACATTTGCTGTAAAAAAAATGTTATTAGTACAGATAAAAAAATGTTAATAGTACACATACACACATCCCTACCCCACCCCCACCTCACACACGCACACGTCATGCCACTTTTAAAACTAACCAACCCAACATTTCATCAATTAAACTAACAATTAAAGTATAGAATTATTAATTTACTAATTTACAATGAGGGACAATCCTAGTTTCATATGAAATTGGCACTAATTATTAATTTACTTTCATCTAAAACTATACAATTAAAATTACAATTAAAGCTATACAATTTCTTAATTAAAGCTATACAATTGTTAAAATTACCCTCCACCCCCACCCCCACCACACACACACACCACCCCACCCCCACCACCCCACCCCCTCCCCCCACCACGACCGTGACAACTACATTTGTCATGGCCTTGCACGATCTTTTATCATCATCTTATCTGTATATTCATTGCAATTATCTACTTCTTTAATCCTTTATCTTTATATTTATTCTTTGAGATTCTTTTATATTTCAAAAGTCTCTTATCCTCATTATATTTTATCACAATATGCATATCTTATAAGAGAGTCGGGTTTGGCATGAATAATTTATAATGAAGTCTAGAACGAATCTTACTAAATCAATTGGGGTATTTTTCATATTTTTATTACTTTATTACTTTATTGTTTATCAATAAAATTATGACATGAGATAATTATAATTGGAGCATAAATTTCATTATTATAAAGGGATAAATCCAACCAAGTACAGAGATTCTACAAATTAAAGTGAAAATTGAATTTAAGACTTTCTAACAACATGCATGTGTATGGATTCTACAGAGTTGGGCACGAAAGTAACTAATGATATTCCTAAAAACATACAATTGGCAACATTTTGTGAATTTACTAAACTTTATATAATATTATCAAATTCTGTTAAAAAATTATCTAGGGTTTTACCCAATTGAATTAATTTCATGAATAAAATTATTATCAAATTTAAATACTTATATAATTAAATTTAACATATGAATTCTAGAACTTTTCTAACATTTACACAATTCTAACTATCACTAACCTTGCATTCATACTAAGGTTTACATAGTTTTAACAAATTATAACAAAATATTATCATATTTTTAGTTAGAAAATTCCACCCCCACCACCCCACCTCCTCCCCCTCCCCCACCAAACCCCACCACCACTACCCCCTTCCCCCCTTCCCCCCTCCCCCACCACACACCACCACACACACATATACACATACCCCACCCCCTCCCCCCACCACACCCCACCCCCATTACCCCCTTCCCCCCTCCCCCACCACACACCACCACACACATATATACACACACATACACACATGCATATACACACATATATATACACACATACACATACACATACACATACACATACACATACACATACACATACACATACAGATAGAAATGAAAGAGAAAGAGAGGAAAAAAATATACGTTAGGGAGAGAGAGAGAGAGCATAAATCTCTTAGAGAGAGAGAGCGAGATGGGGAAAACCAAAAAAGGTGGGAAAAAAAGAAGCCTAGGGCTTTTTTTACTGCAAAATTTGTCACGGTCGTGTCAAGGTCACTGACCGTGACAATTATTTAAAGAATTGTCACGGTCATTGACCGTGACAAGTCTGTGACATCTACATTTGTCACGACCTTGTCACGATTAATGACCGTGACAATTCTTTATCACGGTTGTGTCAAGGTCAATGACCGTGACACAAAACGTGAGATCTGTGTCACGGTTAATGATCTTGACAAGGGTGGCCGGCTGAAATGTGACAATTTTATCATTTTGGTGTATTGAGATTTAATTGTGAGTAATTGAATTGTATGGAAGATGATAGAGTTCAAATTTCCAATTTCAAGGAGACTTATTGAAGATTTGTTCTCTTTCTCTACTCTTTTATCATATTTGCCTTTGATTATTTGTTCATCTTGTTTAATATCATGTTAGTCTAATCCCCTTTCAAGGGGTGGGGGGAACCCTTATTTGATGTTATTTTAGTTTAATTAGTTTGATTACTTGAAATTTTCTTTTGAATGTTAATTTTTGATCCCTCACCCTTAGATTTACGCCTCGAGAGAGGGTAAATGATTTTCGAGAGAAAATCGAAATTCTAGTTATAATACCCATTTTAGATTCGAACTAGAGATAGGGGTTTCTTAAGTGGGGTATTATAATTTGAATTTCAACTCTAAATTTATTTTCTTAGCTTGACATAAATTTTAATTGATCGGTCCTAGCGGGTGATTAATTAAAAGGAGTGTGGATCTATTTTCTAGAGTTGTGGGGTGTTAAACTTAAGTTTCTGAAAGATTACTATTAAAATTACACTTGCAACGATAGTTGATTTGTAATTTTGATATTAATTTGGGAGAATTCAATTAATTAAATTAATTAGTTAGAATAGCTAAAATTTGCGGTGTAATCCCGCTCCTTGATTGTTCTCACAATTATTTACCTCACTTTATCTCTTATTTTAGTTTAGACTTTATTTTTCATTTTAGTAAATTTCTAGTTAGTTGTTATCATATAACATTTAGTTTCGTTTAGTTTAAATCGTCACCTAACCCTATTATTTTAATATTGAAAAAGCTAAAAAAAAGTAGAAAAGTGAAAAAGCACAAAAAGAAAATAAAAAGTGAATTACAATTGAATTTTTCTCTAGCTTACCCCCTTGAAAGTGGATTGATACCTTTACTTACCTCTACACTTGAGTTGATATTATTTTGTAGGTATTTTAAGGTTTTGACTAACTTGGCTTTCAACAACGACACACAAAAAAGCAAAGTTATCAATAACATACACAAATTCTATATTAATTACATTCTTAATCCAATATTACTATTATATAAGTCTGATTTCATGCGAAATAAATTAATTATATCATGTGATAAATGAGTTGCACAAAGTATCCCAACAAGTTGTCAAAATTCAATATTTAAATACAAGTGACATTTAATCAAATTAAATCATAAATTGGATTAAACATGCGCATCAACCAATCTTAGCAATAAAATATACATTCTACATCGTATTAATTGTCTACATGATTTCATAAATCAACACATATTATTAAATTACATATATTAAGGAACATGCAATTCGTCTCAGCAACCCAAAATGACAAATTACAATTATCTAAGCATGTGGAATTTCAAATACTAAGACCTCTTTCAAAATTTCATATAAAAAATAGATGTATAATTAGGTTATCGGTTTCTCTAATTAAGTTTCTAGTCATATTAAGAAAATAAGAGTTTTTAATATATAGGCAATATTTAAATCAAACAATACATAAGAAGAACAATAGTGATATTCTTGCCTGAAAACAAGTATTTTGAAAATTTTGAGTGTACCACTGGATTCATCTCGCAAAAATGAGCAAATTTGCTTCTATGGTCTTTTTCAAATATAATTTTAAAGCCTCCCAAAATTGAGTTAAAATTTTGTTTTAATGGAAGTTTATGGTGTAAAATAAAGTATGTAGGCTATGTAATGTTTTATGGGGAAAAGTTGTAAAAGTTCACGTAAAATAAAATTAATTCGCGTAAAATAAAATCAATGTCTTAGAACCTTTAAAAAACAGTCAAAAAGAGTCGTTAAAAAGAAACCAACACACGTGCAACAAATAAATCCACGTGCGTTCACCTCCCGTAGACCAAACCAACTCACTCTCAAACCCTCCAAACTGATATATGTTGTGCACATAAATGTGACACCCCGCCTAATTAAATACCGGGTGATCAGTCCTAAATTAAATTAAAATAAGTTTCTCAGTTGGTTCATTCTTAGCATCACTGTCAAAAACCTTTTAAATTACTAATCACCTGAGTGAAATTAGACCGGTGATAAATTTTATAATTCATTAACCTAATAAAATATCTCATATGAAAATAAAAATTAAACATTCACAATATACTAGAATTCAAACCATCTCACAATATAATCAATAAAGTCTTGCCAAGTCAACATTCGGCTAAAAATCCAAAACTGCTAAATAAACCAATATAATCCAAAACTGAATAATTGAAATAATGAATATGGACAACATGTCGCAATAGAGAGTACTAAAAAGGAGATCCTACACTAGATCTGAATACATGAGTCATCTATGCAAAGTCCTGCTAGCCTCCACAAAGCTGCAGCTACGAGTCCCTGGAGTGAATCCTCAAGTCTGGCATACCTGTGGTCGGACACCTAAAAGGATTTTGAAAATATTTTGATAGAAGGAGTTAGTACTCAAAACATTTTGAAAATATTTATCAAGTGTTTATCACAGTAAAATGAGCTATTGATTACACATGTTAAGATTTTCGCACACTCTCTTGAGTTACCTCACCCTTCATCTAGTGCACACCTAATGTCCTGCACTTAGCCCACCTAGCTGTAATACCCAAGCAAACTAGACTATAATATCCAACTGAACTTATCTACATGACTAAGTTCCCACACCGCCCATACAATATGCTAATAATAAACGTATCTTATGACATATACATAAATAACTTTACACATCTTGTTATCTTTATTCGTTTATAATTAAGTTTCACTACTTAATTTACTTTTAGATATATTCACCACACCTTATTATCTACCATACCATATAAATAGGTTATTAATATAGTATACATCTCACACACAATATATACTTAAAATCATTCTTCATTATCATGTCCTCGTAATAAACTTAATGGACTCTTGGTTCAGAATGACTCATTGATCCCAAGTAAAAGAATTGGTTCGGAATGTTACCTCGACCCCAAGTTTTATTTCATGTATTAGTTCGGAATCTTACCTCGACCCTAATAATGAAATTGCATATACATTGGTTCAGAACACTTTCATCTCAACCCCAATTCACTCTTTCCATTTATTAGTTCGGATTCCTACCTCGACCTTAATATAGAAAAATATACATTAGGTATTCCTCTCCAACTTAGTATTTATATAATTCATTAGGTATGCACACAACCTAATAATCATATTACTACATAATATTCTTCTCTCTAATATTCACCGTACTTATGAATTTACGATTTATTTCACTATCGCATTTTAATTGAGTATTCACATAACTCCAAGGGTCCTAGTTACCCCTCATTTCATTTCAGTTGCTAAACTCTCTCTAACCTACTGATATTTAATTTGGATTGATGTTAGTTCCTCTCGAATCCATAATCCTCGATACACGGCTCGATCGATTTATCTCAGCTGCCCATTCCTCCTAATTACACACCCAATAGTTATAATGGTCTCCTACTAGATACCTACTGGCCTTCTTTAAGTTCCTACATAGGTATAATATTATCCTTAAGGTTCCCTTTGAACATTTCCAATCGATTAGAACTCAACCAATAAAAGAACCCAAAATCAGCCTGGGTCGATCGATCGATGAATTTGGTCGATCGATTGACTACATCGATCGATCGATGTTCATCAGTCGATCGATTGATCGAACATATGCATATGCAGTTCGTCTACTTCGTGCATTTTTACACCATTTTCAAATACCCAACTCACACGATAACACACCAAATATACAACTAATGATCTCTAACCATTACTACATATACTAGGATGATTTTCAACTGTTTAAACACCCTAAATCTTCAAAAATTTAGTCAAGAATAATTCAACTCTTCTAATTATTCAAGAACCCTAATTTAATATGTTCTTCCCATATTTTTAATCATAAATCCAGATTTAATTCGTTTTAATCATCAAGTCTTCTATGATTTAAAATCCTCGACAAGTCTAAATCATTCTACTTGCAAATCCCTAACCCACATGCATTAAATTCAATTCTTTTTCTCGAAGAATATTCATCAAATTATATTATTTATAAATCCTACACATGGATATTATAACTCAAATTTAATTTGTAAATAACCACTTGCCTTGATTATAGTAGGGTCTGATTTTATGATTGTTGGAGGGTTTATGTTCTTCTTCTCCTTTCTTTCTTCCCAAGAAGCTTGTGGTGGAAGAACACACTCCAATCTTCTCTAAATCTCCCTCTTAGGCTTCATAATAGCTCTCTATCTTTCTCCAATGGATTTTGTGAGTTTTTCTCTCCTCTAACCCTAGCCGCCAACTCTTATAATCTGATTTAGAGTTTGTAATTTAGTAGGTCTCCTCACCCCCATATGCCAAAAGACTAAAACGCCCCCGTATGGTCTTGGATTAGCCCAAAAATGCCCTGGTACCCGACTAGTACCCCCAGGTATACTATTTTGACTATTTCGATCCTTTCAGAATCATCTGTGACCTCTAAATTATCATTTGAGCCAAACAAATATTTTTCCTATCTCATCCCCAATTTAGTCTACACGCGACACACGGTTGGGATAAAATCAAGTACGTCCATATACTCGCTATGTCGTACCAATTAACTGTCAATATTTACTATTCAGACTTAGTGATATTGAATCAAAATATTAATCAGTGCCCATCTCTCGATTAATATTTAATAACCACAATTGTCATTTAATCACTTAACAATCGTAATTATTATTAAATCACCTTAAATTACTTCACTCACGTAATTTAAATTAAAACCTATTTTCCTTTTTAATTAATCAATTAATTAAATTTTGAATACACAGAAATACGGGGTATTACATACTTCCCCCTTACAAAGGAATTTCGTCCTCGAAATTAGGACATACATGCGGTAAATAACTCTTGGATAATGTTCTCGCATATCATCCTCCCGCTCCCAGGTTGACTCCTCAACATTGTGATGTCTCCATTGCACTCTCACTAATGGCACCACCTCGGATCGTATTTTATGCTCACTATGATCCAGAATAGCCACTGGTCTCTCCTCATGCAAGACATCTGGCTAAAAATCGATCTCCTCAAGTGGAATGTGCCAAAAGGCTCTCTCGCTCCTCCTGTATTTCTTCAGTGATGCCACATGGAACATGTCGTGTATTCGCTGAAGATGCTCTGGGAGTCCCAATCTGTATGCTACCGGTCCCACCCTCTCAATAATAGGAAAGGATCCCACAAATCGGTGCTAACTTCCCCTTTTTTTTGAAACTCATAATCACCTTCATAGGAGATAACCGAATCAACACCTTGTCGCCCACCTCTAGATCCAGGTGTCTCCTACTGGTGTCAGCATAACTCTTCTGCCTATACCGAGCTATTATAATACATCCTCGAATTAACTCTATCTTGGTAGAAGTCTCCTGTATCATTTCCTATCACAATAGCTTGTTGTCCACCACTTCTAACTAGCAAGCGGGTGAACGACAAGGCCTCCCGTAAAGTGCCTCAAATGAAGCCACACCGATAGTGAATTGGTAAGAGTTATTATACGCAAACTCTACCAATGTAAGGTATCGCAACCATCCTCCCCCTAAGTCTAGGATACAAATCCTCAAGAATATGATTTACTCTCTCAGTCTGCCCGTATCTGTGCAGGTGATACACCTTACTCAACAGCAAGTCTGTGTCCATGGTCTCCTGAAAGATCTGCCAAAAATATAACACAAATATTCGGGACAAATTTTAAGACACGCGTTTCTTACAATTCGAAAAAGATGTCGTTCTCAGTGATCAAGCCAAAAATTTAATGAAGAATAATGAGATCATACAAAATTTAAAGTGCGTACCCAAAATAAGTTGAATCAACTTGTGACTTGGAGATTGCGTAAAACACTCTGAAAGGGTGAAGGGCACAAATCTCACAAGCTAAAGTCTATACTAGTGATCCTTAAGGTTCTCTTAGAATTGTAATACTTTTTAACTCTAAACCGCAGTGACGTGATAATTGCACAAATTTTGTTGAGTCTAGAAATTCATGGTGCAAAATGCCTTGTTATGTATTACATAAGCTATTTAGAAAAAATATTCTCTAACTTGATTCCTAGACTCTGAAAGATGGATAATTGAAGATTCACATCAATGATTGAGATGAAAGAAACTGCACAAAATTTAAAAAACCAGGTTTAAAAATTAAAATTTTTCAAAAGAGACACGATTTTGATAAAATTCCCCACCCCAAACAAAAAGGAACATCGTCCTCGATGTTAAGTAAAATGATTTTTAAAATTGAGAGCAGAAGGGAGGAAAGAGATTACCAGAATCAACCGCTAATGAAGTGGACAGATGAAGCCAAGAAGAAACCTGAATGAGTGATAAAGAAAAAATTGTGTACAAGTCTATAACATGATAAAACATTGGGTGGTGTGAGACACCACCCTCAAACAGGATGAGACTCGTACAAGAAACGCGGGTTGCCTCTCGGTAGCACTAAGTTTAATGTCTTCAGCCAGACCGATGGATCTTACCCTAAAGATAAGATCTATTAAAGTGCGGGGCAACATAAAAATTGGGTGATGAGAATCACCCCCAAATAATAGTGAACCGACAATCTTGTTGGATAAATTGACAAAGGTGAGGGTGAAGAAACACCAATCACTAGCCTTATTTTATTCTATTCTTTTCAATAAAATATTTTCTTTTTTTGTGGTCTTTTAATTTTTTGTAAAAATAAAGGAAAAAGATATTTTTGGATTTTTGTGGAGCAAAAGAAGGAAAAAATATTTTTGGATTTTTTAGGAAATGAAATAAGGAAAATGTTTTTGGAATTTCTCAGAAAAATAAAGGAAGATTATATTTTTGGATTTTTTTTTGTTTTGAAAAATAGTTGAAAAAATATTTTTGGATTTTTTATAAAAATAAAGGAAAAAACTGTTTTAGGAATTTTTTTCAAAAAATAAAGGAGGAAATATTTTTGGATTTTTTTAGAAAATGAAATAAAGAAAATGTTTTTTTAAAAAAATAAAAAATAAAAGAATAAAATATTTTTGGATTTTTTTGGAAGAAAAGAGCGAAAAAAAGGCGGACTCTTTGAATTGGACGAACTAACTAAAATTGACTACCGAAAATTTGAATTGGACACACACACAAGGCAAGGATAAATCCTAACGAGCATATAGCCAATTTTTATCTTAAAATTAGTGAAAAGGGTAGTCAAATTTTAATTAACTCCGTGGGCGATAAAATATCACGGAATAATCTGAGTGATCGCCTTTGCAAAATTTTCTCCTATTGAGATACCTAGTTGATTGATTTTAAATTTAGTGATGGCTAGGGTAGCACACAATGGTAAGCGAGTGAGTCGGGTGATGAAATCCCTTATCGTGAGTGACTAGGTGTAGGTCTTAGTAATTTAATTCATCACACCATTTGAATAATAAATGCGAGAATAAAATCACACAAGCGCACGTAATCACACACAAGAGTTAACTCGCTAACACGAGAGGCGCGAGGGTTTAGAAAATGTACCTCTCATTGTTTTTACACCGTGGGATGCTGAAAAATTTGAGTCAAACGGGGGGAAATTACGCCTATCTCAGTCGGCCCCGGGATTCCTACCGACCCAAGGTAGAGAGGCTTCGTTTCCTCGCATTTGGACGCCCTCTCTCTACCTTGTCCGGTTTCCCTATCATGCTTTCTTCGATTATTATAATTTTTAAAATGAAAAATAAAATAAAGGTGTCTCTATGCACCGCAATACAAGCCAAGAATAAAATCCTAATATAAGACTTCTAAAATAAAGAAAAATGGTACTAAAATGCAACAAAATATAGGAAATAAATGAACTATAAAATTGAATCCTCTCCGAGTGCTTCACGTTCCCAAGAATGGCAATGACGCCATTTGATAACTTGACTTTTGTGTGTGTGTCGTTGTTGCAAGACAAGTCAATAAAAAATCCTCAAAAACTTACAAAATATAATAACCTAAAGTGTAGAGCGGTAAGTAAGGGTATCAATCCACATCAAGGGGGTAAGCTAGAGACAAACTCAATTGTAATTCAATTTTATTTTCTTTTTGGGCTTTTTTTACTTTTTTTTAGCTTTTCATAAATAAAACAATTTTCAAGGGTGAGGATGTGAAATAAGACTAAACTAAATTAAATATCTAAACAACTAACTAAAAAGTGACTAAAATGAAAAACAAAGTCTAACACAAAAATAAGAGATAAAGTGAGGTAAATAAATGTGAGAACAATCAAGGAATGGAACTACACCATAGATTTTAACTATTCTAATTAATTAATTTAATTAATTGAATTCTCCCAAATTAATATCAAAATTACAAACCAACTCTCGTTGCAAGTGCAATTTTAATAGTAATCTTTTAAAAAATTAAGTTTAACCCCCCACAATTCTAGAAAATAGATCTATACTCTTTTTAATTAATCACCTGCTAGGATCGATTCATCAAAATTTATGTACATCTTAGAAAATAAAAATAGAGTTGAAATTCAAGGAATAATACCACACTTAAGAAACCCCTATCTCTAGTTCGAATCTAAAATGGGTATTATAACTTAGAATTTCGATTTTCTCTCGAAAATCATTTACCTCTCTCGAGGCGTAAATTTAAGGGCGAGGGATTAAAATTAACATTCAAAGCGAATTTTTAATTAATCAAACTAATTAAATCAAAACAACATCAAATAAGGGTCTACCCCACCCCTTGAAAGGGGGCTTTAGCCTAACATGATATTAAACATGATGAACAAATAATCAAATGCAAATAAAATGAAATAGAAGAGAAGAACAATCAAACCAAATCTCTTTAAGTGAAATTGGACTTCAATCCTTGAATTTGCACATCATCCATTCAATTCGGGCCTCCATATAATTTTTAATAATAAAAACACACTCAATTGAATTTCTCACTAATTTATCACTCACTAATCTCTAACAAAAATAAAAATAAAAAAATAAAACTATTTACAAAGTGTTCTTCCTAATTTATTTTCTAGTCTCACTATCTCTCTCTAGAATTCTCTATAGAAATTGATGATAAAAGCCTCCATAAGGGATGAATTTAACTACATCAATCTATTATGAAATAATTGCTAAAAATGCAAAAATTCATTATAGATGGGTGGGGTGGAATTCATCCTAGAGATAAATTTCACTACACACCTCTATATTTAGATATTTGCTAAAAATGCAAATACCCTCTATAGAGGAGTGTAGAGAAATTTATCACACAAGGTTTAAAAACTAATTTTGATATCCTTCTTCAAATGGTCTTCATCTCTTTAAATAGGATATGCATGGCACATATGGGGCCAAGGGGTATTTTTGGAAATTGGCTTGAGTGTGCATGGAAATGGTGAGAGGAGCATGAGGTGAGCACATGTTCATGGCAAAGGTGTGAGGTAGTAAAATCTGAATTGTGTGCACATGAGGGTAGTTGAGGTTTTATTTGGAAAAGTGGACAAAATTTAGTTGGGGGTAAAATAGGAATTGGGGATATATGGCTTAAAATACATATGGGAGTTATTTGGAAAATAAGGCAAAGGTTATTCAAAATATGTGAGTTGTTGATTTTTGGTCTTTTGGCATTAGCTGACTTGGGACGAAATGGGTTTATTGGGTTTGCAGGTTTGAAGTGGGAATTGGTTTTGAAATGGGTTAGGGCGCATGGGTTGGGATGGCAGGTGGTATAAGGGAGGATTCGGGTTGGTGGGTCGAGAGTTGGTCTCGGGTTGTTGAGGAGCTAGGGTTTCGGGTTGGGGTCCGGAGTTGTGGATAGCAGCGGGTATGGATGTGGATGGGGATAGAGTCAGGTTTCGATGCGCCGGGGTAGGAGACGGGTTCACGAATAGGGGTGTCGGAGTTGGTTGTGATCCGGGTAAGGTGGGTCGCGATTTGGATCGGGTGGTTTTGTTTTTGGGTTTGGTAATGGGGGTTAGTGAGGAGAGAGAACAAGTTTGTGGCTTTGGGAAGAAGATGATGAGGGAGGTTCTTATGTGTTGTGAGGTGTAGGTTAGTAGGATGTGGGTGAGGGTACATTTGGGTGTAAATGTTGTGTATGTAGGTAGGGTGTGTGTGAGTTAGTTGATTTGGGTGTAGTAAGGTGTATAGAATTATATGTGTGTGTGTTTAATTTGGACATCTAAAAATAACACTAACTAACTAAAAAAAATTAATAAAATTAAAAATCTAAAAATAAAATCTTAATCTAAAAATAAAATAAAGACACAAATAAAAAAATAAGACTAAAAAGAAATAAAAATAAAAATCTATTAAACTAAAACTAAAATCCTAAAAATTAAAATATAATAAAACTATAAATAAATGAATTCCTAAAAAAACTAATCCTAATAAATGAATTCCTCAAAAGCTTAACAATCTTTGAAATGAATAGCTAGGTGTACTTCATCGTATCAAAATCAGTACGAACCGGTAGAAATTAAGCTGCATTGGTCAGCCGATCCACTATCACCCATATGGAATCGTGACTCCTCTGCGACGTCGGTAGCCCAAAAATAAAGGCCATCGAAATGATCTCCCACTTCCACACGAAAATCTCCAGTAGCATCCCTGAAGGTCAACTTTCACAAGATGACATGTAACACTCTTCGAGACAAACTCTGCTATGTCATGCTTCATACCCGACCACCAATACTGTCGCCGCATGTCCTAGTACATCATATCCCCATCGGGATGTATCGAAAACCTTGGCCTGTGCGACTCCATCATGACTGCATGCCTCACATCTTCATCCTCGAGTACTACCAGTCTCCCATTAAAATGTAGTCCACCCTCTGAGCTGATGGAGTAGGACTCTACCCCCTCGGCTAGTAACTGTCATACTCTGTCCTGATAAAACAGGTCCTCTGCCTATGCCTTCACCACCTGCATAATGCTCTCGGGAGTGATAGCTAAAAATGCCATGTATGCTCTGTCTACCTCATCCTCATGTCGAAGTTCGCTCGCTTTCCAAACCTCTGTCAACTCTCCAATAGGTCTCTGACTCAACGCGTCTGCCACCATGATAGCCTTGTCAGGATGATACCGTATATCAAACTGGTAATCCTTCACGAATTCAAGCCACCGCCTCTGCCTCATATTCATATCCTTCTATGTGAAGAGATACTGAAGTGACTTATGATTCGTGAATAGAGTGAACTGCTCCCCCAGAAGATAATATCTCCATATCCTCAAAGAAAAGACAACCGCTGCCAACACGAGGTCGTGGGTGGGGTAATTATTCTCATGTGGCTTTAGCTTTTGAGAAGTATAAGCTATTCCCCTTTCCTTTTGCTGTAACACCCCCTAAGTCCCTGCAAAGATGCGTCAATATAGACCCGATACTCCAATCCACTCCCACGTAATGCAAGTACAGGTATTGATGTTAACATGTCCTTTATCTCATCAAACGCTATATGACAGTAGTCGCTCCACACGAATAGAACTCCCTTTCGAGTCAAGTTCATCAAAGGACCAACAATCTTTGAGAACCCTTTGATGAAGCAACGATAATAACCGGCCAACCCTAAAAAGTTGCGAATCTCGGTCGGTGTCATGGGTTGTCCCCACTCCCTCACCGCTGATACCTTACTCATATCAACAGTAAAGCCTCTGTCGGACACAATGTGGCCAAGAAACTGAACCCCTCGAAGACAAAATCCACACTTCCCAAATTTGGCATACAATTGATGGTCCCGTAACGTCTGAAGAACCATACGTAAGTGCTCGGCGTGCTCCTCCTCCGTGCGAGAGTAAACCAAAATATCGTCTATGAATACGATCATAAACTGGTCTAAGAACTCCCTGAATACCCTGTTCATGAGATCCATGAACACTATAGGCACATTAGTGATCCCAAATGACATCACCCTGAACTCATATAACTCGTATTGCGATAAGAAAGTGATCTTAGGTACATCCTCCTCTCGAATGCGTAACTGATGGTAACCCAACCTCAAATCAATCTTTGAGAAGTATGCAGCCCCTCTCAACTGATCAAACATGTCATTAATGCTAGGTAACGGATAGTTATTACATATCTCCACCTTGTTCAGCTCCCTATAGTCTACACACAAATGAAGCGAAGCATCACTTTTCTTCACAAATAACCCTGGTGCTCCCCATGGAGATGTAATCGACAGAATGAAACCTTATCCAAAGAGATACTGGATCTTCTCTCTCAGCTCCTATATTTCTGAAGGGGCCATGAGATACGGTGCTCTGGCAATCACTCTCATTCCTGGTGCTAAGTCGATAACAAACTCAATCTCCCTGCTGGGTGGTAAACCTGGTATCTCTTGAAAGACATCTTCGAAATCCCTCACAACTAGGATTGAGTCCAGAAAAACAATCACCTCCTATGAGGTCTCCTCCTCAATGTAATATAAATGAGTGCGTGATTCTCCCTCAGGAAGAGGCATCGCCATTAGGAACATTTCCTGTCCCGAAAGGGAAACATAATAGTCCTTTCATAGTAATCTATGATCGCCCTATAACCGGTCAGTCAGTCCATGCCTAGGATGACATCATAACCCTCCATATCTAACACTAGAGGGTCTACCACTAGACTCAAACTCCCGATCATAATGTCCACACCCCTATTGATCGAGTGGATAAGGGATCCCCTACCCATCGGTCACTCCACGCACATAAGATGAGTGTCGACTGTCTCTAAAAGACCGATGCTCGTGCAAATCTAGTGGGAATAAAAGAATATGTCATACCCGTGTCAAACAGAATACTACCCTTATTCCCATGGATAAGAAACGTACGCCTGAATGCCGGAGGTGACGGAGGTACTGACTTTATAGGTACGTTTTGGACGTTGTACACATGCCCGTAGTACATCTGGCTCGACTGCTGCTAGGGGGCCTGTGCTGGTGCTGGCTAACGAAGCCTGCTTCCCCTGTTGGGCATTCTGCTGTTATGCTCTATCTCATTGTGGACAAGTCCTACTCTTGTGACCGTGTTAGCCACATGTGAAAAATTTTCCCTGTAACTGCCTATGTCCTTGGCCCTGCTAGCCCTGACGTTGGCCTCGACGGCCTTGGCCCTGCTGGCCTCTCCCTTGGTTCCCTTAGCCCTGACGACCCTGAGGAACCTGCAACTGGGGACCCTATTGGACCTGTCTATCAGATCGATGTCTCCCATACCTAAATCTCTTGGCAGAGTTCCCCTGCTGGGAATCCTATCCTAGCTAACCCGCTATCTGCTACTGTGGTGTGCAACTGTCACTACTCTCTTTTGCCTTGCCCCAATGGCTAGGCTCACCTCTATTGCTTCCCTTAGCATGGCCAACTCAGACGATGAACATTGTGAGGCCTAGCCATAATTTTCAGGGTCCTCCATGAAACTCACCTTTCTTACATGATTTCAAATGGCATAAAAATTAGTGCATTCATGCTCTAAAAGAGTATAAATCAACCCCTTGGTCATAACTCGGAGAAATATTCATTCGTCACTGCATTCATAGATTCACAAGATATTTTGAGGGACTCACGTGCTTTGGTACAATGTACAAAATGTAGGAAAAAATTACTGTGACTAAATACTTCTGAACCCTTTCTTTTAGGCCAAATTCTAGTCCAAATATAAAAAATTTGGACCCCCGAATTCTGAAATTCTTGGATAATTTCCTAACCTCCTGCGTTAAGATTTGACATTGTAATATTATAATGGAAAATAGGGAGGATCATACTTAGACCTATTTCATGAATCCATGGAAATTTTCCTTCATTTATTTTTTATGTAACAAATTTGTTGTAGGATTTTGGTTTTATAGTAGATGCTAAAACCAACTTGAGAAAAGGATTTTGATCTACAATGGGAATCGCACATTTTGTTGCCTCTACAATGTGAGTCTTCTCGGCAACGGTGATAAAATATTTTTATTGGAAATTTAGTCCATAAAAGGTCATGGGATCATCCATTAAAAAGGATTTTGGATTAATAGGCATGACTAATTATAAAATCATTTTTTTGTAAACTAAAAAAATGAAATTAAAGAGACTTAAAACTTGAAAGAAAATAAATGTTGAAAATTAAATGAACTTGCATTGATATAAAGGAAAATAAATGTATATTGCAGGAAATTGAAGGAGCACATAAAGAAAATGAAAGAATTTAAAGATAATGGATTGTTTAATCTCTTTTTTTTTCTTCATCAAGGGATGAATTTACATTTCTATGCGGTAATTAACATATATTTGGCTTCAAGTAACTTCCAGTTTAAATTCAAATTACTTATCTACAATAACTACTACTCTTTGACTCCAAGCAACTTTCAATTTGAATTCAAAATAATCATCTCCAACAACTACCTCTATTTGCCTCCAAATAACCCGCAACTCGAATTGAAATAATAACTAACTTGAACCACCCTCACCTTCCATTTAAATTACTTCAATAACCTGCATATAACCGCTTATATGTGTGGTGTTAGATGGGAAAAACGGATCTTGAACTTTTAGGAACACTCAAAATAAAATAAAAGGCAAATTAGATCAAAGGATTATCATTTTAACACAATAAAACAATCTCACAATTATGCAATATGATTTATTTCACAATTATTAAGACAAATAAAGGGTTTCAGCCATATCCAAGCATCTGGGCAGATTGGGTTAGTTAAAATAAAATCAAATGACTCGAAAAACCCTTTTCAAACCCAAATTTGGAACCATTTTGAACAAATAATTGTGTTTGACGAGAAAACGTATGAAATATTTGGGCAACAACTCACTTGATTACCCCGACATTTTCTTTTCTTTTTTTTTGTGATTTTTTTTTACTCTAAACAGAAAGTGAGTTACTACCCAACTTCTTCTTGAATTTTAATGGTGGAGTCAGAAAGGAAAAAAATGTCAAACTTTTGGGTTTGACTCTTTGTAAAATTGGTGAATTTTTTTTATCTTGTATAAGATGGTCAAACTCTTGGATATGGTATTAGATTTTCTCTAATGCTAGCGTGGATTTAAAGATTTAACAACATTGAGTACCCATAATGTGGAAATAGATCTCTAAATGTATATACCTTTTCCACAATGTGAAGTAAAATGCATCATAAGAGTCATAGACTTTAAACTTACATATACTCCTACAAGCAACTATGGATATGTCTTTTTCCTTCCACTTAGAGTAAAAGTTGTACACATTTGCATTTAAGAATAGTTTTTGTTAAGAAAATCATGAGGCTAAAAATTAATTTTAAAAAGAGCATGAGATTAAAAATTAATTATAAGGAAATCACGCGAATACAAATTAATTTTAGCAATAACTGTGGGTAAGAAAGATATTTTTTTTAGAAAATGATTTTTTTTTTAAAACGGTAGGTATCAATCGACATTGGCCATAACATGCCGATAAGAAATTTGTTAGGTTGTATTGGAGTCTCAAGGGTCGAGAGAGAACATGATGATTGGTTTTGAGGAGTCGATCGACATCCTTAGGGATTACATATAAAAACACATGGGAGGCTTCATCTCATACACATGCCTCTCCAGATATCTTTGTATCTCTAAAACAATCTTCATCTCCTCAAAAACCAACCTTTACTATAAATGACCCACTCAAACTAGGAACATGCTAATGATTAGACTGAGACCGAATGAAGGTTTTAAAAAGCAAAGAGGTCGGGTGCAAACATTGGATACCGCTATGCCAAGGTGGTGGAAGATGAAAAGAGATTGCTAAGGGAGATAGAAAGGAAACACTGAACATTTTTCGGCGAGGTCAGCTAATACATAAGTCTTCCAAGCCTTTAAACACTAAATAAAAATATTCAAATATTATTTTACGTTACAATTTATTGATTTTCTTGTTATTATTTGTGTTCCTTTGTAGACATTGACAAAAGAGATGGCATGTGAACAAATTTCGGCTTGATAAAGGTGATGAAGAGTCGAGATGTGCATCTAGGCAAGGAAAAAACTCTGGTATGCATGTGAGTCTTTTTCACAATGTTGGAATGGGTCAAGAAGATGGTGATATTGGAGATGATTTAGGCTTCGATCACCGAGAGGTAGTGGGATATGATCCACACCTCCTACCTTGGGTTAGATAAGATAAGGTAACACCCTTGGATGTGTACAACATTCTAGGACTCCATTATGAGGTCATGTAGATAGAGGTCGATCAATTGATGTTTTTTTAACTCAAACCCCATCATTATATCTTTGAGTTTAATCTAGAGGAACTCAAGTGACTCCGTTCAGTCAATTATGCTGAGAGATAAAACTTAGGGGGGAAGATTGACACATCCAACAAGTGATAGGTGAAATGAGTCATATTTATCTTGTATATGTTAAGGACTACAATTCTTGCGAAGAGTGGCGATGAGATCCACTTATGGTTCCTTCCCGTGCTGATGGACTTCTATTTGATCCACTAGCACGATTGGGAAACTATTATGTTATATAATTTATGTGTTAGTTATGTTATGTTTAGCGAGTGCTATTGATCGAGTTTGATGTGAGAAATATACCTTCTATAGGTGAACATTACATTAATGTGTTTTATGTTTTTTCTTTTTACACAACCTCAAGAGTGAGGTAATCAAATGCAAAGAAACCATGAATGCAATAATAAATATATATAAACTAGGGTTCTATGTTTTCGTAGGAAAAATAACAATTTCAAATATTGACTGATAAATAACCTTTAACAACTTTCATACACTTCATGCATAGAAAATTACACTTTCTCTCATGAAATATATAAATAGAAACAAATTATGGAAGATATCTCATAATGGTAGAGGAGGAACACTTCCTTACACCTAGCATGGTGTAAATAATTTAGAGATAGGAAAACTCTTTGAATTATTTGCATTACTCCTCAAATGGGATGGTTTTGTAAGATTTAATTTTTAAGACCTAAATCATATATCAATTCGGGCTTGTTGTGCAATATATGAATAACACATTAGAGGGAGTTTGAAATTTACCAGCGGTGAATATTAGATTACATGTTGAAAAATCTTACATTATACATAGGGGTGGTAAACGAACGGATACGGATCGGATACCATATTTTCCATATCCGTATCCGTTATCTGAATGTACTATCCATATCCGTATCCGTATCCGCCCGGATAGTTAAAACAACTATCATATCCGTATCCGCTCGGATACCTCGGATTCGGATAATATTCGTATCCGTTTACATTATTTAGCCATCGCAAAAAATAACTATAAAAATATCCAATTCAATCCAAATAAATATATAACAAAATTACTGCCTCCTAACATTAACAATTATGGATTCCATAATAATAGTATCAATCCATAATGATAATATGGTTAAAGCCATCCATATAAGCTTAAAGCAATTCAAAGAAAGATAACATTCGCATTCCATGACAGTAGAAATAAATATGCACATTTTAGATTAAATCAAATTTATTGAGAATGATAACCTCATGGACCTTTTGTTTTCAAAACATACTAATATTTTTATTTTAATAAGTATATATTTTTATTTTGTATATAATATACCTGTTGTTAACTTCAGTTCTCATCACAATCAAAACCATCTCTTTACTTTTATGTTTCTCTTTTACATTCTATTATGTTTCTCTCTTATATTCTTTTCTATTTCTCTCTTACAATTATTTATAATTAAGGAAACTAATGAACAACCACATGAGGGTTTCTTTTCTCTTGTTTTGTACAAAAGAGAAATGAAATGAATGTAGTATTTTTTTAGTTTTGAGTGGAGTATATGTTCTTAAGTTTGTGTATGCTGTGTGTGATAGGGTGTATTGTAACTTTGGTATAACTCCATGATAATATACCCAATAAAATAATAATACATGACATTTTATAACATACCCAATAAAATAATAACTTTAGGGCTTTTTTGTTTTGAGCGGAGTATATGTTTATTTTGTTTTAGGTAATAAACGATTAAGTTTTTTTTAATATTATTTTATTAGTAATACTAATACTAATATTATTAGTAATATTTTAAACATATGTTTGACGAATACGGATATCCGGTAAAACGGATATCCGATAAAATGGATACTCCGCATCAGATACGGATTATCCGTGTCGGATACTAGTACTATCCGTATCCGTATCCGTTTTCTCGGATATTTTTATAGATTATCCATATTCGTATCCGTTTCCATATTTTTGAATAAATATCCGCAAATTCGGATTCGGATATCGGACGGATGCGGATTTTCGAATATCCGTTTACAACCCTAATTATACACAAACCTTAATCTATCCTACCAAGAGTAGAGAAAATCAAACTCAATGTAGTGAATAATTTCATTGGAAGTGATGTACTAACATGAAGGTTGATAAGATCAAGTAGAAAATTTTCTAAAATTTTCCATTATGTGGGAACTTTTAAAACCATATAGCAATCACGAAGAGAAATGTTCACGAACAGAGAGCTAGCGAATGTTTCATGGGAAATGAATACAAGTTCGATGGGGAGAACTAAGCAAAAACACAAAATATGTAACTTAAGATATGAAAAATTAGTTGTAAACTATTAAATTATATTTCTTATGTTGATGATAAATCTCATAAACACACATGCAAGGTTTTGAAAACAATTTATTTCAATTTTAATTACTTAACAAATGTGTTAACTAAAGTATTCAGGTACTTTAACGTCATCCTTAGAGAATGACCATGTATATTGAAGATGATGATTCAACTTCAAATATTTAACCATATCAATTGTTCTTAGAGTCACAAGGACGTTAACTCAAATGCATTAAAAAAGGGTTTTTACAGAAGATCACAACTGGCCATAAAATTAAGATAACCAAAACAAAAGGTAATGTAGAATCACTTAAAATCTCCCACTTTGTGTATTTCTTGACATAAACGGAAAACTGAAACTACAATGTCTCACGTATGGAAAAAAATCTTATTATCTATGAGTCAATAAGACTGGCCAAAAGTACACAAGAAAGTTAACATATTAAAAACAAAAGAGTGTCATAAATATTGAGGATGAACACTTAAGGTCTGCCAAAATATGTTTCCTACCATAGTAGTAAACTATGTAAATACAACAAGGTATATAAAAAGCATAAAATATGCTTAGTTAGATAAAGAGACAAAATATGCGGGCATAATATGTAAAAAAATAAATATCTCCTCCTAACTAGCATATACTATGGTTCACCATGCAAAGAAGCAAACTTCTCTTGATTTAAAAATCTCCTTCACATAATTTATCTCTCCCATTGTCAATAAATAAATAAAGTCAATTAAAAGACCAAAGTATAAAATGAGGTTAAGCAAACGAGGTATATATATATACACACACACACACACGTATATGAACTTTTTATGGGATAAAAACAAATCAAGAGAACTAATATGAAAATTAAATCAAAACTTGATTCCCACTGTGAAACCTATAGTATTGCAAAGAAAATGATTTTGCATGATAACAACATAATTAATGAATGATCACAATTTATTATCTTCTCTTTAATGTACTTGAGATAAAAAAACTCAATACATGATTAAAAACACATTTAAAGGTTATATCATCCATGCAACCAAGACCTCAAGTGATTAATCATTCCAATGAAGACAACAACCCATCAAACTAAAAGAATAAATAACTGTCATTCATATCCAAGAAAGTCCAATCCACTCACAACACCAAACCAATGAACATGTATCATATAAAGAACACTCGAGACATGCAAGAAGCACCACTCATTTACAAGAAATGCAAGACATGCAAAAAATATTTCCATGCACATAGAAGGAGTATTGTTCCAAGCCAAGCCATGCATTAATAAAATATTATTATAAGCCCAACTTTACCAAACATGTTCCCGATCATTGAAGAAGAAGCATTGTTCAAACTCAAAGCGAAGCTATGAAACATTTCATAAAAGTTTTAATCCCATGACTTCATGTAGAAAATAAAAGTGAAGAAAAGATGAAGGAGATTAATACTACAAGAAAGTAAGAATGCAAGCAAGCTCATCCTATCTCAATCCATACATGTTCAAAAAAACTAATACCAATTAAAGCAAGCCACGTAATCCCAATCCATCCATACCACGAGCTCATAAATAAAGAAAATAATAGATGTGAAGATAAAAAAAATAATAAATAATACCAATCCATGCAAAAACAAACAAAGAGTTCTATGATCTAAGGAAGCAAGTCAATGAAGCAACAAGATCATGGTAAAATCGAACTAAGCTCAAGCCTCATGTCAAGAACAAACAATTCAAGCCAAATTATCAAAAGATATAAGAAAATTTATTCCTAAGTTTCAAAGGTTTCGTTAAGTTTGTAAACAAGTAAACAATATCATAAAAGCAAGTACAAACATCAAATTAACCTCCCAAATGTTCCCTTAACCATCCCCAAAAGCTTCTGATCATTTAGACCTAATTTTTCCAACTTAGATTCGACTCCATGTGAGTTAGAGTCAACTCTAAGGAACATATATTAGGCCAAATATGACGAGTTTCTTCTCTTGGACTAAAAATCAAAAGAACAAGTCTTAAAAGTGTTATACCCACACATAAAATCAAATCCATACACATAGAGTGTAATCCAAGGGTATTTGGTAAAAAATTTCAACAACTCTTTTTTTAAATTCAAATTCCCAAACCCACTAAATTTACCAAATTATCCTCCAATGGCTAGTTTTCTTGAAAGCTTATAACAAGACCCCTTTTGTTACAAAATCATCCCAAGGTCCATTAATAATCTTATGCCATACTTATTTGAATTTATAGATATAGAAACCAAGTCCCAAAACCCATTTGTATGTTTTATACACAAAACTTTAGCTTCAAGAAAATCCACTTGAGCTAAGTCACAAACTCATTCGAAAGTTTTAGACCCAAAACTCCATTAAATTAGAAGCTTCAAGAAAATACACTTGAGCTAAGTTTCAGTTCAAATACTCTATTTAACAAAGATTCCAATCCCTTACCCAATTGTGCTAAAGATTCAAAAGTCTAACCCTCTAAATATTGTACTTGTGATTGCTTGAAAGGTCACTCTTCTAATTGGAAAAAATTAAAAAAATATCACCATTATTTCTTATTAAAGAAAATTTTCTTTTATACTTTAGTTGCTAAATTTATTGGTGATATTACAGTTGAACTTTATTGTATTTTCATGACCGGTAGTGCCATAGTTGCGGGGAGTTAAGGTAGTATTAGACCTTGAGCTTTTTTGTGTGTTCCTCGTGGGAAAGGAAGAGTTTAACATCTTGTTGGTGGTGGTTCGCAAGGTTTGATAAATCCTTGTGAGGTTATTTGTTATACTTTAATGAACCAGAGATAATGAAGTTTCTCGAGTACCATCTCAAGCGTAGACAAAGGCGAGGTCTAACCACATTAAAATCTCAATTTTCATATGTTTCACTAAACTATCTCTTTAATGTTGATATTATTTGTTTAGATTTATTACTCATTGTTTGATTAATTGCTTTATTATTAATTGAATCATCCTATTGCAATTAATCTTTTAGAATAGAAGTTTGAAAAGTTTTAAATTGTCATTTAATTTAAAAATACCCAATTCACCCCCAGGTATATTTCTGGGTCAATAATTTGTATTAAAGCCTAGTTAATAGATATTCAATTTGAAAAGCATATTTTTGAGTCTAAAGATCTTTTTTCTAATGCTAACATTGCCACATGCCAAATTACTAAACGACTCCTATTTTTTTTATGGATTTAACTATAGTTCTGGGAAAAATAGAATGCAATGGTTCATTTAAGCTCGTGATCATGAAACATGGAGAATTGTTGTTAATGGTATCTATAAACCTATGAAAATAATTTATGATCCTTACACATCAAAACTCGAAATGGAAATAAATGAAGATTATCTTATGAGAATGCAAGTTGACGCTGAAGCATTTAACACCTTATGTTTCTCACTTTCCCCAAATGAATATCAAAGAGTCTATTATTGTTCTTCTGCTAAACAATTGTGAGATATTATTAAAATCACACATGAAATCATTTCTCAAGTAAAAGGGAATAAGAATAGTATATTTATTCATAACTATGAATTATTTCAAATAAAAGACGAAGAATCCAATTCTGAGATATATGGTATATTTAACTCTATTATTGATAAACTTCATAGTATTGCAAATGCATTTTTAGCAATGAAAAAGATAGAAAGATTCTTAGGTCCATTCCAAAGAAGTGAGATTCAAAGAAGATCGTCCTCTAAACAAAACTCCGCTCAGAAGATGTATCCTTGGAAGAACTAGTGGGATCATGCATGACCTATGAGATTAATCTGGGAGAAAGAGATAAAATAGACATAAGTGATGAAAAGAAAATCTTTGAACTCATTAGAAACTTGGATAAAGGTAAAACTGCTACTCAAGAAATGATGGGACTTTCTACAAAAAAATCCAAAGTTTTCTCAAACATCAACAGAAAGGCGGACCTAGTTGATCCAATTTTAACACACCAATCAAATCCCAAAGAAGAAATATGCTTTGTATGCAAAGGGTATTATCACTTTATAGAGGATTGTCCTATATGTGAGATGGAAAGGATGAAAGGGGGAAGAGTGCACTATGAGGGATGTGGAAATAAGGAACTTAAGGCCACATGGAGTGAATGTAATACCCGTCCCAATATTTTACTATTTTTCCCATAAGTGTGACGAAATGAGAACCTTAGGATTTGGATGATTATGTCTGGGTTTATATTCTTATTTGACCACTTTGAAGGCTTGGTGGCAATTATTGGAAATTTATGGGATTAAAGTTGGAAATTTGGAAAAAATTAGTAGAGGTCGTTCGAACGAGTCCAGGTCATTCGAATGGGTTTCCCATGTCGTTCGAAGTAGGGGATCGAACGAGGTCCAAAAGAGATCCCACTGAATAACAAGTCTAGGTCATTAGAGGGTCATTTCAGGTGAGGATCAAATGAGGTTTGAACAAGATGACCTTTTTCATTCGAACGAGGGGCGAATCTCGTTCGAACGAATTCATTCAGATTTTTAAATCAAACTACCCTTGTGCTCTATCTCATTTTGGGCCATTGGATGGATGAAATGTCAAGCTCTTACAAACCCAAATTGGGCAAAAATGGGATTTTAGTGTTTAATGGGTTTTTATAAGGCTTGTTTGGGTTCATTTTAGTCGTTGGAGGTTGGAAGAGGAGAGAGAGAGAGAGGGAGGTGGGTCTTCCACCATGTTTATACATTCTCCACCTCTCTTTATCATAAACCACCATAACACCACTATCCTTCCATCTTGTGACATCACATTTTACATGTATTCCACCATGTCCAAACCCTATATACCCATTTGCACCATGGATGATTATAGCTACAAATTTTGGAGATGTTATTGGGGTTTTTGGAGAAGATGGAGATGGGTGTTTCATGGAACTTAAAAAGGGTTTTTGATGGAGCATGAACACAAGCTTGGTGGAACTAGGAAACCTCCTTTAGGCCACATTAGTAGGTGGGAGGTTGCCGTCTTCTTAGACATTTCATGCCTTCCATTGTTGGAGGTTCACTTGAGGTGGAAAACATGCTCTTAGTTTAAGACTTTATTTTGTGCATTAGTAGTCTTATTGTTAGAATTTAAGAGTAAAATGCATATGATAAAATGATGGGTTTCTAGTAAATTTATTATTAAACATTATTATGGAATAAAAATGTCGAAAAAATGTTATTTTGTTAGATATCAAAGATGAGTAAATATCTTAAGGTTTTCTTCAAATAATTAGGTTTTTCATGTAAATAGTATGTTTCAAGAAGTTGGGTAATAAACATTTTTATGGGATAAAAATGTTTTAAAATTTACATTTTTATCTTGTTAAAGATATTTGGTAAATTTAGTTTGATTTCTTGCAAAAATGAATATATTATAAAATTGGAACATTGGTTTGAGTTTTTCAGAAATAAAAGGTCCTTTAGTTTAGAAAAGTATGTTTTTCAGGTGTTATGAATTTTCTAAAAATAATTGTGTGTTTAACCCATTTAATATGATTTTTGGAGTTAAATCCATCTTCTCATGTGCATAAACTTGCAGAGTTTTGATGATGAACACAAAAGCATATTTAATAAAGGTTTTATTGGGTTTAAACATGAAATGAAGAAATAGAAAAATTTAGCCCTTAAGGTGTATGTAATGGGTATTGAATTGTGTTAAAAATATAATATTTTGAGACTACAAGTATTAATAAAGAAATTGTCTCCAGTTAAATAAAACGTTGTTGTTTAAATATTTAACCGCGTGTATTAAGTAAATGGATAAATTACAAGTCAATAAAGAGGATGTTCTTTGAAAGATTAAGGTGATTTAATCAGAATAAATCACGTTTTCGAAAATAAAAATGGTTTCATGCATTATGCATTAAGTATATATATATATATATATAAGGTAGTTGCATGTACACGTAGGTATAACGTGTTAGAGTCTTCTTTCTATCGTTCGATTCTATATTGTATTTGTATATTTACCATTAAGTATTAGGCTCACACCCTCGTCTTTGTTATGATCGGTTGGGTGCTAGCTCGTATTTTGACGGCGTTGCAAAGGTAAGTACTTTCTTTTATTTTACGTTAGTAGCTCTATATGCTTGGACTCCACGGATGCTTCCCATGGGCCCCTCATGTAGTTTGATTTGAAATTGGAATTGCATGCTAAACAAATGAAATGTTAATTAAAAAAATTATATTAGAAACATTATCTAGGTTGTTTCATTGCACTTCACACCTAACGCTAGAGTCGGACCGAGTTGACTACCTTTCGGGAGTGACGTGGTGAGACCGGTTTTGGATATTTCGACGTCGGTGCTGGTTTGGGCCAATCATGGTAGTTTTGGTGACGGTTTAGTTCATGTCCTCGACGGTGAAGTCAAAGAGGTTATCACAACGGGTGATCTCATTGCCAAGTGGCAGGCGACCAAGTTAGTTACCATTAATTGCTTTTGCATTTATGATTTAGATATGTTGATAGTTGTAACTGTTCGTACAAGCTAGTGGTGGCGTCACTGTAGGTTTTTAGTGTGGGGTGTTTGTGTGTCAATCCGTAATGATATGACAAGCCAACTGAGATGTAAAGAATGGTGAATGAGTCATATTGAGTTAGAAATATGAATCGTTTAAAGTCAACTGTGAAGATTAGGTGTCTAGTGCATCATACCTAAGTAGTATTGATTTGTGAAAGGGATTCGTGTAGTTCTATGACTAGGTACTTTTGGGTAGTTTGTACCAACGATATGATTAGGCGAATTCGATCCTTAGGATAGTATCACGTCATAAGGCAATTAAGTCTAAGTCGGTAAGATAGTATCGTTACAAGTAAGTGTCCTGGTGATTGTTGATTGAAGGTTGTACCTCGTAGGGTATGATGAGAGTTATAGGGTAATTACAACAAGTATATTACATATGCAATGATGATGGTTGAGGAGGCATAGGAGTGAACACTAGGCATCCTTACATGTCAGGGTTTTAGAAAATATGATGTTATTTTAAGGAATAAGATCTTTAGTGATGTTGGTAATGAAGACTTAGAGGTTTATAGGTTATAGGCGACATTCTGTATCCTTCCAGAATCCTTAGTAGTATTAGTTGTGGTTTGGTACGTAGCTTATTGTCACATTTGTTTGGATGCGAGATAATATTTTTATCTAAGTGTCGAGACTTCTTTTAGCCGTCGAGGTAATGGCTAGATGTGAGGTAATCCTAGAGTGAGTGTGGTTTAAGGGCATATTGGACTATCGTATGACAAATTATGTGTGGCATCATTGGGAATAAAAATTGACTTATTATGATGTCTTAAGGTATTCAATGGTTAAGGTTCACCATGTGTAGAAACTCATAAACAAGTGTCTTAGCAAGAACCTAGTAATCACGATGAGGATATTAAAAGGTTTGTAGAGAGCACCTACAATGATAAAGGTATGAATGATGAAATCTTGTCGAGTGTTGAGGACTTTTACATGGAATGTATTTGATGTCCTTGGGAGACCAATTAAGTAGGGTATGAAAAAGTATTAGAATTTTAGTAATGAATGTGTTGAGGGTCAAGTAGTGATCTTAGGTTACTAGTCAAGGTTTAAAAGAGTTGAATAATGCATGTGCCCAGTGTTGTTATCCAAATTGGCATATATGGGTAGTGTAACAACCTACGATAAGTTAAAAGATTGTACCATTGTGGGTGTTCTGCTCGAATGTCCTGAAATGACTAGTATTGGTGGTGTGACATTTCCTTTTGATATGTACTAGGAAACGTATTCGAGACTTAGGTTGATGAGGCCATGTGGAGACTTGAGGTGGTGTAATATTAAAACATGATTAGATAGTTGGCGTGTATTGACGATATATGCCAGGATAGACTTATAAAGGTAAGGACTAGTTCTTGGCACGTCCTGCCAAGCCGATACAAAATAGAAGATGTTACACTGTATGATACTCACCTCCCTTAGAATGCCAATGACGAACTGTGTGGCCATCACATGAATTTAGTTTGGGTAGATCCGGGAAGTAAGATTAGTGAAAATACTGTTTAGTCAAAGGATACAACTCTCTTGAATAGAATACTGCCTAAAGGGATTTGGGGTTGCGATCACGATATGATTAGGCAGAGAGTAACCTAGGTGTAATAGGTTGGTGATGTCGTCACTAGTAAATGGACATGGTCAGTGTAGACAAGGGTGTAGGCGTTCGCCAACCAGCGTGGTTCATGTGTGCCAAGGATGTGGGGGGGGGGGGGGGGGGCTTACTCCTAAGAAGAAAAGTCGTGCGTTTGAATTTTTAGATAACGATAGGTTCGTATGTTACTTCCGTATTGTAAGGATGAATGGTTGTGATTCGATTCATCATAGTTAGTGACTCAAGCCAGGGTATGTGGCTAGGTTAATACCCAGTGAGAATATCTGGGATGAGTGATAAGGCTCCAAGCATATAGCATAAATTCCCTTTTCATAAATCATGGGTTGATGCGTACGGACGAATTTTCCCGGAACGGTTGCTTGTTCCTTTTGACTCTTGTCTGTCTCTTTTGGTTTTAAAAATTGAGGATCTATATTCTCATGTATGTGGTAGCTCGAATTGGTACCATGTCATGGTATGGTGTGTTTAGGCCTAGTATAGCGTAGGTGGACCTGGTATGGTTAATGTAACCCAATAACTGGGTGTGCATCTTAGGATTAGCGAGCTTTTGATGAATGGCATGGCAGTCAGTGTCACTGGTTGTAAAGGGCGATATAAAGACTTGAGGACATTATGTAGTGTTAGAAGTCAAGGAAATGTAGCACACAATGTTTCTTTGCCACGGTGAGTGGATTGGTGTGAGGCTTAAGGTGAGTGCTCAAAGGTAAAATGTCTAGAGTAGTATTAGGGTTATTAAAGTGACACAGCGGAAGGTGTCAACTGTGTGCGCGGTGATGATTTGGTTGGTGTATTATTTATCGAAGGGTGAAATTAGCAATGTATGGTTAATGTCAAGCTCATGTAGAATTGTGTAGTCAGGAGAAACTAAAAATTCGTGGGGATGCAAGATATGTACTCCTAAGATTAGAAATGGTTCTTAGTGATGAATTTGATGATTAGTCGGATTACGATTCACTCTTAAGTGAGTATCAATAACTAGAGAGGGTCTCTCGTTTGAGGCACCGGTATGCTTTGGGTATTAGCAAAGGTAGTCCTAGTACTCGACTAGGAACGATCTCCAAGTGAGTGGATGTTCGAGGATTGTTATGTGACGTTGATGATTAGAATAACGGTGAGCATTACCGCATGTTGTAAGATGATTTTTTGGCAACAACCCATGAATGAGGGTATGATGTTGTCTTAGCGTCTGAGGACTTAATGTTTAGGTCTTCATGGATTCCTATGACTTGGAGTAAAAATTGGTAAACACTATAAGCTTGAGGATTGACTGGTCAAGAATTTTGAGGATGAAATTCCCCAAGTAAGGAAGTTTGTAATACCCCTCCCTATTAATTTACTATTTTCCCCGCAACATGAGAACCTTGGGATTTGGATGATTATGCCTGGGTTTATATTCTTATTTGACTGCTTTGAAGGCTTGATAGTAATTGTTGAAAATTTGTTGGATTAAAGTTGGAAATTTGAAGAAATTTAGTAAAGGTCGTTCGAACGAGTCTAGGTCATTCAAACGAGCTTCCCATATCGATCGAAGTAGAGGATCGAATGAGGTTCAAATGAAATTCCACTGAATAGCAGGTCCAGGTCGTTTAGAGGGTTGTTTGAGGTAGGGATTGAACAAGGTTCGAACGAGGTGCCTTTATCGTACGAACGAGGGGCGAATCTCATTCGAACGAGGTCATTCAGATTTTTAAATCAGACTGCCCTTGTGCGTTGTCTCATTTTGGGTTGTTGCATGGATGAGCTGTCGAGCTATGGCGAACCCAAATTGGTCAAAAACAGGATTTTGGTGCTTAATGGGTTTTTATAAGGCTTGTTTGGGTTCATTTTAGTTGTTGGAGTTTAGAAGAAGAGAGTGAGGGAGAGGGGTGAGTCTTCCACTATGTTTATACATTTTCCAACACTCTCTATCACAAATCACCATACCACCACCATCCTTCCACCTTGTGTCACCACATTTTACATGTGTTCCACTATATCCAAACCTTACATATCCATTTCCATCATGGATGAGTATAAATACGAATTTTGGAGATTTTTTTTTTTTTTTTTTTTGGGGGGGGGGGGGGGGGGGGGAGGGGGAGAAGATGAAGATGGGAGTTTCATGGATCTTGAAAAGGTTTTAAATGGATCTTTCGAAGATAAAAGCTTGGTGGATCTAGGCAACCTCCTTGAGGCCGACTTATGAGGAGGAGGGTTTCAATCTTCTTAGGCATTTTCTGCTTTCCATTATTAGAGCTTCATTTGAGGTGAAAAAACATACTCTTGGTTTAAGACTCTATTTTATGTATTAGTATTCTTATTGTTAGAATTTAAGAGTAGAAAGAATATGATAAAATTATGGTTTTCTAGTAAATTTGGTTTTAAGCATTTTTATGGAATAAAAATGTTCGAAAAAATGTTATTTTGTTGGATATAAAAGATGAGTGAATAATTTGAGGTTTTCTTGAAATAATTGGGATTTTCATGTAAATGGTAAGTTTCAATAAGTTGAGTGATAAACATTCTTATGGAATAAAAATGTTATAGTTTACATTTGTATTTTGTTAAAGATATTTGTTAAATTACGTTTGACTTCTTGCAAAAATGAATATTTTATAAAAATGGGACAGTGGTTTGAGTTTTTAAGAAATAAAATGTCCTTTAGCTAGAAAAGTATATTTTTCAAGTGTTATGAATTTTCTAGAAATAATTATTCGTTTAACCCATTTAATAGGATTTTTGGGGTTAAATCCATCTTCTCATGTTCATGAACATTTATTATTTTGATGATGAACACAAAAATTTGTTTAATGAAGGTTTTATTGGATTAATAAGGAAATGAAGAAATAAGAAAATTCAGCCCTTAAGGTGTGTGTAATGGGTGTTGAAATGTGTTAAAAGTATAAGATTTCAAGACTATAAGTATTAATAAAGAAATGGCATCCGGTTAAATAATATGTTGTTAAATAAGTATTTATCCGCGTGTGTTAAGTAAAGGGATAAATTACAAGTCAAGAAATAGGAAGTTCTTTGTAAGATTAAGGTGATTTAATCGGAATAAATCACGTTTTTGCAAATAAAAACGGTTTCATTCATTAAGTATATATGCGTATATATAGGGTAGTTGTATTTACACGTAGGTATAATATGTTAGAGTCTTATTTCTTCCATTCGATTCTATATTGTATTTGTATATTTCCCACTGAGCATTCAGCTTACACCCTCATCTTTTTATGACAGGTTGGGTGCGGGTTCGTATTTTAAGAGTGTTGCACTGGTAAGTACTCTCTTTTATTTTACGTTAGTAGCTTTGTATGCTTGGACTCCGCGGATGCTTCCCACGCGTCCTTCACGTAGTTTGATTTGAAATTGAAGTTGTATGCCAAACATGTGAAACGTTAATTAGAAAAAAATTTGATTTACAACATTATCTAGGCTGTTTCATTGCATTTCACACCTAACGCTCGGGTCGGATCGGTCCGGGCCGGAGCATTGGAGTGAATCAGAAGACTCATATTCTAGTGATGGATCAAGCGACTCCGAATAAGAAATATCTATGTCTTATAGGATAGATGATGATGTAATTTATTTTAAATTTCAAAATCTATATCAAAGACTAAAAAGGGATTTTCAATCACTTTTAGAAAAATTGGAAGTTTTAGCAAAGAAAATGCTCAACTAAAACTAAGTAATCTTCGCTCTTTTGTAACGCATGGAATAACCTTGCATGAACTTAATAAGGTTAAAGACGAACATATTTTTCTAAAAAGGAAAGTCACTCATTTAGAGAAAAAGAAAATAAATACTTGTTCTATAGAAAAATAAAACATAAAACTAAGAGAAGTGTTAAGAATCACAAAGGAATCCTTTTAAATATTCAAAACAAGTAGAAAAAGGTGGAATCTACTCCCAAGAAGTCAAAAAACTCTTGTATGACAAAAGTGGAATCAATTTCCCTGGAGAAAATAAACATGAGTTTTGTGACCATCCTAAGATAATATGCAAGTCTCATCATTACCGAAACACATGTGATTAGGCATAAATTCTTCCCAATTTATCCCTTTAATTTAGCTACTTTTTGCACCTCGAACGATGTAATCGATTTTATTTTATCTCATAATCTTGTTACTGACTTATTCTAACAAGTACACCAAGTTTTTCGTATTTCGTACTAAGTTTATAGGTATTTGATGTCAATTAAAGAAAGAAAGAAACCGGAACAATCTGAAAAGTCAAAAGGGCAAAGTTGTAATTTTCACCCAGAATTCGGATGAGACATCTAAGAAAAGTAGAATATATCAAGTTCATGAGCACATAGGAAGAAATAATACCTCAATTGGAGTCCCGGTGTGAAAGTTATGAGAAGTCAAAGTTCGAAGAAAAAGTCAAAGGAAATTCGGATCGATCCGGTTCGGATCGATCCGAAATGCCAATTTTTAGAGAACCCCAGACCAAAAACGAATTGAAACTGAAGGAAAATAAACGAACCGATCCATGCTAGATTGATCCGGCCAAGAAATAAACAAACCGATCCGGATTCCAGCCAGATCAAACCGAAGAAGGCCCGGACTGGTCCAATTGTCGAATTTTGATTTTTTATTCCTCCTCTAATGGAGAGTCCTAGTTCAGCTAAAACTCTTGGAGCTTTGTAGGGTATTTAAACCCGATTTATTATCATTATAAACAACGAAGAATTTATCTAATTTTCCACTCTTTTCAGAAAAACCCTAGTTTGAAGATAAATTATAATTTTAATTCCAAGATTGAAGATTGTTCAGATTTCGGTGATTACAAGTACTTTTAGTTGATGATTTCAGTGCTTTGGTAAGATTAGTGATTAATTTCCTCAGCCTAATTTCCCATTTACATCTTTCTTCAATTTTTCCTTAGTTTAATCATGACTTCTTGCAATTCTAATTTTTTTTTCATTACTTTCATCATGGTAAGCTAGACTTTTAAGGGTGGGGATGTATGAACCCAACCCGATGTGATAGTTGCATGTGTATAAAATTAATCCTCTAAATTTAATGATTTGATTACGACCGTATTACGTAAGAACGCAAAAATTGTAGATCTTTGGATCTCGTTTGCTTCAGGGTAACCGGGATGCTTTAGAATACAATTCGAGTGTAACTATCGTAATACCGATTTACTCGTCCTCTGATTAAGTATGGTGCGGGCTTGAACCTCATATACGTAATGCTTGGGAGTACTAAATTCTGGGTCTAATTAATCATTTAAATTTATGATTAGTTTTATATCATCAATACACTAGGGTTGGGGGATTGTATTCTTGTCCTGTTTTTCTCATCACATAGTTCAAATTTTTTAAATCATTCATCGTTAGTATTTTAAGTTCTTTAGAATAGTTGCAATTCTTTCATAATTTCAAAATTGAATTTAGTTGTATTCAATCTCCAAAACCAATCATTTTTTCCTTTTTCTTTAGAGTGAGAGTTAGGATTCATTCATCTGTCCAACGTCATTACAATTCCATTATCGTATTTCCTTGCGGATACGATCCCGACGTATCGGGTTTATTACTAACGCGACAGGCTTGCACTTGAGCCTAGAGAGTACGCACTTCTGAGACACATTCTTAGTCGCGTCAAGTTTTTGGCGTCGTTGCCGGGGAATTAGGTAGACTTAGGATTAGATCGAGTCAATCTCAAAATTTGACCAAAAATCCAAAAACATATAAAAATTTGAAAAAGCACAAAAATATTCATCATCATGTCTCATAAGCCAGTTAATGCAAAATTCTAAACTCACTAAAACTCCCCATAATACTCCAACCCATATTCATGAAAATCTAATAGTTGAGTACGATCCTGATAGCCCTCACACTCCTAACTCTCCACAGTTCTGGGTTCCACCTCCCACACAGTCACACTCAATCTCAAACAACACCCCATTTTCCTTCTTAGGACACACTTTAGAGCACGCTCCAAGTATACCAAGTGATGATATCGAATCTTTGAGAGAGAGAGACATGTCACAACACGGTAGTGCAGTCGCCGATGAGGGAGAGGCCCCGTATCGCCCTTTGAGAGACGTCTTATATCCCAAGCTCACTATCACTCCGGGATGCATTTTACTCCCATACAATGCAGGGCAATTTCTCTTTAGGAATTGGATGATACAGATACTTCCCACTTACCATGGAATGGATTACAAAAAGCCATATGCCCACATCATGGAATTTGAGGAGGCGTGCGAGACTCTCAGCGATAAAACTTGCACAAATGATGTGCTCCGCCTTAAACGCTTCCCATTCTTGCTAAAGGATAAGGCTAAGACCTGGCTATGGTCTTTACCTCCAAATTAGATTTCATCATGGAACGAGCTACAATCCAAATTTCTCAAGAAGTTATTTCCTTCACATCAAACGAATTCAATCAAGGCTCAAATTCAAACTTTTTGACAATTAGAAAATGAGTCATTCGATCGATGCTATGAGTGTTTCAATGAGTTAATTGCTTCGTGTCCCCATCATGGTTTTGATAAAACGCAAATCACTTCCTTTATCCATAATGGGTTGAGCATTAATTCCAAGCAACGTGTTGAAACCATGGGTAGTGGTCCGTTTATCGACTTAGACGCCCACGATGCTGAGCTTCACCTGAGGTATGTCACCGAGACTACCCAATCCTTGGATACATCTGACCCTAATGCTCAAAATCAAAATCGTCAAGTGACAACCACTCCATCGGCGTCCGACCTATTTCATGTAAAAAAGAATTTTATAGCGGACAGTCGACTCGATATGCTTGATAAAGGACTGCGAGACCTACGTGAGGTATATGGAAGAGGACCAACTGGATCCATACCAAACCCAGTCGAGAAGGTGTGCGCGATTTGTGAGGCGGGTCATTCAACTGAGGAATGCCCGACTATACCCGCCTACAAAGTGATGCTTCAAGATCAAGTCAGTGGCATAGGAGTATTTAAGGGTAATTTCAGTGCACCGCACGGGAATTCTTACAACCCTTCATGGAAAAAACCCCCTGGTTTTAGCTATGGGCAACAACATGCTGCGATGAATCCTAATTCCTATGTTGCCCCTCCTCCACCATCACACTTTCAACAAGCTCCACACATGCAAGGACATGTGCAAGCACCACCACCTCAAGGAGCATATATCACTCCACCGCGGAGAAATCTCGAGGATACGATCAACCACTTTATCAATACCCAGACTGCAACTAATTCTAGGCATGAGCGCATGATCAACGACATGAATGTGAACATTTCACAGTTGTAATCATCGTTGAGTATCCAAGAGAAAGGCAAGTTTCCTGCCCAGGGCCAAAGACCACCCCAAGGTCAAATTAGTGTTAGCTCCACCTCGACAAAACATCAGGAACAATGTCAAGCGGTGACCACACTTCGTAGTGAGATAATCGTTGATTTATCACCTCCCCCACATGACGCAACCAAAGACAAGGAGATTTCACCCAGTACGAAAGAGGCCGAAGATGTCCCCTTGAAGGAGAGTGATAAAGAGGACACTAGTGAGCCCGAGGTAGTAGTGAAACCACCCACCGTGGCACCGTTTCCTAAAAGGCTGGTTCCGTCCCATAAAGAAAACCCCCGCGATGAAGTGCTAGACGTACTAAAGCAAGTGAAGCTAAATTTACCTTTCCTCAATGCTATTAAGAAAATTCCAACTTATGCAAAAGTCATCAAAGACTTGTTGACGGTAAAAAGGAGGATGAAGGTAAAGAAAAATGTATTTATAGCACAGAATGTGAGCTCCATCCTACTCAATGATCTCCTGCCCAAGTTCAACGATCCCAGTGCACCCACCATTTCCTGCATCATTGAGAAAATAAAATTGAGAAAGCCTTACTTGATTTGGGAGAGCAAGTGTCAATATCCTCCCTTACGCCATCTATAGGTGATAAGCACCCAAAAGTGTCTATTTTATACCCCAAAGAGATGCATTTTAGTCGCTCCTATTAATTAAAATTGGCCTTATGTTCGTATTTTATCATTTTGCAGGTCAATACATAGTTGCGGTACAAATAATGTTAAATCCAGTCAATTGCAACTCAATAGAGGACAAACGCGTGCATCAAAGAAATCCAAAGAGACCGTGAAGTCTGGAGTCCAATTTGAGCATGCCGAGATGTGTTCCGATGCCCCGAACCAGTCCCGTAACCTTAACCTAGCCCAGACCATTCCCCGAGCCCCGCGTGTGTTAAGTTTGTACCTCTATTATTTTTCTAGATTTTTATTTTTAGTCATTTTATTTTTAGGATTTATTTTGATTTATTTAGAAGTTTTTTAGGATTTATTTTCTTTTTTTCTAATTCTTTATTTTGATTTTGATTTTTAGTTTTCAATTTGTAATCTTTATTTAATTTTATTTTTCTTAGGATTAAATTTTAGGAATTATTTCATTTAGTTTTTAGTTTTAATTTATTTAGTTAGGATTTTTAGTTTTTACAGAGTTTTATTTACTTATTATTATTTCTTTTTATATTTTTTTTAGTCTCTTAGTAATAAATTAAGTTTTATTTCTAGGTTTTTATTTTTTTATTTTAGTTCTAGTCTTATTTTTTTAGGGGTGCAAATTAAACACACAAACCCCTTTTTCACCCATTTACACCAAAACTAAACACTCACACACACATATTCCATACCCCCCCCCCCCCCCCTTATCCATCCCCTCCATTCATCTTCTTCCCTCATCACCCACGATACTCTCTCTCCTCTACCTCCATTTTCAACAAACCTTCACTCTTCCCTCTCTATTGACCATTAACCCAACAAAAACCACCACCATAGAAACCCATTCTCGGCCCTATACCAAACCTTAGATCCACTGCGATCGACCCAAGCCTAACCCGAGATAACCCCGACCCCCTCCGACAATCCCGGAGCTGCCTCTTACCCGAGATCCTACCCAAATCTTCCATACTCATTGAACCCGCCTGGACCCATGTCTCTTAGCCTCGACCCATTAACCCGAAACCATCCTCAAGCAAAAACCTGAAACCCAAATCCCTTAAAAATCGGATACCATTCCAAGCCAAAATCAAATCTCATAAAAATCTTTCCAAGACAAATTAAATCGTGGAACAAAAGAAAAAAAGGGGTAAAGCTTATAAAAAGACTCTCAGTTACACAGAAAAAGGGAGACGCAGAGAGAGAGAGAGAGAGACAGAGAGAGAGAGAGAGAGTGTACATAGTAGGTTCATAAAAAATTTCAGAAAAATACAAAAAAAATTAGTTTAGTTTTAGAATAATTTTTAGGTTTAGTTTATACTCTTCTTTTTGTAATCAAGTGCTAAAAATTATGAAGAAGTTGGACGCATGTCAAGGCGCATTTCAAGACAAATTTGTGGAAAAAATTGCGTACTGTATTTCTACATTCTCTTTTCAATTTATTTCCATCTTGACATATTATTTATTGTTGTTTATGCACACATGATAATGTTTGGCTAAACACCCCATTCAAGGGGTGGGATGCACTGCGAATGATGTTAATTTAATTAATTGGTTTTGTTAATTTTATATTTCTAGGTAAATTAATTTTAACTGTCACCAATTAATTTATGGAACGAGAGTTAGTAAATTAATTGAACAAATTAATGTTTGAATTTAGGAATCGAACTAGAGATAGATTTTTTCGACATTTGAATATTAATTCGGTGTTGAAATTTGAGGATTGATATTTTTTTCGTTAAATTGATCCTAGCGGGTAATTTTCTGAAAATAGTGTAGTCCTAAATTTTCATTGTGTGACATTTTTAAATTAATTTTCTGAAAAAGATTTTATTAAATTTATAATTTTAACGAGAGTTAGATTATCGATTTAATATTATCTCGAAATATTTCAAATTAATAAATTGAGAAATTAAAATAATTGAAAATGGAGTGTAATCCCATCTCTTGACCTTCTCACAGTATTTCACACTCGGTTGCACATTCTTTTCATTATTTAGTCATTTTATAATTTTTTTGCATCTATTAGTAAATTTTTCCCTTGAAATTGTTTTAAAAATAAAAAAAAATATTTTAATAAAAAAAATTGGAATTGCACGTTTTCACATTTATTGTTTCACCTTGGAAGTTGGATTGATACCCGTACTTACCGCAATACGAGTTATTTTTACACAAGTTTTGTAGGTACTCAAGGAAATTTTGAGAGTGGCTTTTGCACTACAACGATACATATGCAAAAAACTTCTTATCAACAGGCAACTTGATTTGGGCGACCTCAAGCACACAAAGGTCACTGTCCAATTAGCAGATCGAACCGTGAAGATCCCAAGAGGAATAGTTGAGGACGTGATCATCTAAGTTGACACTTTCTACTTCCCGGTAGATTTTGTCATTTAGGACACGGAGCCCTCCTTCACCTCGGGCAATCATGTTCCCATCATTCTTGGGCGCCCGTTCTTAGCTACGGCTAATGCGATCATTAATACTCGAAATGGGCAAATGAAACTCACTTTTGGGAACATGACTTTAGAGACTAACATCTTCCATATCGCCCAACAGACGGGGGAAGAAGAAGATCTTCACGCGGTGAGCCTAATAGATGAGATCGTAGAGGAGTATTTTGAGGAAAACTATTGTGGAGACGCCTTAGGGTCCTGCTTAGTGTCGAGCCATGAGAGTGAGGGGACGTACACCTCATTCAAGGGGGAGGTTGAGGAGTTGATAGAGTCACTTGATGAGAGAGCGTCGGACGAAGACGTGAGAGATGTAAGTTGGGTTTCTATATTCGAGGAGTTACCACCGAGGGATACACGCATGGTTCTCTCCCACAAAAAATTTCCAACCTTCGAATTGAAGAAACTACCCTCTCATATTAAATATGCATACCTAGGAGAGGATGAGACATTTAATGTTGTTGTCTCCTCTAGCCTAGACGAAGAGCAGGAGGGTAAATTGCTAAAGATTCTGAGGAAGCACCGAGGTGCTTTTGGTTGGTGCATTGCTGATTTGAAAGGGATAAGTCCTTTGATTTGCACCCACAAGATCCATCTCGAATAGGATGTCAAACCCTTAAGAGAAATGCAAAGAAGGCTAAACCCTAATATGAAAGAAGTGGTGAGGACCGAGATCATGAAGCTATTAGATGCTGGGATTATCTACCCAATGTCGGATAGAAAATGGGTGAGCCCTATTCAAGTTGTCCCGAAGAAGTCGGGCGTGACAGTGATTGAGAATGCCAAAGGAGAGCTAGTCCCCCAATGTACCACCATCGGGTGGCGCATTTGCATTGATTATCAAAAACTCAATGCGGGAACTAGGAAAAATCATTTCCCTTTTCCATTTATTGATCAGATGCTAGAAAGAGTAGTGGGTCACCCTTACTATTGCTTCCTTGATGGTTATTCTGGATATAACCAAGTTGAGGTAGATGTACTTGACCAAGAGAAAACGACCTTCACTTGCCCTTTTGGTATGTTTGCTTGCAAACTTATGCCATTCATCTTGAGTAATGCACCCACGACCTTTCAAAGGTGCATGTTGAGTCTATTTAGCGACATGGTCGAGAGAGAACTTGAAGTGTTCATGGCAGATTTTAGCATTTTTGGCACCTCTTTCGATATTTGTCTTGAAAAATTAGAAAAGTTACTTGCCCGGTGTGTGGAAAAGAACTTGGTGCTAAATTGGAAGAAATGACATTTTATGGTCACTTAGCGTAGTTTAATCCAAGGGGATAGAAGTTGATAGAGCTAAGATAGATGTCATAGCCGATCTACCCCCACTAAAATCACTCAAAGACGTGCGCTCCTTCTTGGGCCACGCGGGGTTTTATCTAAGGTTCATTAAGGACTTTAGCGCCATCGCTAGACCCTTAAGCAACCTACTCATGAGGGACACCCCATTTGAGTGGACGGAAGCATGCCATAACGCTTTTGAAAAACTGAAAAACATGCTTGTGTCCTCTCCCATCATGCAAGTTTCGGATTGGTCCTTACCATTCGAGCTTATGTGTGATGCTAGCGATTATGCGATAGGGGCTGTTTTGGGCCAAAGGAAAGACAATAAGGCTCATGTCATCTACTATGCTAGCAATACTCTTACCGGATCACAACTCAATTACTCCACTACAGAGAAGGAGTTACTAGCGGTACTCTTCACTCTTGACAAATTTCGCTCCTACCTTATCGGTTCTCCCATCACTCATTTCACCGACCACGCGGCATTGAAATACCTACTCGGGAAGAAAGACGCAAAGTCGCGCCTCATAAGGTGGATCCTACGCCTACAAGAGTTTAATCTCTCCATTAAAGATAAGAAAGGAGTAGAAAACGTCATTGCCGACCACTTATCACGGCTTTTGTTTGACGTGCCTAGTGATCCCATACCCATATATAAATACTTTTCGGATGATCAACTCTTTGCTCCCTCTTCTTTTCCCTAGTTTGCGGATATCGTGAACTATCTTATCACGGGAGCCATCCCTCCCCCCCCCCCCCCCCGATTGGACACCGCAAGATAAGAAGAGGTTTATTACTTGGTCGAGCATGTTTTTCTATGATGATCCATTTTTTGTTTAAATATTGCGCCGACCAAATCATCCGACATTTTGTACCGGATGACAAGATCCCGAAAGTCATCCAATTTTGTCATTCGGAAGCTTGTGGAGGCCATTTTTTGATAAAAAGACAGCCGCTAAAATTCTGCAATGCGGCCTCTATTGGCCCACAATATTTCGGGATGCGAACAATGCTTGTAAATCTTACAATAGGTGCCAAAGGATGGGAGATATTACCCGACGAGACATGATGCCTCTTACCCCCATACTCATTATTGAGATCTTCGACTGTTGGGGTATTGACTTCATGGGCCCTTTCCCCCCGTCCTTTAGCTTCCTATACATCCTTGTTGCATTCGACTACATTTCCAAATGGGTGGAAGCCATAGCGACCAAAACAAATGATAATAAAGTGGTGATTATGTTCCTACAGGAACACATACTTTTCAGCTTCGGTGCTCCGAAAGCAATAATTAGTGATAATGGCACGCACTTTTACAATAGGCCATTCGTGAAGCTCATGAGAAAGTATGATGTCGTTCACAAGGTTGGAACGACTTATCACCCATAAACGAATGGGCAGGCCGAACTAGCGAATTGGGAAATCAAGAACATTCTTGAAAAGACCGTCAATCCTACCTAGAAAGATTGGTCACTTAGATTGAACAATTCGCTATGCGCCTATCGTACCGCATACAAAAATCCTCTCGGCATGTCCCCATTCCTCTTTGTGTATGGCAAGACTTGCCATCTTCCCATGGAATTAGATCACAAGGAGTATTTGGCGATTAAGGAGTTGAACTACACCACGGATAAGGCCAGTGAATCTCGCAAGCTTCAATTGAATGAGTTAGAAGAGATATGCAATGATGCGTACGAGAATGAAAAAATTTCCAAAGAAGGGATGAAACTCGCTCACGATAACATCATTCGTCGCAAAGAGTTTCTTCCCGAATAAAAAGTGCTTTTCTATAACTCTCGGCTTTATCTCTTTACGAGCAAGTTGCGGTCACGATTGTCTGGCTTGTTCATTGTGAAGAATGTTTTCTCTCACGGAGCTGTTGAATTAGATGATTTGAAAGGGGGAAATACGTTCAAGGTAAATGGACAATGCCTAAATCCATATCTATAGGCGTGTGTGGAAGAAGTCGACACCGTTTGGTTGTTGGGCCCCATTTATGGGGTAAAGTGAACTGCTACAGTAAGGTCGTCGCACCCCTGACGCGTATGGGGTGAATTCTTGTGTATAGTAGACGAGAGTCATGTGAGTAGTGAGAGTCCTTCAGATTAGGGTACAATAAGGTGAGAGCATTCACATGTTTTAGGAAATTGAGTCACATTGCGTTGATCCTAGGAATCGAGAGGGTGTTGAACCGAAATTGATAGGAAACAGTGCGGAGAGTCGAAAACTTTCAGAGAAGAGCGCTCGAAATTAAGTTAGGGGGAGAAATCCAGCTCAATACAAGAACCGGATCAGTTCTTTTATTTTTGGGTTGGACTGGATTAGTTCATTTCTTTTAGAGCCGAATTGATTCGGTAACAAAAAGGCTCGGAAATTAAAAGGACCGGACCAGTCCGGTCCTATACCAGCCAGATCGATCCGATTTCTGTAGTCTTTTCCCTTTCCCTAGGTGCACCCCCTCTCCCCAATCCCTTCCCTTCCCTCCCAATTCGTCCCACCAAACCCAACCCTTCAATTTTCCTTCCAAATAGATCCCCTCTTTCCCTCCAAACCCTTTCCCTCCAGTTACAAAACCCTACCCACCCCTCACCTATAAATACACACCCAATTCCCCCATTTTCCTCAACACCTTCAACCACATCCCTCCTCTCTTCTCTCTACTTATTTTTTTCCAGCAACCTCTCTTTTTCCCAATGGCCCAAAGATCCCCCCCGTCAAATACGACTCAACTGAAATCCTACCCTCGGGCCATCGTGAATTCCGTTCCCGCTAAGAGGAGAGTTGGTGCACTCGTTTCTTTGGTCCAGATCGCAAACTCCACATGGAGCGCGCAGTCCAATGGGCAGGGTTGCCCAATTCCGTCACTTCTCTCTTCATGCCTAGGGGTTGGCGTCGTTTCCTTAATGAACCCTATAAGGCGGTTTGGACAGCCGAGGTATGCTCCTTCTATGGCTCCCTTGTTCGCAAGGTCCAATTCTAGTCCCAAGTCTATGTTGATGGTACCTTCATCCCTTTTTCTTTGGCCCTTCTAATGGATAAGTTGGGCGAATATGACATTCCCGATGTTCAAGACTACACATATCCAAGGAATGTCGCCCCGATAGCCAAGGAGATAATTATGGAGAGAATCTCCCCCGACGTTGCATGGAGGGGTGAGACTGTCGTTGTTGGCCGACTTATCAAGAAAGCACGCCTCACATTCTAAATTGTGTGTGCTAACATTTTGTAAACGTCCAAGGATTCGCGATGCATCCCCGTCAAGACACATTGACATACCACCTCTTCGATCCCCACATTCCAATTAACCTGTCTCTCACCTTATACGCTGACATCCCCACAGCAGCCATGGATGAGAAAGGTGCAACCTCACTTCCATATGCATGCCTGATTACCTCCATTCTCAAAGATGCTGGAATTGAGGCTCCACTAGACCGTACTCGCCTCCCCGGTTCTTTTGGACAGGGAACCCGCACTCGGAGCGCCAAATAACTATCCATCCTTCGGGTGAGGCATGGAAGTGATGATGAGGACGATATTTCCTCGAGTGAGGAAAACGAAGAAGAAGAGGCAGGAAATGATGTGGAGATGGGAGAAGTAGGAGTAGAGGTAGAGTCAGCCGAAGAAGAAGACGACCCTGATTTCTAATGGGTGGGTAGCGACCTCATCAATCGTATGTCGACCATGGAGACACGATTCAACAACTTTATGATCGACTACCGCTGCGATACAAGCATGATGTTTCGGTTCCAAGAGAACTTGTACTGACGCCAAGGGGATCCCAACAAGCCATTTCCATCCTACTTTTATGACCCTTATGGCCCTGACGCGCCCAGATCTTCTCACTCACCGCCCCAGTGAAGCTTTGTGTGTTTGTGGCAGTATTTAGTTGTTTCCCTTGTTCACATGTTGTATGTTTTTTTCCTATTGTTGTACCATTTGGGCATGCCGCCCTTAATTTTAGTGTTTAGTTATTTATTTGATCTTGTGTATCCAGGTTACTATTTTTGTTTACTATCATATTTTATTGTTGCACCGATAGTTGATTTGGTTACTTTTATTTATATTATTCATCGGTGTTGGATTTATTTATTGGTTTTTGATTGATGGTTTAATTATTATTTACCTCTGCATGTTGTTAATTAATGAAAGATAAAATTTAGCACCAATCTAATTAATTTACTAGGTGGTTAGTAACTTTAATTTTTTTTTGACAATGATGCTAAGAATGATCCATATGAGACCAACTTTTTATTTTGATCACGGGGTGGCCCCTAGGTATTTTAGTATGTAGGGTGTCACAATTAACAGGGAAGAATTTGAACTAATACAGTCTCTTTTTTTAAAATATTTAAAAATTCAAAAATCCAGTGTTAATAAAATTTATAATGCTTAAAGTAATTAAGAATATAAAAACTCGCAATACAATATTAAAACCAAATCAACATAGTAACTACTGATATTTAAACACAAACTACAATTTCTTGCATACAGTGCATTGTGACTACAACATTGACCATCATTTTTAAGTGGTGCGCATGAAGTTCTAGTCATCTCTGAACCAAATAAAACCTCATTGAGAGTGTTAGTTGAGAAGGCGTCTTAAGCATATAAAGAAATTGAATCTTCATAAATCAACCAAAACACATAAAATGCACACAGACCCTGATTTGCTCAAAAGGGACACATGATATAAAAATAAAAATCAAGAACAACAATTAAAAATGTGGAATAAGCATAAATCAAGAAAAATTCCTTTTTCTCAACTTTGAGATACAACAATCCCTAAACAAAATAACTACCCAGAACAACCCATATTATAAATGTTATATGTACATTTCAAAATGTGGAATAAGTGATCTCTAGAAATAATGAAATAAATGAGAAAATCATATTCCTACTCTGATATTGCTTAATGTACGATGTTGACAAAATCACCTTTATCTAAAAAACCCAAACTAAACTAATTGAAAAAAATAAGTCGCTAGTTTACAAGAATCTTTATATATGTATACCAAATCAAAATAACCCCAAAAATAAAGTTTTGTTAAAAGTCCTCTAGATCAGAATGATGCACGATCGGCGGCCACATGAAGATAATTTGATGATATACATGATGATACTTTTATAACATCCAAAACACGGAGTTTAAAAAGACTAGATTACACTTAAAGTTTCATCTTGCAATGAAACTTTAACGAAAGGCATCCAACTTCACACAAGGCATCCATAACATCGACAAAAGCTCAAATATACATCCTGAACATATTAAAAGAAAGAATAAGGGTTTTTTGAATAACGAGAATAAACATAGGAATTAAAGTGGGGCTAAAATGCACAAGAATAAAGGGGTATAAATACAATATTCGAGACAAATATGGTGACTTCTGGTTCATGGTTTTGGGGAAACTAAATGTGAATCGTAAGTTTGATTTGGGCACACTATGTTCCATTGGAAAGGGGGTTTCTATCCTAATGAAAGTGAAGTGAGATACTTTCGGTTTCGAGAATTATCCAAGCAGAGCTTGGGAAGTGTCCGATGACCATTTGGTTAAAAGGGGTGCTAAATGTGAACTATAAGTTCGATTCACGCATGGCCATGATCGTTAAAAAGGGGATTCTGAGCCCTATGAAAGTGTGTTTAAAGACTCTCGAGTTTGAGAGTTGAGTAATGTTAAATAGGGTCTGGAATCATCCGATGACCTCTAGTTCAAGGTTTGAAGGGGGACCAAGGGTCCGAGGATTGAAGGGGAGTTATAGAGGTATATGGGGGCTATTAGAATGGGATGGATACAATATTAATTTATCTATTATTTCCTATTTTCTCACCTTTTAGCAATTTCGTTGACATGTATATTCACTTTTTCATAGTGAGTTATGATCCGACGCATCGCTCATAGTCTATTTATCATTACCCTTTTTATTACTTTTAGCAATCACGTTAACATGTGTCTTCATTATTCCTTGTGAGTTAAGATCCAGCGAATCACTCATAGTTTAGATACTTATACATTTTAATCACTTTTTAGCAGTTCCATTGACATGTGTATTCATTATCTCATAGTGGGTCATAATCCTGTGCATCACTCATATTGTTGCTATCTTTTTGCATTTTTTTCACTTCCTTTTAGTTATACTCTATGAAATGATTTGATTATGTCTTTTTCATGGCATGGTCGAAATGATTGTTACTCCTGACACATGATTCACGTATATATACATTTTCACCCAACACACATTATGCACATGATTATGCTTTCAAGGAGAAGGAGAATATTTTTATAACCTATTAGAGTCTGAGGGGGTGGAATGGGTGGCTAACAACTTTATATTTTGTAACTTAGTTCTTAAGGTTGTGATTTATTTAGTTTTGTATGAATCAATTGTCTTTTATATCCTATCTTTGGGTAAGACTACCTCTTTTTCCTTTTTTGAGTAAAATAAGTTGGCAACCCTAACCTCTACACTTTAACACACTCTTGAAGACGATCATTTCATATCCTTGGGATCCCGCAAAAACTATGCGCGAGCGGCAGGATGGGGATTTCCCCTTTCAAATCGCATTTCTAGCTCTTCTAGGGAAGAAACCCTCAAGATATTTAACATTGGTGACTTTGATGATTATTTTTTTATAGGACTAGTAACTATTTACATGAGATTTATGTTCCTTTTTTCCCCTTTCTTCATCTATGTGTATATGTTTCCATTTGTGTGTTCCTCTTCTTCAATCATGCTTACACATCATATATACCATGCTCATATTACACTATCCATGCATATTCTTTTTTGTCCGTCGTATCCATCTTCTTATCATATGTATGCAACATTTTTCCTATGACATTTCTCATGTAACTTGTATATATATGAGTATTCCCACTTGTATATATTCACATGCTTTACCTACACGTTATTCCCACTTTGTTCATACTTTTATCATCCATCTTGTGTATATCCACATGTTTCACACCCTGTACACATCACCATGCTTTTCCAATTGTACATGATACATGCTTCATGTTACATGTAAATATTTTTTATGCTTTATCCCATATGCATATTTAGCTCTTTTATCATGTGCCAGTTATGTATATTCCCTTGTTTTACTTCATGCTTAGAAGTTTAAGATATCCTTTTTAGCATACATAACACTTTATAAGGATACTAATTAGGACTCATGCATCTTACACACTACATCACGCGAGCACTACATGTTGACCTTATATTTGTCATGTAGTGAGGAGTCAATTTTTGATGGGTTATCGGTTATGTTGGGCACGATTAACCTAAGTAATATGAATCCCACCATCCATTAGCCAAGTACGTTTCACATATATGAAACGGTTACCTCGCATTGTACCGCTTGACCGAACTCATGATGGGAGGTATATAAAAAGAGCTCATTCATGTACGTCGAGTATGTCAAATTCACTCTCACACATACTACCACCACAAGGTATATCATGAGGCAATTTATGTGCATTCGAGTCTGGTAAATGTATTTTCCATACGTCTCCATGAATAATTTCCTTTATAGGAAATAGGTATATCATGGAATGCACTGACGCGACACATAATATGTGTGCTACATGTATACCTACGATTCACATAAAAGTAGGTCGCTCAAGAAATATCCGGTAAGTCGGGGTTTAATCCTCAGGGAATAGGACGATAAACATTTTGACGATGCAAGGTAGGATTATAAAACCTGGGTATCGACTCTCAAAAGAAAGGAAAAGATGGTTTGATTTTTGAGAAAATTCTAAGTAACTGAGGAAACTTAAGGTAGCAAGCACGATTTAATTCAGAAGAAAACAAGAAAGTAGAATTTTGATTTTTGAAAACAATTTGGAAGAAGTGGAGTCGGGATCCAATCCCCCAAACCGTAAGAATTTCCATTAAATATAAAATTCTTGATAATTATATAAATAAATAAAAGAAGAACATTAATTGAATTGAAGCACTAAATATGTGATAATATTACTCCGCGAAATATTTAGTCAACAATTAAATTAATGTGAATGATAAGATTGTTGATACCTATATCGTATCCTCATACATTCCAGTTTCCTACGCAAGAAAGAGTTAAGAGACCTATAGTATTAGTCTCAACAAAAGTATCAAACCCTAATAATTACGTATATGATTACATCGAATTTTATATCCAACATCCAACACCTAGGTTGGGTTCATATTTCCCAACTCTCTAAGAATCTAGCTGGACATGATCTTAATTTTTACGCATGAATTAATGAATTTGCATCTAGACTTGATGAACAAATAATAAGAAATATGTCGGAAATAAAGTTACCAATGATAAAGAATGTAAAGAATGCAACAAGAATCAAGCTTGAAAAAATTCCAGAAAAACTACGATCTTTTATTGAATTTAGAATGCAAAAATATGTAAAAGTTGCTCCAAGTAGTTCATAGTCTTATGATGCCTTATAATGAATGATCACCATCAATAATAACTCCTAATAGGTGTTTACAAATGATAAAAGTCGTTTAAATAAGTTCCCACAAACTCAAATTCTTCTAGTTAAACCGAACCCATGCACCGAACTAAACCCAGGACGAACCCATGGGGAAAACCGATTTGCCTTACCGAACTGGTTCAATCAGGATCTCTACCTTAAGTTTACCTATGTGTTTCATTTGCTCTTAATTGCATCTTTGCCACTAGATTCTCTTCTCAACTTTAAATGCACATAACTTTCTAACCATAGCTCAGATCGGGGTGTCGTTTCTTCCAGTATATTCGTGACTTTATGCTATTCAAATTTTCAATTGGCTTTTCTTTGTTCCGACTATAAAATTATGAAATATTCCTTGACTTCCCTTTGTTTCACCGTTTTGGCTTTCTCTTCCACCCACTTGCATAATTTAACTGTAAAACATGAGAGAAGTACACAAAACATAAAATAGTCGCTAAAAAGGGTTAGTATCATAAATATGAGATAAATTCTGGATAAATACACTGTGCGTATTGTAAAAATACTGAAGTTAAGGGGATAAATATGGAATATTTATGCTTAATCAAATATCCCTAACTTATAACGTTGCTAGTCCCGAGAAATCTAAACGAATGAGAGTACGAGTCTAAATAAACCTCTAAACTAATAGGATAAGATACCTCATTCGTGGGCAAGTGATTGCATTTCATGTATGCAACAAGCCGTTAAATCCCCGAGCTATCCTAGTAAGACGCATGGTGTCTCATGAGGGTTTGTAATGAATTTACCCACAAAATTCATTTTTGTACGACTCAAAAAAATATTAAAATAAATAAAAACCATACAATTCAAATTCTAGAAAAATAATCACAATTAATTTTTGTTCGACGATCTCTATTCATAATGTGTATGTGCAAAGCCGAAAATCAAATTGCTACCTTTCGTCGATTGATCATTACATTACTTTCCAAAGATTCGCTTTGATTCAGATTCGCACGTGATGCTCTTACAAACGAGTCACTCGGATTGTGGCATTTTCTCTCGGTGTGCATGATATTAAGAGTAAATGTAATTGGACACGAGTTCATTCACAAAAATTGAAAGACGAAAATATTAATGGTGAAAAGATCTCATGAACGGAATACGATCATTGAAAAACAAAAAAACACCATTCTTTATTCGTACCGTTTTGTCTCTTTATTATTTTTTTTATGTTTTAGCTCTCCACGCAATAATTAATTTCTTTATTCGGACTCGTTTAGGACTTTTTTAGGTTAAGGTGTTTTGGGTAATAATGGAAATGTTGGGAAATCTCGGAGCTATAAATTTTTTCTTGCGATGTCCGTTGGCAATTTTTCAGGATTTTGCTCGTTTTCTCTTCTTTTTCCTTATATTTTTCATTTTTCTATTTTTTCATTTATTATTTATTCTTGTTTGAGCATTTTTTTCTATTTTTCTGTCCCTTTTTATATACCCAACGGACTTAATTGATGATATGCCCTATATGTACCCAACAGCTCAGAGATTACAACCTCGGCCAGGGAGATGGTCGAGGTTAGAAGGGCCTTAGAATGACAACCAATGACCTCGTCCCCAGTAAGGTCGGCCATGGCTGACGTTACTAGTTGCCTCGTAGCCATGCAATAGTTGAGGCCCTCATGATCCATGGTGGCAGTTATTCATCAGGCCATCCAAGGATGACAAACTCGGCAGAGCATCAACTGATGTTCCTAGGCTACTACTCCATAACCTCGTCTCAGGCCGACATTATGACTCCACTTGTCTTACCTCGGCCCCCTATGAGCCGAGACCACCATGATTAATCTCAGATTGGGAAACAGCCAGACTTCACCAACCTCATACTCTTCTAGGCCGAGGTTGGTACCCATCGCAGATAGCCGAACCTTTATTCGCATATGTGTGGCTGGGAACACGTTTACACAATCAGTTACAATAAATCAATCCCCTCACGTGGGGGAATATTTCATCATCATTCTCTACATGTGACAGTGACAGATGTCTTTATCATATTGGCTAGATCAACACACACATGCTCATTGCATGCATAGGGGGTGCATTACACCCCCCACACACTATATATAGAGGTCATCCTCTACCTTGTAAAAGGATAAAAAATTACAACCCTAGCTGAAACTCTGTCATTTTACACAGCAGAGAAAGAAATCTTGAGAGATTGTATCCATGGCCATTAGTGCCTTCATTCAGTGATATTACTCACACACACTCACAGTAGACGTAGGCCAGATTGGCTGAACCACTTACATTCAAGTGTTCACCTTATTCTCCTCACCTCAATCTCTTATATTTAGTATACTCTTGTGCTGCCATTGTTATCCCTAGTTTGGTCCTACAAACACCTTAACTGGTGGTGTTATTTCCAGCATCATTATTTTGGCACCGTCTGTGGGAACGAGAATCTATCTCTTCCTCACTTTGTGCTTAACCTCATCGGAGACTCTGGTGGTGAACCAGGCTTCACCCCTTGCGTGGAGATATTTCACCATTGCATGAGGTACATCAAGGTATTAGTGTTAACATATGGCACCAGAACTACCACCACCTCTTTCGTCGCCTAGGGCGGGAGGACCTAGTTCCAGTCAGGCACTGCCTCAGTTCGAAATGGCAGAGGTGGCTGCAGCCTTGAAGTCCTTAGCAGCAACGCAGTAAGCGATGCAGGAGAAATTTGCACAACTCAGTCAGAATATGATGAGACCACCTGGGGTCTCACCGGAGATGATCACTCCAGCGGCTATTCAGCCTCATCCTGACGCTATGGGAGAACCCTAGGCACCACAGAAAGACCAACCTACACCTTAACGGAGGAGGGACATTGCTGACCATAGACATTTGCATCAGGGGAGGCAAGGACACCCTTGCCCTGAGGATAGGTATGATGATTTAGAGGCAGAAGCTGTTCCAAAAGATTATTGGGAGCCATATGAGGTTTCAAATAACACTGTAAGTCCTATACAGCAGAGCCGAGGTTGTGGAGGTTTAAGAGGTTAAGAAACCCAACAAAGAGGGTCAGCTTTTGACCGATTAAGCAGAGGGTCAGCCTTTGAAAGGCTCGGCCTAATAAATGACCTACGACAGAGGTTATCTAGGTTAAGAAGTGTAGCAGTCTCACAAAGGGAAGAAGGGCAACGTCGGCCTCATCAAGGCCGACCTAACACAGGATGAAGAAGGGACCAAGAAGAGGTCAACAGCGGACGTTATGCTACAGATGGGGAACCCTCAGTCCACCCTTTGGAGGTGGATGAGGAGAACCTCGGCCAGGCCGATATTGCAAGGCCATGGAACGAATCCATCCAACGTCTTGAAGAAAATATAGGAGACCTCATCAAAAGTCGAGACCCATTGCAAAGAGGTTTCTCAGAGGGCTCCCCATTCGTGTCCAGGATAGTGAGTTTTCCAACCCCTACTAAGTTCAAACCGCCCACGGTGTCTCCCAAGTATGATGGTAGCACCAACCCTGTACATCACATTGAGATGTACCAGCTAGTAGCGGACATTTATTCAATACTAGATGAGATGAGGTGTCGGGACTTCTCTGGGACTTTAACGGGAGCAACACACATCTGGTTTACTTCTCTTCCGAAGAATTCAATTGAGAACTTTAAGGCATTGGCAGAACGATTCATTCACAATTTCTGTTTTATGGTAAGACCTCAAAAGAAGACCACCCATATGTTGTATGTCAAGCAAGGCAAGCATGAGTGCCTAAGAGACTACATCGCCGGGTTCAACAAAGAAAAACTTGAGGTTGAAGATTACGAAGAGAATATAGCCATGACCTCCCTCATAGAGGGTCTTAAGAAAGGGAAATTGTTGTGGAAATTTGCGAAAGACCCTCCCAAGTCCATGGCAGAGCTATTGGCTACTGCGGGGATGGTCATGAACGCTGAAGAGGCCATGGCTGCAAAATACGAGGATGAGAATGGCGGTATCAGTGGGAAGTTCCAAAGAAAGAAGTATGGAAAGAAGAGGTCAGTTGATGACAAGTTTGCACGTTATATCCCTGTTACTGTAAGCTACGAACATATCGTCAATGAGATCAAGAATGATAGGTCCCTAAGATGGCCAGAGAAGCTGAAGGCTCCTCCACATAAGAGGAACCAAAACTTATGGTGAAAATTCCACCAAGACCATGGACATTTAATAGACAAGTGCTTCGCCTTAAAGGATGAGATCGAAAAAATGTTGAAGTCAGGAAAGTTGAGAAAGTATGTTGATAGCAAGGCTCCTAAAAAGGGAAGAGATGACCCTAAAAAGAGGAGAAATGACAAATGTCGTGATGATACCCCAGCAAAAAGGGGTGATGACTCAGATGACGATGATGAAGACGATCCGGACCTTCCACCAAAAGATGACAACACCCCAGTGAAGAAGGTCGGTATGATATCCTTTGGTGTTAACACCATATGCGGAGGACTTGCAGGGGGTGGTTTTGAAGTGGCTGACCAGAAAGCTCATATGGCAGAGGCCAAGTCAATGGCCAAACTTGAAGTAGTAAATTTGACGTCTTTTGAGACAACGCAGAAGAGAAAGAATGTGGACATGGACACTCTCGTAGTTGGGTTCTCTCGACTCGACTTCAAAGGCATCCTAGATCCACATGATGACCCTTTGGTGATCACAACAATAGTTCATGGATGTGAGGTATAGAGAATTCTTATAGATGGAGGAAGTTCAATAGATGTCATGTTCTGGCCCTGCTTCAAAAGCCTAAGCCTTAACAGAGCTAGGCTGATACCCTATCATCATCCGTTAATGGGATTTAGCGGAGAAAAGGTCCATCCATTGGGAATGTATGAGATGGACGTGCGAATGGGAGATGAGTGGACTAAGAGGTTAACCCGAAAGATCAATTTTTTCGTTATGCACAAAAATGTCTTCTCGGCCTATAACCTCATCATAGGAAGAGTATCCCTTAAGGAGTTTGAGGATGTGCCGTCGATGGTCCACCAGATGCTAAAAACCCTGACCCCCTATGGGGTAGGGGAAGTGTAGGGTGACCAGACCATAGCACAAGAATGCTACTTCAACTCGACCAAAGAGAGAGGGGCCCATAAGAGAGCAACTACCACTTATAACATTGATACACTTGACCCTAGAGATGAAACAAAGTTAAAGAAAGGAGAGACCGCGGAAGAGGTAGAATCCATTGTCCTCAATGAGGACGAATAAAAAAAAGCGTCCAGGTCGGCAAATCCTTAAAAGCAAAGATCAAGGAAGAGCTGATAAACTTCTTGAGGAAGAGGCAGAGTGTCTTCGCTTGGAGTCACGCGGACATACGTGGTATCAACTCTGAGGTTATGTGCCACAAACTCAATGTGACTAAGGATGCTAAGCCAATCAAACCAAGATGAAGAGTTTACTCTAGGGAGAAGTATGACGTCATTCGGGAAGAAGTCAGAAAGTTAGAAGCGGCTGAGTTTATCAGGGAAGTCATATATATGAAGTGGCTATTGAATGCAGTCATTGTACCCAAAGCCAATGGATAATAGAGGATATGCGTAGACTTCATCAACCTGAACAAGTCTTGCCCGAAAGACAGTTATCCCTTACCTTGGATCGACTAGATGGTAGATACAACTGCATGACATGAGCTCATGAGCTTTATGGACGCGTATTCAGGCTACAACCAGATCTTCATGGATGTCGAAGACTCAGAGAAGACAACCTCCGTCACTAACAAAGGGACATATTGCTACAAGGTTATGCCCTTTAGATTAAAAAATGAGAGGGCAATATACCAACATATTGTGAATAAAATGTTTGAGGACCAAATAGGAAAGACTATGGAGATGTATGTAGACGATATTTTAGCGAAGAGCTTAAAGGCCTGCACCCACGTGGCAGACCTGGAAAAGACATTCGATACCATGGACTTGTACAGAACGAAACTCAACCCTACGAAGTGTGTCTTCGGGGTAGGAGCTGGGAAATTTCTTGGATTCATTGTCAATCAGAGGGTAATAGAGGCAAACCCTGAGAAAATTAAGGCTTTGATCCACATGAAGACACCAAGGAGTATCAAGGACGTTCAGAGTCTCACTGGAAGAGTAGCTGCGCTCAACAGATTTATTTCCAGGGCGACAGACAAGTGTCTTTCGTTCTTTAAGGTGCTTAGAAATTCCTTTGAATGGGATAAAAAGTGTGATGAGGCTTTTTACCAACTCAAGTCCTACCTCGGATCTCCCTTGCTCTTATCTCGGCCCGTAATGGGTGAGAAGTTGTATGTTTTTCTAGCAGTTTATGAATCAGCTATAAGTGCAGCCATAGTATGGGAGGACGTTGGGGTCCAAAGGCCTATGTATTTCAACAGTAAGGACCTTCAAGGGTCTGAATAAAATTATTCTCGGATGGAAAAGTTAGCCTATGCCCTGATACATGGTTCTAGGAAGATGAAGCCTTACTTTCAAGCCCATTCCATGGTCATCCTCACCGACTCCCCACTAAGATAGGTCCTCCATAAGCTTGAGAAGTCGGGTAGATTGATGACATGGACCATTGAGTTGGGGGAGTATGACCTTACTTATCAGCCTAGGACGGCCATCAAAGGGCAGGCACTTACAGATTTTGTCGCTGAGTTCACATGGGAAATGACTGAGGTTGAGAATGACCTAGAGACTGCAGAGCGGTCAAAAAGTAACGTCTTCTGAGATCCTGAAGAGGTTGTATCCAAGAGAATCAAAAATAGAATAGCCAAGAATAAGGAAGATTGGTACCTCTTCAGTTGTGGAGTCATGTCAGAAGGGAGCTTCTCATCAGAAAAAAGACATTTGGAACCTCTTTGTTAACGGGTCTTCTAACAAAAGTGGAAGCGGTGCAGGGCCAATACTTTCAGCTCCGAATGGTTCTAACGTTGAATATGCCCTAAGGTTTAACTTCAAGGCATCAAATAATGAGTCAGAATATGAGGCCATGATAGCAGGCCTCTCATTGGCAAAGACCCTTAGGGTAAGGTGACTCCTACTTCATAGTGACTCATGAAAAATGTCGCTAATGCCGTTTAATACAAGATTAAACTGTATAAGCAACTCTGAGATGTTTGTTGAAGAAACCCTTTTCTTTTGAAAAAAAAAATTATAAACAAGATGTGTTTACAAAGAAACTTATGTACGAGAGTAATTAAGACTGTGTAATCAGTTTTTAAAACTAAGGCGGTTTCAAAAAATTCAGCACACTTATAGAATGAGATGAGTAGATGAAGATAATCAACACACAGTTTTTAACGTGGTAAAACCTCTCCCAACAGAGGAAGCATCCACGGTGACTTCTAAGTCACAAAAGCAAAAATCCACTAATAATAAATAATAGTTACAAACAATACAACATGCAAGCACACAAATCAACCTATTCTAAGTTTAGGAATATACCCCACTTGGTGTCCTTCTAACTTCTCATAGATCTGATTTGTTGATGATGTTCTTCCAGTTTGCTAACTTCCTTTGCTTTAGCTTCCTTATGTCGGCTCAATGATCTCTGATCTTATACACAACACTTCCAGTGTAGTAGTGTGTTAAGTGTTTGTGTAGTGATTCCTACCAACATGCATGAACTCACACACACTTAGATTTACAGACAGTCCTAGTAAATTACATATAAAGTCTATATGCAGTGGTTTTAGTTTATTTCTTTCTCACAGAACTTGAACCCTTTTTTAACTTTATTCTATCCCAGATTCCACGGATATCTCGCTTTTAAAATCGGTCAAGATCTTAATCAATCTCTTTTTGAAAACATTTGTGAGATTGAAAATCTCCAAGTGTGATTGCAACTAGGTCAGGGTTAAGTTTCGTAAGAATAGAAACCACAAAACATTTTCAAAACTAAATCAGTAAAGATTTTCTTAAATCAAGTAGTAAATATGCAGATCTAGTGAAAATGTAACATGCAGAGTGTAGATCTAAAGTTTCTATGAAAAAGAAACAAGATCTTCACACGAATGTTTAAGTTGTGAACAAGATCAAAGACAAGGAGGTTACAGCTTCGATATGAACAAACCACTCTCTCTCTCTCAAACACTCAGAGTTGTGTTTGGGTTGAATATACGAAGGTTTGTTTCAGAGTTGAAGTGTTTAGGGTTAGGGTTAGGGTTTGTCTAACAGGTTTTCTTTCTCTCTCTTCTCTCTTTTCTTTTCTCTCTTCTCTCTTATTTTTTTCTCTCAGAAAGACGAATGCCCAAAAGTCTTCTAAGGCTGAGAAGTGGAGGGTATTTATAGGGCTGAGGGAAGGTTCTGGATGTTCGAGGGAAATCAAGGGTTGAGATCAAGTCTTGCAAACTTTGACTTGATCCAAAGGTTATAAAACAACGGTGATTAAAGATGATTGTGATTGGTTCAAATGGATAGCACCGGGATTAACTAAGAACACATGTAGACCCTAGATTAGGAATGATCCAACGATCAGCAATCAACCATCCAACCTTCTCACATAACAAACAGAAATAGGTACACCCGGAGGATGACAAGTGTTAACATATGAGAGGCTCACACACGCGCGACCAAAGTAATTACAGAAGGTACCCTGAAGTCTCTAGCGCTTTGAGATTCTACCCAACCAAACATTCGAGTGAGAAATGAAGTTTACAAAATAGAATATTAACCCCACAAATTTTATAATCCCATTTTATTAATAAAAACATTTATTTAAAAAATGTTTAAAAATGTTTAAAAAATATTTAAAAATTCCCAAAAAATTATTAAAGCTCCAATTCAAGGGAAATTAAACACACACTCAATTTTAAGAAATATGAACACATGTATGGACTTCTAATTATGTGTAGTGTGATTCAATTTATACCTTCATGGATCATTGAAGAGGATTAGAGAGATAAGATCTGAGGCTCTTTGGATTCTAAGTTGGACAACCAATTTTGTCACTATTTCCAAACTAGTTGAACACTTATACAGTATAGACTTAAGCAAGTCAAAGGTATAATGTGCTTCAATCTCCCCCTTTGGAAATATGAGACAAAATCTCCTTTGAGTTAGCTTAAAACTAGTAGGGAACCAAAAAAAATAAAACCTAGTCCTATACAAAAGATACTATCTACCCATTTCCTAAAAAGTCAAAAATTACATAACTCAACTATTTACAAATTTTTACACTAGAAAAGGTAGACAATCAGTAGAAGAGATTCTTGCAAATATACACACTAAGATCAAGCAGTTTAGATGAAATGTGAACAAAATATTGAACTCATAAAACTCAAATTTCTCCCCCATTTTGTCTCAAATGGACAAAGGGTAAAACTTAAGGTCTTAGGAGTTTAATCAGCGCATACCATGCCTATAGAATTTCGCAAATATAGAAATCTGTTATAGTCTAGAGGTTTAGTGAACATGTCTGCAAGTTGCAGCTCAGTAGGCAGGTAATGAATTTCTAATTCCTTAGTTTCAACAAGTTCGCGTATAAAATGATGTCTTATTTTAATATGCTTAGTTCGCGAGTGTTGAACCGGGTTTTTAGATATGTTAATGGCGCTTTGATTGTCACAATACAATTGTAATTGATCTTCTTTAATCCAATAATCGCTTAACATCTATTTTATCCATAATAATTGAGCACAGCAACTTCCTGCTGCTATATATTCGGACTCAGCCGTAGATAAAGATGTGCAATTCTGTTTTTTACTACTCCAACCAACTAAATTATTGTCGACATAATAACAGGCACCTGATGTACTTTTACTGTCATCAGTACAACCAACCCAATCAGCTTCAGTATACCCTATGATGGTGCTGCAGGTATCATTAGTGTACCTAAGTCCAAGATTGAGAGTGCCTTTTATGTACTTTATTATACGTTTTACACACGATAAATGGATCTCTTTAGGGTTATTTTGGTAGCGAGCACACAAACATACAGCATACATTATGTCTGGTCGTGAGGCAGTTAGATAGAGTAGGCTACCAATCATACTACGGTAAAGTGTGGAATCAACTGACTTACCATTTTCATCTTTGCTTAATTTAACGGTAGTACTCATAGGCGTTTTGGCAACTTTAGCATTCTCTAAACTAAATTTATTAACAAGGTCTAAGGCATACTTAGTTTGAGAGACAAATAGACCATCAGAATTCTGTTTCACTTGAAATCCTAAGAAAAGTTGTAGCTCCCCCATAAGGGACATGTGAAACTCCTTGTGCATAATAGCAGAAAAGGATTTAACTTCAGAGTTTGAAGTTGACCCAAATATGATGTCGTCTACATAGACTTGGTCTATAATAATGTTTTTGTCAAAATGTTTGACAAAGAGAGTCTGGTCATTTCCTCCTCTCTTGTAACCCTTATCCAACAAAAAGTTGGAAAGGCGTTCATACCAAGCTCGAGGAGCTTGTTTTAAGCCATACAGAGCCTTTTTAGAAGAAAGACATGGTTAGGGTATTTAGGGTCAATGAACCCTTTGGGTTGTTCGACATACGTTTCTTCGGACAGAATTCCATTTAGGAAAGCAGATTTGACGTCCATTTGATAAAGTGTGAATTTTAAGTGACACGCTATGGCGAAAAGAAGTCGAACAGATTCAAGACGAGTGACAGGGGCAAATGTCTCGCTGAAATCTATTCCTTCTATTTGAGAGTAACCTTGAGCAACAAGTCTAGCTTTGTTTCTAAGAATCACCCCATTTTCATCAGACCTGTTCTTAAAGATCCAACGTGTTCCAATAACATTTTTGTTTTGAGGCCGAGGTACAAGATACCAGACATCGTGAATGACAAATTGTAAAAGTTCTTCCTGCATAGCAGAAATCCAGTGTGTGTCATTCAATGCTTCATTAACATTTTTCAATTCCACAAGGGAGACGAAACATGCATAATTAGCATAATTTCTTAACTAGGATCTAGTACGAACTGGCTCATTAGGATTACCGACCACGTTGTCAATGGGATGGTCTTTAGAGACCCAGCCAGGTACTTCTGTACTCTCAGTAGGTAATGAGTCATCTATTTCTGGTGAATCAGTTTTGAAATTATTTTCAGATTCATCCACAATAGGTGATTCAGATATCTTATTTTCGACAATAGTGTCGCTTACAATTACATTTATCGATTCCATAAGGGCCTTAGTATGCAGATTGTATATACGATAAGCACGACTATTTGGGGAGTATCCTAAGAAGATGGATTTATCACCACGAACTTCGAATTTAGACAAATGTTCTCTGTCTTTACAGACATAACATTGACTTCCGAAAGTTCTTAGATATTTCAAATTAGGCTTCTTACCGTACCACAACTCATAAGGAGTTTATTTAGAGTTTTTCCTTAGATAGACCCTATTAGTGATATGACAAGAAGTTCTAATAGATTCTACCCAGAAGTATTTAGGTAGGGATTTGGCATGGAGCATGACTCATGCCATCTCTTGAAGAGTTCGGTTTTTCCTTTCGGCAACACCGTTCTGCTGAGGGGTCTTAGGTGCGCTGAATTCGTGTTTGTAATCGTTGAAGTCACAATATTCAACTATTCCTGTGTCTATGAACTCTCCCCCTCTATCGCTACGAATACGATTTACTTGTGTGTCCTTCTCATTTTCAATTCTAAGTAAGATTTTTAAAAAATTCTGAAACGTGTCAGATTTTTGTTTCAAGAAGGCAACCCAAGTGAATCGTGTGAAATCATCAACCATGACAAGGATATAACTGTGTCCACAAAGACTAACAGTTCTAGAGGGACCAATAAGGTCCATATGGATGAGATCTAGAGGTCTAGAGGTGAGGATGTCTTTAACCTTTTTATGCGAAGTCTTAACTATTTTTCCTTCCTAGCAATGACCACAGACAACACTTGAAATAGGTTTAATTTTAGGAATTCCTCTAACAATCTCTTGACTAGACAATCTACCAAGGATATCATAACTTAGGTGACCCATACGATTATGCCAGATTTCATTGTCATCCATTCTGACAATGTTACAGGTTTCAGAACTAGTCTTGACAGTATAACAATTGTCAGGTGTTCTAAATTCGGTAATAATTCATTTACCTTTATCATTTAAAATTTTACAATTGTTTTTTGAAAAGGTAACAATATTGTCAGAGTCACAAAATTGTGATATACTTAGGAGATTGGCTTTAAGGCCTTTAACTAATAGAATATTTTCAAGAACAAGCATTCCTTCTTCTTTTAGGGTTCCTTTACCTATGATCTGGGATGAAACTCCATCACCAAAACTACTTTCCCACCAGCAAATCTGGTTTTGTTTAAAATTTTGGTTTCATCTCCTGTCCTATGTTTGGAGCATCCTGAATATAAATACCAACCAGATGAAGTGTGTTCAGCTTTTAAAGCAGTGATGACAATGTTACACTTCATTTGGGGTAAAAGATCATCTTTTCTAACCCAAATAGCTCTATTTTTAATTTTGCGTAAGTTTGCCCTCATTTGATAAAACTTTCGAGAAACAGCTTTTTGTCAAAAAACATTTGGGGCAACAAACTGATTATTATGGAAAATTTGATCTTTTGGTTTAGGAAAGTTTCTGGGAGCCTTTCTCTTAAATGAACTCTTAGTTTTGGTCTTTCTATTTCTGTAGTTATAGTTCTTGTCAGGTTGTCTTGGAAGGACATAATGGTTACGATTTTGCCTAGAATAGTTAAAGTTCTTGTAGACAGAAGTGTTATACACAGGAGTATTTAGACGTCTAGCATAGCAACCTTCAAATGAATGACCATAAATGTCACAGTAGGAGCAATATTGATTTCTTGAGGGATGAACTTCCTTAGGAAAACTTCTAAAAATGGGTTTAACAACATTCTGTTCAGTAGTGCTATTCCTAGGAGGGATGGTTTTAAAGGTAGATTCAGCCTTTCTGATCAAAGGACAGACGTATTTAGTCTTAAGTGTAGTGTCATCCTTAGAATTACTAGACTCTCTAATGTCTTTCTGTTGTTGCTTTTGATCAAATTCCTTTTTAATAAAATGAAAGTCTGGACATGTTTCAATTGGTCTTTTTCCCCCAAACACAAACTTAATAGGTTCAAGTTTTGCAGTTTGTGGTTTGTTCTTAGGACAAAATCCAATACCGGTTCTATCATCAAAATTGGTCTTGGAGTCAACAACAAAGTCAGTAAAACAATTTGAATTGCTTTCAAACTTAGAAAACTTTTTAAAAACAGTAGTTGTCTTTGTTTTTGCTTCCTCCAGTTCTAATAATGTTCCCTTGTATTTCATTTCCAGAGTTTCATTAATTTTAGTCAACTCTTTTACTTTTTGATCAAAAGTTTCAATTTCAGATTGATGAGACAGACACTGGTTAGTGTACTCTTCGGCATTCAGCTTCACAATAAGACTTAGATCATCTAATTTCTTAGTCAGGTCTCTAACAGTCTTCTCCAGTCTAGTGCCTTTTTTAAGAGTTTTAGCATACAAAGTATGGATATCAGGGAGGTCATCTGTGTCTGAGTCGCTAAGTGAAGTGTGTGTAGTGACCCCTAACGATTCAGTTTTAGTACTCACGCACCCATTTGCATCGTCATTATCCAGATCACTTTGACTCACACACACGGAATTAGAACTAGCAACATTTTCAGATAATAAAGCATCTAGGCCAGTCAAAACAGTATTCACACAAGCAGGAGTAGAAGCATCATTATCACACACAGGCATATCATCATTGTAAATGATCTTAGCATAAAAAGACATGCAAGGGTCAAGAACATTTGATGACTCAAGTTCCTCTTCATCATATTCACTTGAATCATACCAAGTTTTACAGACATTGGCTCTATTGTGTGTGTTGGCTTTATTTAGATTAACTCTGCAATCGTGAGCAATGTGACCTAGTTTCCCACATCTAAAACATTCAATCTTTTTAAGGTCTCTAGTGGGTCTGGAGTTGTTGTCCTTAGGATGTTTATCAAGACCTCTCTCATGAGGTTTGGGATTAGACAGAGTATGATAATTAGGCTTGCCTTGTTTAGATGCCTGTTTGTTTCGAAATTTGACAATTTTCTTAAATTGTTTAGACATCAAGGCAATCTGATTATCTTGTTTGTCTATATTGCACTCCTCATCAGAGTCAGAGTTGGTCAAATTAGACTCAAGTTTGGGTATCTTAGAGGCAAAACTCAAGTTAGAGTTGGGTTATTTTCTTTGAGAATGATTTAATTGTTTCTTAAAGTCTAATTCCATTTCCACAGTCCTAAGTTTGCTACTGAGTAACTCAGGGGTAAGGTTTTGAACATTCATTTCCTCAATAGCATACCTCTTACTGTCAAACTTTTGTGGTAATGACCTTAGGATTTTAGAAACAATTTCATTTCTATCATAAGTAATACCATTAGCATGCAACTTAGTGACTATATCAGTCAAGTTCATGTAAAAGTCATCAAAAGACTCAGAATCAGACATGATCAAAGAGTTGTACTGCTGGATAAGCATTTGAGTTTTAGCAGCTTTAACTCTTGAGTCTCCTTCATGGTCAGTGATTAATGTGTCCCACGCTTCCTTATAAGTGGAACAAGATGAGATTCTCTTGAACTCATACTCATTAATAGACATAAAAATGGCATTCTTGCCTTTATTGTTATTACGAGAAATAGTTTTCTCTTCTTGGGTAAACTCACTTAAGATTTTCTTTACCCTCTCATCACTTCCTTCAGTGGCTGGTTTAGTAGGATAAGTGTATCCGTTTTCAATAATGTCCCAGACATCATCTCCTAAAGTCCCTTGGATGAAGGCAACCATTCTTACTTTCCAGTAAGCAAAGTTGTTTCCATCAAAGAGTGGAGGTCTGGACAGATTACCAAACCTTTCATTCTTCTCGTCCATAGTTAGGTTTTTCAGAAAACGATTTCAGAAACACAAGATCTTTTAAAATAAAAGTTAACAGGGCTCTGATACCAATTGAAAAATGTCGCTAATGCCGTTTAATACAAGATTAAACTGTATAAGCAACTCCGAGATGTTTGTTGAAGAAACCCTTTTCTTTTGAAAAAAAAAAATTATAAACAAGATGTGTTTAGAAAGAAACTTATGTACGAGAGTAATTAAGACTGTGTAATCAGTTTTTAAAACTAAGGAGGTTTCAAAAAATTCAGCACACTTATAGAATGAGATGAGTAGATGAAGATAATCAACACACAGTTTTTAACGTGGTAAAACCTCTCCCAACAGAGGAAACATCCACGGTGACTTATAAGTCACAAAAGCAAAAATCCACTAATAATAAATAATAGTTACAAACAATACAACATGCAAGCACACAAATCAACCTATTCTAAGTTTAGGAATATACCCCACTTGGTGTCCTTCTAACTTCTCATAGATCTGATTTGTTGATGATGTTCTTCCAGTTTGCTAACTTCCTTTGCTTTAGCTTCTTTATGTCGGCTCAATGATCTCTGATCTTATACACAACACTTCCAGTGTAGTAGTGTGTTAAGTGTTTGTGTAGTGATTCCTACCAACATGCATGAACTCACACACACTTAGATTTACAGACAGTCCTAGTAAATTACATATAAAGTCTATATGCAGTGATTTTAGTTTATTTCTTTCTCACAGAACTTGAACCCTTTTTTACCTTTATTCTATCCCAGATTCCACGGATATCTCGCTTTTAAAATCGGTCAAGATCTTAATCAATCTCTTTTTGAAAACATTTGTGAGATTGAAAATCTCCAAGTGTGAATGCAACTAGGTCAGGGTTAAGTTTCGTAAGAATAGAAACCACAAAACATTTTCAAAACTAAATCAGTAAAGATTTTCTTAAATCAAGTAGTAAATATGTAGATCTAGTGAAAATGTAACATGCAGAGTGTAGATCTAAAGTTTCTATGAAAAAGAAACAAGATCTTCACACGAATGTTTAAGTTGTGAACAAGATCAAAGACAAGGAGGTTACAGCTTCGATATGAACAAACCACTCTCTCTCTCTCAAACACTCAGAGTTGTGTTTGGGTTGAATATACGAAGGTTTGTTCCAGAGTTGAAGTGTTTAGGGTTAGGGTTAGGGTTTGGCTAACAGGTTTTCTTTCTCCCTCTTCTCTCTTTTCTTTTCTCTCTTCTCTCTCACTTCTCTCTTATTTTTTTCTCTCAGAAAGACGAATGCCCAAAAGTCTTCTAAGGCTGAGAAGTGGAGGGTATTTATAGGGCTGAGGGAAGGTTCTGGATGTTCGAGGGAAATCAAGGGTTGAGATCAAGTCTTGCAAACTTTGACTTGATCCAAAGGTTATAAAACAACGGTGATTAAAGATGATTGTGATTGGTTCAAATGGATAGCACCGGGATTAACTAAGAACACATGCAGACCCTCGATTAGGAATGATCCAACGATCAGCAATCAACCATCCAATCTTCTCACATAACAAACAGAAATAGGTACACCCGGAGGATGACAAGTGTTAACATATGAGAGGCTCACACACGCGCGACCAAAGTAATTACAGAAGGTACCCTGAAGTCTCTAGCGCTTTGAGATTCTACCCAACCAAACATTCGAGTGAGAAATGAAGTTTACAAAATAGAATATTAACCCCACAAATTTTATAATCCCATTTTATTAATAAAAACATTTATTTAAAAATGTTTAAAAAATATTTAAAAATTCCCAAAAAATTATTAAAGCTCCAATTCAAGGGGAATTAAACACACACTCAATTTTAAGCAATATGAACACATGTATGCACTTCTAATTGTGTGTAGTGTGATTCAATTTATACCTTCATGGATCATTGAAGAGTATTAGAGAGATAAGATCTGAGGCTCTTTGGATTCTAAGTTGGACAACCAATTTTGTCACTATTTCCAAACTAGTTGAACACTTATACAGTATAGACTTAAGCAAGTCAAAGGTATAAGGTGCTTCAATCTCCCCCTTTGGAAATATGAGACAAAATCTCCTTTGAGTTAGCTTAAAACTCGTAGGGAACCAAAAAAAATAAAACCTAGTCCTATACAAAAGATACTATCGACCCATTTCCTAGAAAGTAGGCAGGCAACTTATTAGTAGAGAACATCAAAATTCTACAACCAAAGGATAAAATCAAGACTCATAGTTATGTGAGACCTAGTGTTGAAGAAGACGTTACATAAGGAAAATAAACTTCACCCGAATTGGCATGGACCTTATAACGTGATTGAGGAGGTTGTACCCGGGACCTATAGGCTAAAAAACCTCGAAGGGGAACCTTTCTCCAATCCTTGGAATGCTGATCATCTAAAAAAGTATTACATATGATGTTGCAAGAGCTTTTATATAAATATATCATGTTATGAAGAGATTATTAATGAGAAGATCAGTCCCGTGTCAATCCTTGGTTCATTATGCTACAATGGTAAAATTGATGATGGGGATAATATCTTAGTTGATGGCCTAAGACCTTATAACATCATAATTTGGTGACAAGGTCTGAGGTAAGAAATCATGCTTGGATGACCTCAGGGCTTAGACATCATTAGTTTGGTGAAAAATTATTTATGGGGATAACATTTTAGTGGATGACCTCAGACCTTACAACATCATAATTTGGTGACAAGGTCTGAGGTAAGACATCATACTTGGATGACCTCAAACCTTAGACATCATTAAGATGGTGAAAAATTATTTATGGGGATAACATCTTAGTTGGTGACCTTAGACCTTATAGCATCATAATTTGGTGACAAGGTATGAGGTAAGACATCATACTCGGATGACCTCAAACCTTAACATCATTAAGTTTGTAAAAAATTATTTATTTCGATAACATCTTAGTGGATGACCTCAGATCCTATAACATCATAATTTGGTGACAAGGTCTGAGGTAAGACATCATACTTGGATGACCTCAGACCTTAGACATCAATAAGTTGGTGAAAAATTATTTATGGGGATAACATCTTAGTTGGTGACCTCAGATCTCATAACATCATAATTTGGTGACAAGGTCTGAGGTAAGACATAATACTTGGATGACCTCAGACCTTAGACATCATTAAGTTGGTGAAAAATTATTTATGGGGATAACATCTTAGTTGATGACCTCAGACCTTATAACATCATAATTTGGTGACAAGGTCTGAGGTAAGACATCATACTTGGATGACCTCAGACCTTAGACATCATTAAGTTGGTGAAAAATTATTTATGGGGATAGCATCTTAGTTGGTGACCTCAGACCTTATAACATCATAATTTGGTGACAAGGTCTGAGGTAAGACATCATACTTGGATGACCTCAGACCTTAGACATCATTAAGTTGGTGAAAAATTATTTATGGGGATAACATCTTATCTGATAACCTCAGACCTTATAACATCATAATTTGGTGACAAGGTTTGAGGTAAGACATCATACTTGGATAACCTCAGACCTTAGACAATTATAAGGCTTATAAAGACACCACTATAATGAGACTTCAGACCTGAACACACATTGTGTGACAGAGAAAATCATTCAAAGAACATTCAGCAACTAAAGAGATAAAGCCCTCCTCAGAGGTTGACATAGACAAAGAGTTACAAGATACAAGGTAACTGAGTTTGCAATCAGAGGTTACAATTTGAAATCAAAATCAAAAATTACAAAAAAGCTTCACAAAAATGGCCTAAGGGTCAACAGCTACAGTGTTGGTAACCTCGACCAAATCATCTCGGAGGTTGGCACCCTTAGTCTCTATAACATCCAGCGGTACAGTCTCTGCAGGAGAGATATCTTCCTCCTCAACCTCTTGAAGGGCCTGAGCAAATTTAGGGTTAGCAAAACCCAGACCAATGAAGTCAGAGGCAGTCAAGCTCCCTAACTCCTTTTCTTTGGCAGCCGCCCATTTACTAGTTGCCTTAACACCTCTTTCGAGGTATTCAAAGCCAAAGCTGATAAATTTGTCAGAGACTTTATAATCAACCATGATCCCCTCAGAAGCATCCTCAAGGGCATCTTTCACTGCAGCATCAATCTTCTGCTGAAGAACATCATCCTTGGCCTTTAGGGCAGAGGTGTGTTCCTTCTTAAGCTTGGAGATCTCGTTCTCCAACTGCTTGACCTTGTTGTCATACCCTTCAAAGGCAGACTTCATACGATCCACTTCTGCATTCATAGAGTCTTGAACCTTCTCAGTCTCTTTGCCTTTCTCAACGATGGGTAACATTTTCAGAGTCCAGTTGGCAAGATGGTGCATAGCAATGATTCCCTACAAATCAAGAATCAACTATATAAGTTCAAATTCAAAGTAGAGGTTACACTTCGAAATTAAATTGAAATTCAAATCTTACCTGGATAGACCTGTGAAGGCCAAACTCAACCAGCAGGGGAGTATCCATGGAGCGATAAAATCATTTGTCAGCATCGATCATTGCAGAGCCGATGGCATCCAATGCCTGCACACTGTGGCCTATCAAACTGTCATTAATCTTCAGCTGCTCCAAACGAGAAGCCAATGTATCACCAGAGGATATAGGGATGGCCTTTCAGGATTTGCTTGGCCTCTGATCCTCAGGGGTAGAAGTTGTAGTTTTCCTCTTCCTTAAAGTGTCAGCCTTAGATGCACCGACACTCTACTTCGGTAGGAGATGAGGAGGTGCATTTAGGCCTGCCTTCTTTACTAACTTTATGAGACTTGGGGCAGACATCTCCCAGCTATCATTTGAGATACCTTTGGGGTTATCTGCAAAAGTAAAGGTTTAAGTTAGCACATCAGAGGTATTACATAATCAGAGGTGCAACTTGTGGTAAAATAAACACTTATGGAGCTCAATCAGAGGACTCCCCCCAAGTCCAGTCTCAGATAGATAGTGCGGGGTCATCAGATGTTCAAACTTGACCAACAAACCATGCTCCCCTGATCTTGAAGGTCTTTCACTTTCTAAAGATTGTTTTGACTCAACCCAGGGTTGACCCTGGCAGCGATTGACACCTTTCCCCGTCGAATGGGTATCCTTGGCTCTAAGTTCGCAGAGGGGACACAGGGGCCAAATTCCCATGCCCCTGAGATAAAGAAATATCATGGTTTCCAATTATTATTTGAAGTTTGGGTAACATGCAACATCTTCTTAGTTGACTTTCGAGCTAAAAAGTGGTAATAGCTCGGATGATTCCTAGCCGATGAAGGGATATAACATCCAGAAAAGACCTGGACAGGAAGGTCTGAATAGTGGACTACCCTCTATAAAACTATTTCTCCAAGTATCACCCTCCAGGTGTTAGGGGATAACTGGGAAAAAGCTAAGTTTATATAAGATAGTATGGCCCTAATGATGGGACGAATGGGCAGATGAAATCCTAACTTGAGCATTTGCTCGTACAAGAATATCTTACCATCTCGACCACTGAAAGCCATCTCTTCCCTTAGAGGTCTTCTAAGTTTTATGGCGGGACCTATGGAATATAAATGTCTGAAGGCTAAGAGGTCAAGTTCGCTGATAGTGCTTTCTATCTCGGCTGCCTCTGAGGTGTCAACATCACTCTCACTCTCACTCTCATCATCCTCATCTCAATCAAAGTCGACTGGAGCGGATGAGGGATTATTTTCATGGAACTTCTGAGCAAACTCATCCCATGTAGTAGTCGACAGGGTGACAGCATCAATGGGAGGAGGAAAAGCTACGTTTAGCTCAACAACTTCAACGTCTGAAGAAGTTAAGGATGTGCTAGACTCGTTATGGGATGAGACACGGATCGAAAACTTTGCTTGGTCAGGGACCTGATCCTGCCTAATGGAAAAGCCCATGGCCTCTTAAAAAGAGTCCACAGACATAGGATCTGACGTGGATGACTCAGACTCAGACTCAGACATGGGAGTAGGTTCTACTGGGACCTTTACTGACTTAACTGGTTCGGTTGTCTCAGGGTATATGACCTTCAGAGGGGGTGGAAAGATAGGTTTGAGGGGGAAGGCCTCATCCCTATGAGCTTCCTCTTGGAATCTCTATTTGCCGGATCTTTTCTAAAGTCTTCTCTATGAGAGATGGGAACTCTTCTAAAAGGTGATAAAACGGTTTGAGCATATGGGGATGACCCTACACTTGTGGACTTAAGCTAAAAACAAATAACTTGACTGGAACTTCCTAAGGATCAAATTGGGTTTTTTTAATGAAGAACGATTAAGAACAGTTCACCGAAAAATGCATAAACTCACCAAAAAACTAATGAGCTAACTAGAAAACTCTTAAACTCACCGGAAAATGCAAAAACAGGAACATGGCAGGAAAATATGGAGAAGAAGAGATGGTAGACGATACCTGATGGAATGCGATGAGAAGAAAGGAGAGGTGGCAAGAAAATCCACCAAATGCACTAGCTCTTGTAGAGAGAGAAGACAGAGAAATCTCAGGCGAAGAAAATGAATAAATGAAGAAGAATGAAAGTAAAAAGGGTTAAAACCCTTGATGTTCTCTTACACGCATCCCAAGGCCCATCATTGCCTTGGGATCCCAAAAGACTGCAATCATTGAGCTTACCAGGCACGCCATCCACTTTAGTCATTGATTAGTGTCAAAGGAATATTGGCACAAAGAAGAAAGACCTCGGAGTTGTACACCCCATAGTCACCTGTTCCCACATATAACTAAGGGCTAGGGGGTGATTGATATGCCCTATATGTACCCAACAGCTCAGAGATTACAACCTCGGCCAGGGAGATGGCCAAGGTTAGAAGGGACTTAGAATGACAACCAGCGGCCTCATCCCCAGCAAGGTTGTCCATGGACGACGTTACTAGTTACCTCGTAGCCATACAATAGTTGAGGCCCTCATGGTCCATGGTGGCAATTATTCATCAGGCCATCCAAGGTTGACAACCTCGGTAGAGCATCAGCCGATGTTCCTAGGCTACTCCTCCATAACCTCGGCTCAGGCCGACATTATGACTCCACTTGTCTTACCTCGGCCCCTTATGAGCCGAGACCACCATGATTAATCTCAGGTTGGGCAATATCCAGACTTCACCAACCTCGTACTCTTCCAGGCCGAGGTTTGTACCAATCGCAGATAGTCGAGCCTTTATTCGCATATGTGTGGCTGGGAACACATGTACACAATCAGTTATAACAAATCAATCCCCTCATATGGGGGAATATTTCATCATCATTCTCTACATGTGACAGTGAGAGATGTCTTCATCAGATTGGCTAGATCAACACACACATGCTCATTGCATGCATAGGGGGTTCATTACACCCCCCACGCACTATATATAGAGGTCATCCTCTACCTTGTAAAAGGATCAAAAATTACAACCCTAGCTGAAACTCTGTCATTTTACACAGTAGAGAGAGAAAGCTTGAGATATTGTATCCATGGCCATCAGTGCCTTCATTCAGTGATATTACTCACACACACTCACAGTGGACGTAGGCCAGATTGGCTTAACCGCTTACATTCAAGTGTTCACCCTCTTCTCCTCACCTCAATCTCTTATATTTAGTATACTCTTGTGCTGCCATTGTTATCCCTAGTTTGAGCCTACAAACACCTTGACTGGTGGTGTTATTTCCAGCATCATCAATTGATGAATTTTTCGATTTTCACAACTTCGGGCTAATTGGTTTTTTGGGGTTGACAAACGAATGGGTATATAAATTTTGGGCTCAAAGTGGCTTATAAAAGGATATTTTCCATGACTATTTATGGATAATATTTTTGGATAAACAAACGATGGCCTAACTTCATGTATCCGAATTATTAATCACATTACCATATGCATCTTGAGATTAATTTTAATTTTGAGACATTTTTAGCACGTTTTCAAAACAATATTTCACTCGTTTTTCGTAAACGATCAAACAATGATTTAGAGATCACCAACGACTTTTTAGCATTAAAAAGAACTTTGAGTTGACTTTTAACTCAGATTGATTTAACTACTCAGAACAATTAATAGGCTAAGAAATCTCATCGGGTTAAAAATCTTCACACTTATTTGTTAAATCGTCGATTTTTGCTCAATTTATGTTTTGGTCAATTTTAGATTAGTGCATTAAGTTTTTATAAATTGAGTCTTCAAACAAAAATTTAATTATATTTTTCAAGATTTTAAATTAAATATTTATTTATTTTGAAGAAAAATATTTTTGAAATTTTTGATTTTTTTAAATTTTTTTGGAGGTATTTTAAAATTTGTGAAGTTTAAAAGATGCACGTGTGTCCCCCCAACTTAGACTTTTACATTGTCCTCAATCAAAAGGACTAAAATCGAATAAGAAAAGAATAGTGCGAGAATAAAATAAACAAATATTAAAATGCAAGAGACATTAATAAACTCCAATAAACTTTCATTGTCAAGAGAGATTACATAGTTCCAAAAGATAAAACCATACATAAAGAGAACTACATAACAAAATATAACACATCCAAGAGCTCTAATGCGAGGGACCGAGGGCATTAGGATCGCGAGCGTATGGGTCGTAAAAGTAATTGGGCATTTGCGCATCCGGACCCATACTCAAACGGTACATATTGGCTTGAAGTCGTATCATCATCCTCATGTCCCTCCGATAATTACGCCGATCGTCACAACGATCATCCCTATATTCATCTATAAAACCACAAATGTGGGATTCTAGTTGATTCATACCATTATTAAATATCACCGTATTGAATGTACTCTCATCAAAATTGGCCTCGTAGTTTGGGTCGGCCTCATCAACGTCACCTTGGGCATTACCCTCTTGCCCTTCTTCCCCATCCTCGGCACTTTCCTCGTCGTCGGCACCCTTCTACATTTCAATATCCTCGAAAAATAGTACAGGAGGAGGTTGGACATTCTTCATTTGTGTGGTTCTCCACCCAATAGATGCAGCATTAAGTGGCATGGGCTCACGTGCGATGGGGCCTCACATACCAATATAATAGTTGGTGCAAAGAGAGGTGATAAAGTGAGCATATGGAAGAGACATCTTACCGGTGCTGTCATACCGGTGCTGTCATAGGCCGCGGTAGTGATCTCATTGAAATATATGTGGGGGAGGCTAATTTGGGCTTGCTCGTCAAAAAGGAAATAATGGAATGTACCATGTCGAAGATGAATCGCCGAATCATTCTTTGTAGGTAAAATCGTGCCATAAGTGATTAGATTGGAAAATCGGGCATGCTTGAATAGTTGCACAAAAGGAAAAGTATCCCGGGTCTAAGGGGTGTCGTGTGCCCAACGGCTTGGTCATGGGAGCCTGGTGAGTGCCGACGCCGAGTATGATAGGTGGGATGCTCGTATAACTCAAACCCCATGGCATGTATCTTCCGTCTTATAATATTGAGCATGAGTGCAATTTTTGTGTCTCGTGATAAGCACCCAAGAGTGTTAAAATAAAACCCCAAAGAGATAATTTTTAATTGCTAATTTTCAATAAAAATCGGACTTATGTTGGTATTTGTTTGTTTTGTAAGTCAATCAGCATTTGCGGTGTCAAACAAGCTTAATTAGAGGAAATTGTAATAAATAAGTGGTCAAATATGTCAAGTGTGGGAGTGATGCGGTTAAATGAGCCTAAACCCAGTCCCGTAGCCTAAACCAAACCCGAACCGAGCCCAGGCCTCCCTAATCCTATCCCAGCCTTATGTGTTTAGTTTACACCTTTTATATTTTTTATATTTTTATTTGAGTCGTTTTTAATTTTTAGAATTTATTTTATATTTGGTTTTGAGTCATTTATATTTTTAGGATTTATTTATGCATATAGTTGTATATAATAGAGTCTATATTATGCATACCTAAAACCTACATCACTCTCTCTCTCTCAAAACCATCCTTAAACCTATCTTCGACCTCAACCCGGCAGCTACCATACCCAATCACCTCATACCCGATTCAGCTCCCAAATTAGCGATCCCATAAGTTCTTCGATTTTGAACCCATCTCTGCCATGAACCATAAATAGGCAACCCAGAATTCGGCAACCCGTCTAGCCCAACCACCTGTCCAAGCTTCTGACCCAAATGCTTCTACCCGAGCCTCCAAACACCAAAACCCACTTAACCCGCTGTCCATCACCCTAATCCAAACCTCCCCTGTACCCCATTCCAACCTCATTTTGCCCTAACAATTACCACCTCCGGCGAACCCGTGTTCAACTCGAACTTAGTCAACAACCAACCCTTATACCCAACCTCAACTCGATTCCATTTCAACTAAGAACAAGCTATACCCGGTTCCATTCCTTGTTAAACCACTTGGCCCAAGTTAACCCACGTTATTTTATATCTAATCCAAATAAACCCCAAACCAAATAATAACAAAACCATGTGTTTTAATTCTTTTAACTCATTTCCAAAAATACCCTTTAACCCCCCACTTATCTCACACTCTCATCACCCTCATTAAACCCACATGCACATCTATGTAATACCTTAATCATCCCTCTCACACCTTACACCCCTCATGTCCATCCAATTCCAACTATACCCCTAGACTCATTTCACCTATAAATTGAAGACTTGGTGGCATTTTAAGACAATCTCCATTTTAGTTTTTAACTTTGTGTGATAAATTTTCCTCCACCCCTCTATAGAGAGTATTTGCATTTTTAGCAAATATCTTAATGTAGAGTGATGTGGTTGAATTCATCCCTTTTTAAAGTAACTTCTTCTCCATCCCTTTATGGTAAGTATTTGTATTTTTAGCGAATATCTCAACATAAAGTGATGAAATAGAATTTATATCTTTGGATGAATTCTAATGTACAATTTTATAATGAGAGGATTTGCATTTTTAGCAAATCCCTCTCATTATTTAAGAGTCCATTATGAATTCATCTGTTGTATATTGTAATTAGTTTTTATTTTTTTATTTTGTAGTTTTTTTTTTTTTAAATATATTAGTGAGGGATTGTAATTGAGACAATTTTGGATTTTAATTGGAGAGTTGCTCCAATTTTAAGAACAAATGGATTTGATTTATTCCTCTTTAATTACTCTTGATTTGTTCCTTTTATTCTTTTAATTGTTTGTCTTACTTCTTGGATGGTGATTAACGAGGGATAATTTCCCATTCTAGGCATGATTTTTAAAGCCTTCATTAATCCAGTTTAGTTAGTTTCCTTATTAGTACAATTTTATTTTCTCTTATTAGATATTACATCTCAGTTAGTACTTTAAAAATTAGCAAAGTTAGTTAATTAATAATCCCTTAAGAATCATAAAAAAAAATAATATACAAATGAATCTACCTTTGTCTTCACATATTTTGTTCTTCACACTTGAAAGTTGGTTTGACATCCTTACTTACTATTATATAATTTCATATTATGTTTGTAGGTTCAAATGGATTTTTATTGAAAAGGATTTGCAAGAACGATCATCATACACTTAGAACAAAATTTCTTTTTCCGTCACTTGACGTTGTTGCCGATTTCTTGCAGTTGGAGGCTCGTGTGAAGACTTGAATATTTCATTTTCATTTTTTAGTTGTATTTGTTTATTTTTTTTTCATAGAAGTATTTGTATTAGATATTATTAAGGCGTGTATTCATTTGAGTGTATTTTTTACACCATTTGCTTGTAATAATTAATTCAAAAAAATAAAAAGAAAAAAGGGAAATGGAACACGATAGATAGTTTGTAAAGGAAAAGTTCTAGAGAGAAAATAGATAAATAATATAGAGAGAGAAACATCTTTGTAAATAGTTTTTTTAATTTGTTTTAATTTTATTTAGAGAATTTGTGAGGATTAAATTGTGTGAGTTTGGATTGTATTGAAGAGTTTAGAGTTCAACTTGCAATTCAAGGAGATTTGATTCTAAGATTTGTTCTCTTATCTCTACTTTTTTAACTTCATGCTTAGTTGTTGATAATATTACATTTGCTGTGTTTTATCACCTTGTTAGGCTAAACACCCCTTTCAAGGGGTGGGATTAATCCATATTTTATGTTATTTTAATTAATTAGTTTATTTATTTGAAATTCCCTTTAAATGTTAATTTTGATCCTTCACCTTTTAATTTTCGCCTCGAGAGAGGGTAAATGATTTTCGAGAGAAAATCAAAATTTGTGATATAATACCCATTTTATAATCAAACTAGAGATAGGGATTTCTCAAGTGTGGTATTATTCCTTAAATTTCTACTCTAAAATTTATTTTCTATGATTTATATGAATTTTTATGAATCGATCCTAGCGGATGGTTTATTAAAAGGACTATAGATCTAATTTCTAGAGTTGTGGGTGTTTTATCTTAATTTTCTAAAATGTTAGCGTTAAAATTGCATTTGTGACGAGAGTTTACCTGTAATTTTAATACTAACTTGGGAGATTTCAAATGGATTAATTAATTAATTAGATTAACTAGAATATGTGGTGTAGTCTCATTCCTTGATTGTTCTCACGTTTAATTACCTCACTTTATCTCTAATTTTAGTGTTTGATTTCGTTCATTATTTTATTAACTTACTTTAGTTATTTCACCACCTCTTGAAAATTGTTTTAATATAAAACAATCCATAAAAAATAGAAAACAAAGAAAAAGTAAAAAAGAAAATAACCTGAAAAATGAATTACATGACTTTTCTTATGTTTCACTCCTTAGAGGTGGATTGATAACTTTGCTTACCATTATACAAGTTATTGTTATTTTTTTTGTAGGTAATGAAGGATTTTTTTATTAGAGAGGCTTTACCACAATGACACATATAAAAAGCATTCTATCATCTCGAACATAGGCCTCATAATGGCCCTTTAAGGTTTTGATGAGGGTGCTATAGAATTTGCGAAAAACATCCTCATGAGTTTCGACCACATCGGAGGCCAACCAATTGCACCATAAAATCGCAAAAATAATTGTTGACATTGACGGGAAGTTTCTCCCACTCCTACACGACTTTCCACTCCGTGTGCGGGCATTGACAAAATATCCGTTGCACCAATCTCTCTCTTATTTCGATCGATACATGTTGCGGGCTTCATTGTCCTCAATTTTGACCGAGTCGTATATTCAGACAAGGGTTCTCTAGGCCATGTGGAAAATAGGAAGAACTTGGGAGAATTTATGGGAGAGGAAGGAGGATTGTTTTTTTTTTTAGGGGGGGGGGGGGGAGGGTGGAATGGTGTTGTATATATAGGTGTGGGGTGTGTCAAAAGGTGGGAAAGTTAAAGGGTTTTGGGGGGGATGAGAGGGAGATTGGGAAAATGAAAGGTTTTTGGATTGGAGGTGTGTTTTTATATTGGATTTTCAAATATGGAGGGAAAGGGGGTGAATTGGAAGGGAGGGAAGGTAAAAATGTTGGAGGGAAATGGGAAAAAATGGGTAAAAATTATGTGTTAGCAGCACAGGGACCGAACAGGTTCACCCAAGGCCAAACCGATTCGCTCAGCAACTCGTGGACACAAACGGTACGTCGTTTGTGTTAGCAACGCGTGGACACAAACGGTACGTCGTTTGGAATCCGAACGAAGAAGTTATGGCCATTTTCATTTTCAACCTTTTCCCCCTCTTCATGGACCAAACAAAGCCGAGAAACAGAGTACTGGTCGATCACGGTTTGAGGCTCGATCGACCGCAGTTTTGAATTTTTTCATGGAAAGGGGACAGTGTGTTTCAACTTGAAGGCGCGGTCGACTGCGCCCCTGCGACCGATCAACCGCGAGTAACATATATTAGTTGCCTTTCTTCTTTTCTTTTCTTTTTCCTTTTCTTTTCTATTTTAATTCCCACTTACTATATAAACCAATTTTGTTTTTCTATTTTCATATACTTAGTTTTAGAAGATAGTTTAGGTTAGGGTTTGGAGGTGGAGAGCTCATTCTTCTTCCTCTCTTGGTTTGACACCCATTTGGGTTGTAAGTGTGCACTATTCATCTTCCCTACCATTTAATTTAGTTTGTATTTCTTAAATTACTGCTTTGTAGTTAATTTACTTGCTTTCTAATTTAGTGTCTTTCTAGTGTATATTTATCGCGTTTATTTATCGCATTTTTATCATACTTTCTAGCTTTTTTAGTGTGCGTTATGTTGGATTGAACTCATTTCGGGTTGACATGTTGCTTTGCTTTGGTGATGGAGTTTACGGGTCTCTTTCAAGTGCGTTGTCCTAGCTTTTACGCCTAGGATATTTGACGAGTCATATCATGTATGCTCCGTGCTTACGACCTTGTGTGCGTAATTTTTGGGGTATTTGTTGACGCCAAAATCATATTAGGCTTTTATGCAAATTTAGGGGTGCGACAACCCTTGATTTAATTAACTATCGAAACGAGATACATTCGTAATAACTAGTTGACCCAGGTAACCATTTTATACTAATTAACTCGGATGAGGGATATTCGACGCAACCTATAGTTTTTATTCATTTTGTTAACGTAGTTTAAATACACTCGCCTAGTTTAATCTTTCCCTTTTTTGCATCTTTTCTTTTTTGTTATAATTATCTTTTACACTTTTATTTTAGAAGTATTAAACCAATTAAATTCTAACAACTCGTCTCTATGGATTTTCGATACCCGGACTTGGCCGTTACACTCACCTGTTGAGTGTAGTCATAACCTTAGGTTTTTATATTGAGGCGGTGAACAGAAAATAACAATCGACATTTTGACACAACGCCACTTTTCACCCTTGATCAAAATGGCGTCGTTCCCGAGGAGGAGTTTTTTTTTAGAATATATTTGATTTAGTATGTTATAAATGTAGACCTCCAATTTTAAATTTTACAAAAAGTAATTTCCTTTTAGATGCAGAATAGTGATGGTTCAACTAAACAATTACATAAATCAAATTTTAATTTCTTTCAAATTAAAATTAAACTAAACTCAAAGTGACCTTAAATTAAACCACAAATTAATTTTCACTTAACCAAATTAATTCAACCCAAGTCCTAAAATATCTAACAAAAAATTGATTCAGTTTTGCATTTTTGGCCAAACCAAATTTTATCCAATAAAATTAATGACTTGAATTAAATCTTTCCCAAAACATTAATTAGCACCAAATTAAAACAAAAAGTGATTTACACCAAATTTTATCTTTTTACCTAAGCATGCATCTAAGGTGAATTTTACTAAAGATAAAATAAACAAACCATTACGTCTCGATGTACGAGAAAAAACGCACAATGGAAAACAACCTCGGACGGCCCTAGCCTCAAATCCACTAAGTATAATTTTATAAGTACAAGACAAAGGAAGACTTACAACACTCGACTTGACTCCGTTCAAGCCCCGACGCTTCTTATCGTACACACCGCTGCCTAGAGAATAACCATGTAGATCCACCACTGTCTCAGAATCCACCGATCGGACTTTAGGAACAACCTTTAACCACACATGATGCCTTTCACCATGTGAGAATGCCGCAGCAAAACAACAAACTTCTTCTTTATGGGATGTAGAAGAAAACCCAAACAAACTCTTCAACTCGGTAGAGTAAAATTTGGTGCCAAACACTCCAAGCAAGTTATATATATGGTAACTTGGAATAAACAAACTATGAGTGTAAACAAAAGTGTTTTAAGAATAATGTTCTTGAAAATGCAAACACTTGAAACATGAACTTTTGAACTAAGAATTTCTATCTAAAAAAATTCTCTCAAAAAGGTGTTTAGAAAATGTCGGAAGTTGGTGTTTCAAACTTGGTTCCCGCATATATAACTTCTTTCAAGAGTTAGTGGGTAAAAGTAAGTGGGAACATGGGGAAAAACTTATTAAAACTGCCAAAAAATTTCCCGCTAAAAATCTCGTTCGAACGAGATTTTTGTTCGAAGGAAGTCTCATTCGAATGACTCTTCTAACGAAGTTCCAAAGGAAAATGGGAAAACTTCGTTGGCAAACTCATTCGAACTACAAACTCGTTCGAACGATAATATCGAACGAAGTTCCAAAATGGTTAAAATTCGATTTTAAGCCCAGAAACTTTATTTTAAAGTTTTAAAGAAACCTTCTGAAAATAAACCTTAGTTTTAAATAAAGTTACACCCAATAAAAATTATTCCAAGCTCCTATATATATATGTAACGCATTCATACCTTAGGAGGAATTGGAACTAATGTTGGTGACGTAGAAACAGGGCACAATAAACTCGGCATATGATGAAGCTTTTAAATTCAACTAACACGTCATAGGCTTGAATGGATACACTTGAACACTGTCATATGACTTAAATGTTTTTGTTCGGAATTGAGCCAACACTACATTAAGACTCAAGCTGAGACTTGTGTCCTTACATAGTATCTCGTAATATTTTCTTTCTATTTGTATTATTTGCCTAACATTATTTTAGGACTTCTACATTTGAGCACCTAGAAACGCTTGAATTTCCCGCGCGCATCTACTTTGTGGAATTCTCCACTTCGAGACATTTTTGGGGTAAGCATGTCTGATTCCAATTCTTTCGGTAATCATTGTTATAATTTTTAAAATGCTCGTAATCCTTTTACTTTCAGTCAATACTTAGAGTCCCAAAAATTTACAAATTCCCATATGACTTTGGGCGAGTATAACGAAAGTCAAAACTTGGGTTATTGGAATTTTGATGATGATGATGATGATAATGATTTTGGGCCTCTAATTCCTTATAATAGGAATTTGAAACGAATTGCAATATTTTTTAAAATTCCTATAACATTGAGTTTAAGTTTAAGTCCGATGGTAATTTTCAAAATTCCCATTTTTAAGTATCCGCGCCTCGGCCTATGACTTTTGGCAAGGGCTTGCGTATGCTTGAGCATGAGAAACTTGAAAATCGTTATCGGGAAGAAAATAGTCTGTGGTAACATGAATTGGATTTATTATTTGAATTCGACGATGATTTTGCTTCCGAGACTTTTGAAGTCGAGGAATGTTTTGAACCAAATGAGGACTTTGTGACTACTTTAGAACAAATCAATCTCGACTTTGCCCATTGCGTAATAGATATTGAAAGTGAGGATGAAAATGACTTAGTATCTATTTGCAATGAAATGATATCTTCTTTGGCCCCCAAAGAAGAACATTTCATTGAAAATGATCTTATTTCTTTCGAAACTCAATCTTCAAACGATGATGATGCATCTCTTAAGTTTGAATTTCTTTCCTCCCAAATTTTATTTTCTGTTATCACACCATCACAAGTACCTGATGATTCGGTTTCAAACTTTAATGTTTTAAACCTTTTCGCCGATGAGGAGTACTTGCTCGAGTCGCCATCCATGGACGCATATGTGCCTTCATGTGTGCCACCTCCCATTCCAATTTCAAAATCCTTGGCTGGATATTCTTCTTTTCTCGGCCCCCACATGTTTTTGTCACCCGTTCAATCCAAATCCCCCATCGTCCGTCCGAAACTTTTAATTGACGATGGTTCCTTTCTTACGCCTTACACATGCCTTCTGTTATTCAAACGGAGTTCACATTTTTCGGAAGGCATGCTTGAGAGTGAGGGTACAGCGGTTATCCTCCAAAGTCAAATCATTTTCACGGCGGACCCTCAACTATTTAGACTTCTAGTGTATAGTTAGTGTGAAGCCTAAATAGTAGGTTGTATATAGTTAGCTTTTTATTCTTTCTTTATTTTTATCTTGTCTTCCCTTTTTAATTTAGTCTAGTGAAATTAGTTAACTTTTTGTTATTTGTTTTTACCATGCTCGGTACTAACTTGTTTTGTAGATTCTTTGGACTTGTTCTTATGGGGATCGCTCCAATTTTGTGTAATATCGCTCTTTTTCTCTCTTAAACTTGGTTCTTAATTCACATTGAGGACAATGTCAAGTTTTAAGTTAGTGAGTGTGGGATATTCTATCCATTTCTTTTGTTAGTCCATGTTTTTGCTCACATGTTAGTTACTTAGTATGCTTTTGTTAGAAAAATTCAAAAAATTCAAAAATATTTTATTTCTTTTTTCTTCTTTATTGGGCATTTTGACTTTGTTTCCGATGATAAATTTCAATAGTTGCCCGATTCAATTGACAACCCAACGATGCATGTTCTCGATTTTAGAAGTTCTTAGACTTTAGTCCTCAATTATTGATATTATGAATAACTTCAAGTATTAAACTTTAATCCCATGAGCATAAGCACTTTTATTTTTCTATTGATTTGGTTTAAGATTTTTGTAACTCGGTAATCTTTTGTTGCATTGTACATACTTACACCGAGTAAGCTTTGTACCTTTCATCATTTGTGAGTGTATACACTATTCTTTCCTCCTTGAACACGTTACAGTCGTTGGTAATCTCTCTATTCTCTCATTTGATCGTTCATTAATTGAGTTCTTTCTTTAAATGTATTACTTGAGCATGATTTTCAAAGTTTGTTTTGACTCGAGAATTGCGTAAACTTTTTGAAATGATCATAGGCCATCTTTGTTATATCACCCATATTAGCCTTGTCCTCACCTTATATGTTTTCCCTCGTCAATCCCTTTGAGCCTAAATATAGCCTTTCGTTTCATAACCCAAAATTCCCATAACCAAATCCGAATTGGAGTTTTATACCATACATACATCTTCCATACCTTTGTTTGGAATGTTACTTGGGATTGAATGTTGTTCTGTGTTGCATTTGCAATTTAGGCATATGAGAGTGTGAAAAGTAAAGAAAAGAAAGAAGTGAAGAAGATAAGAAAAAGAGAAAGTAGAAAACAAAAGAAAACATGAGAAAAAGAAGAAAAGAAAAAGAAAGATAAAATTGTAAATGTTGTATATAGTTCAATAAGCTTTGATTACTCTCCAATTGTTATATCCAATGTTTATTTGGAACTTATTTTCCAATTTTTGATATTGTCCGCATTTTCCCATTATCCCGAGTTTTCATTTCCGAACACTTTGAATCCGTATATACATTCCTTTCATATCGTACCCTAGCCTATCCTACATTACAACCCTATTAAAGTCCTATATGATCTTAAGTAGATGTAATTCAAAGATTTAAATAGTTTTGATAATTTCTGAAAATGCATTTCGCCTCTTTTAATGAGTGGTATCTTTCATTGAGATTACAAATTTTTATTTAATATATGGCGTTCTTCATTTGTGACATGTGTGCGACCTAGTTTCCATTTACATTTACTCTTTATGCCCACATGTCACGTGTGTTACCTCCCTGTTTTGAGTGAATTCACTTGATGAGTGTAATGCCCGTGAGGATTGAATATATGCTTGCCTTTATGTTTATCCGGTTTATATAAGCTTTTGCCAAATCATACTTTTCATGTGCTCCCTCACCTCCCACATTTTAAGGTTTCAATTCTATGAGGTGCATTCTATAATGTTAATGATTTGGACTTTTGTGTGAATTCATTCACTTTGCTAATAACGCGTATGAAATACTTTTCATTATTGTTGGGCTTGTCACATGTTGGTTTGGGCATATTTTGAAGAAACCATATGATGTTTGTGGGTATCATCCCTGAAAACCCTCACGAGATGACACTCGTCCACTAGGGTAACCTATGGGTTTAATGGATTATTGCTTATGCTAAATGCAATCGTGCTCCCTACGAAAGTGGCATTTATATTTCGATGCATATATATGTCTTGTACTACCTTCTGTGGACTGGTTTTGTTTGTTTCATTACTAGGGACTAGCAATGTCTAAGTTAGGGGGTGTGATTCGTATAGAATATTGCATATTTTCGCCCGTTATCTTTATGCATTCTAGATCTTTTACTGTCCTTAATACCTATAGTTATGCTCATTAACCAGAAAACCTTGGATTTGGATATATACATGCTTTGCAAGGGTTAATTGTGCTTTTGTAGGTATTGGGACGCTAAAAGTGAGGATCCGTTGCATTTCGGAGAAGTTCCGTCACCGGATGCTAATTTAAAGGAATTTTAGTCAACTCATATTTCCTCTTCGGCTCATGGAAATTCCACAGATGCTTAGTTCATTTAAGTAGCATCGCGTGGCCGCAAACGGTGCATCGTTTGGAGTCCAGACGAAGAAGTTATGGCCATTTCCATTTGCAACCTTTTCCCCCTCTTCATGGACCAAACAAGGTCGAGAAACAGAGTACCGATCGATTGCGGTTTGAGGCCCGATCGACCGCGGTTTTGAATTTTTTCATGGAAGGGGGATAATGTGCTTCAACTTGAAGGCGTGGTCGACCGTGCCCTTGCGACCGATTGACCGCGAGTAGCAGATATTTGTTGCCTTTATTCTTTTCTTTTCTTTTTCCTTTTCTTTTCTATTTTAATTACCACTTACTATATAAACCAATTTTGATTTTCTATTTTCATATACTTAGTTTTAGAAGATAGTTTAGGTTAGGGTTCAGAGGTGTAGATCTCATTATTCTTCCTTTCTTGGTTTGACACCCATTTGGGTTGTAAGTGTGCACTATTCATCTTCCCCACCATTTAATTTAGTTTGTATTTCTTAAATTCTTGCTTTGTAGTTAATTTACTTGCTTTCTAATTTAGTTTACATTCTTTACTTACATGCTTTCATTTAGTTGCTTTCTAATATATATTTATCGCGTTTATTTACCGCTTTCCTTTACCGCGTTTTTATCATGCTTTCTAGTTAATTTAGTCTAGGTTGTGTCGGATTGAACTCATTTCGGGTTGACATGTTGCTTTGCTTTGGTGATAGAGTTTACGGGTCTATTTTGGGTGCATTGTCCTAGTCATTGCGCCAAGGATATTTGACGGGGCATATCATGTATGCTCCGTGCTTACGACCTTGCGTGCGTAATTTCCGGGGTATTTGTTGACACCAAAATTGTATTTGGCTTTTATGCGAATTTAGGGGTGTAACAACCCTTGATTTAATTAACTATCGAAACGAGATGCATTCGTAATAACTCATTGACCCATGTAACCATTTTATACTAATTAACTATGATGAGGGATATTCGACGCAACCTATAGTTTTTATTCGCTTTGTTAACGTAGTTTAAATACACTCGCCTAGTTTAATCTTTCCATTTTTTGCATCATTTCCTTTTTCTTATAATTATCTTTTACACTTTTATTTTAGAAGTATTAAACAAATTAAATTCTAGCAACTCGTCTCTGTGGATTTTTTATACTCGGACTTGGCCGCTATACTCACTTATTGAGTGTAGTCATAAGTTTAGGTTTTTGTATTGAGGCGGTGAACAGAAAATAATGATTGGCGTTTTGACGCAACGCCACTTTTCACCCCTGATCACCACCGTAACCTAGTTTGCCCCTTCTTCTATACCTAAATGTCACTGACACTACTATTAGGGGCATTTTTGTCCCAATACATATAAGGATCATATAAATATATACAAATCTACTACACCACTAAAAAACTAATAGGGTATGAAGTAAACTACCTGGTTTGGGTCGCTCAGAAATTGCGACACAACATGCTAAGTTTCAAATTAAGCTTGTGTCCCCAATGGATCCTATAAAATACAAACTAGAAAAACCTGTGTAGTAGCGCGACGGGCCCCCGATTTTAATTTCTTTTAAGAAATATTATTTCCTTTTTATGAAAAACGATGCGGAAGCGTAAGATGGTTCACAAAAACAAACAGACACCAAATTTTAATTTCTATTTCAAATTAAAATTAAACACAGTGAAATTAACTCATAACACACACACAATTCAAATTTCACTTATAAACCAAGTTAATTAATCCAAGTCCTAGAATTTTCCTAAGTCATATTTATGAATATTTCCAAATTAGGCCAAACCAGTTTTAACAATATACTTGAATTAAATAAACAATTATCCAAATTTAATTAGCACCCAATTAAATTAAGTGTGAAAATTAAAACCATTTTTATCTTGAATTATCCTAAGCATGAGTTCTAAGTTATTATGCAAGATAAAAATAAATCAATCACACTACGCCGCGATGTATGAGGAAAAACCCAAAACGGGAAACAACCTCAGACGGCCCTAGCCTCAAATCCACTAAGTACGAAATTACATTTACAAGACAGGTGACTTACTGCCTTAACTCGAACCCTCTCAAGCCTTGATGCGTCTTCTTGTAACCACCTCTTCCTAGCGTGAGAGTGCAGCTACAGCGGAAATATTGCGACTTCTCAAATAAAAACCAATTTTAATTAATCCCAAATTTTAGTTAAACCCTAAGACATGCATCTAGATGATTTATCAAATAAAATATAGCATGCATGATAAAAACAAACAATTTTAGGAAAAATCCCCCAAAGGGGCAAAACCTTTTATTTTCATTATAATATTGTAACATACAATTTCGGATTACAATGAAAATACAGTGACTAAGAATTACCCTCAGGTATCGGATGCTGTAGTCGGCGGCTGGAAATATCCCTTTCCAGGAGGGCATCAATCAATCCACACGCAGCGAACCCACATGAACCTCAGTCCAATCAACAAAGGAAGAACCGCAGCACTCTTCAATGACACGCAGCCATGAAACTTTGTAGAGACTCCCTCAGCAAATACACGCAGCCCTCGGTTGCAAAGATCTCTCCACAAAGGTTTGAACAAACTAAAAAGTTGTGTTCTTGGGTTACCAAAAATATTCACAAAGGATTGGAAATTGTGTGAATCAAAACATGAGTCTTGGGACTCAAAAATATGAAGACTAGATGTATTTGGACTCTAAAAAACGTCTTCCAAAGTCTTGCAAAACTGCTCCCCCGAAGGTGGTTTAAATAGCAAAACATATGAAGAGTTTCGAAAAATAAAAACACTGAAATTCTATCCAGCGTACAGGTACCCCGAACCGGTTTGGGGTACCTTTCTGGTTTGGGGTTAAAAAAAACAGCATTCTTCAAGGAATTTTCTCCAACTTCAAAAGGTCATAACTCCTTCACCGTAGCTCGGATTGAGGTGTCGTTTCTTCCAGTATCTTCGCTGTGGAGAGATCTTCAACTTTCAAGTTGACCAGACCTCCGGACTATGGATGTGAAATTACGAAAATTCCCTTGAACTCTCCTATCGTGCCTTTTTTCACTGTTTTGACTTTCCTTGCGTACCACTTGCATTAAGTCCCTAAAATCTTGGAACGTGAAGTCGTTGAGGCAGATGTGGGACAAATTAATGGAGATGTTGAATGCTTGATTCCCAGAATTCGGATAGAGGTCGTCATGTGAGATCGTGAGGTGACGTGCCAAATGTAGCGGCGTACGACATACATAAATATAACATATTGGACATGAGAAAAATGTCCTTACAAATATCCCCCTATGTCTATGCCGGTACATACATAAAAAATCCGAATTATCAAATAACAAAATTGCCTATACAAATCTACCCTTCCATGAACCCAAAACTGGAAAGATATAAATGAATAAGTCTTCATCGTTTGTTCTTCAAATCTTCAATCTTCAAAATCTAAAATCTTTTCTCATCAGGGTGTGCAATTCAGTGATCATCAATGTCGTACCTACACACATGAGATAAAGAAAAAATACCAAGTGACGTATCGAGTTTGAAATGAGATAAACATAGATACCAATATATGATAAGCATAAGTCAAATCTCAAAACTCCCCCAAAATAAGATAATTCTTTCTCCCCCTTTTTATGATGTCCCCAAATAGACAAATAAGAAGAATGAATCAAATAAGAAAAATCGGGGTGTCACGGTATTCAAAACAAAGGATCAATCAAATGGCAAACGTGCTCTTGCAAGGAGATGCTCAAACAAATCTTCACAAACTATTTTTTGAGTTTTCAACCTTTTTGTACAAAAAAATAGATACCATTTGAAAAAAATATTCTACAAAAATCACACCATGGATTTAAACTCAAACAACCATGTCATGAAAATGGAATGAATGGGTGTGAACACATTCGATAGGTAAATCAACTTAATCAATCATATGTGCACGATGCATATGTGTACCCCTAATGAATGAGCATCAAAAGAATCCTTAGGTGTAAAAAATTTGTTGAATTTAGATGACATCGTCTTATGCAAATCAACAAATCAAAGTCAAAGTGATTTACACACCAATAACGTCCAAAACTATGTAGTGCATTTTCAAGCAATTCAAGGACGTTCAAACCCGTTTTAAATTCTCCAACCAAACACCCTCAAATATATTATCTTTTAGAGGTAATCTAAATTCTCAAACATTGGAGAATTGGTACAAAAACCTAAATGGCCCCTTTTTGGCATGAATATCTTTTGATTGCCTTTCAATTTTTTCGGGCTCTTTGAACCTCTTTGGACCTCGGATAATAAAATTCCTCAATTTTTTAGGTCCTTTTTAACGGTGGCTTTTGCACAAAGGATAGATAATTACCTTTCGCAGCCCCTCCCCGTTATTCAAACAAAGCACACAAACTCACAACACGGTTTTTATATGCACAATTTCCTTATAAAAAATTATCGCGCTTGGTTTGTTTTAAAGACAGGATTGAGATGAAAACACCCAACCAACATGTGATAAGACAACCACAATAATCAAACAAATCCGTGCATGTGTGCCATAAAGGAAACATGAGTCAAACATGTAGGAAGTAACACTTAATTACATCTTAATGACTCCAAACATTATAAAGCACAAGGATGAATTGACCTATTATCTCAAAACACTATCAAATAGTCACATGAAAAAAATGGAATGATGTTGTGACTCGGTCATCCAAAGTGTTCATCCATAAAAGGTGAAAACAAAAAAATAAAAATCTTTTTAGATTTTTTTTTTCAAAATTTTATCAAAATAAAATCTTTTTGTATTTTTCAAAATTCTTCAAAAAATATATACAAAAGGTACAAGTCATCACACTAGTAAAAATATATCATGAAACCACAACTAGTGTATGACAAACATGCAACCACAATCAACCAAAAGATTTCACGTGGGGTGAATCACGTGCAAGCAAACGGGAATCGTGGACAAATAAACCATAAGCCTCTAAATCCGATTTTCTAACCCAAATTAATGTGTAACAAAGTGTGGGGGTTTTGGGAATCGAATTTATTCTTTCATTAACCTTCCTAGGTCCATTTAAAAGCTTGTAACAAAATCTCCTAAGATGACCTTGCCTACCACAATGTGTGCAAGTGTAAATCGGGCGGTGTGTGTTACCTAAAGGTGGCCCTCTCCTCAAATTTATCGGTTGCTCTTTCCGAATTTGCCTAGGTGGGTCTCTCCTAATGATCCTAGAAGGTTCTCTCACAATGTTCTTAAGGGGTGCTTTCCTAACAACTTTAGGTGCCTCTTTCTTAACAAACCTAGGAGGCTCTCTCACACGTGTGGGAATGGGTGCAACATATTTTTCAAGACCAATCCCACCCCTATCCGTTTTGATCTCGACTGTGCCTAAAATCTTATCAAGTTTTTCAGACCTAGACTCCAAATCAAATTTCACTTTACTTGAATCTTTCAATTTCACCTCAAGTTCACCTATCCTAGATTCAAGTACTCGTTTAGAATCCTCAAACTCTAAAAGCTCCTTTTTCATAGTCTTCATCAACCCTCTAAGACTATCCCTCTCACCCTCGACGTACTCAAGCTTCTCTTTCAAAATTTTCACATGAGCCCTAAGTTCTTCAACTAAAAAATCATTATTTTTTATGGCACACTCTTTCAACTGAGCTTTCAATTTCAAATTTTCTTTCTTTGTTTTCAAAGTTTCAGCATAAAGTTCATTGAAAGCAGTTTGCAAGTCATGCTCATCTACACTTTCCTCCTCACTTTCATCCACACTCCCATCACCTTCACTATCATCACTAATCACATGGATGGGAAACTCTCGCCTAGAAGCATAAAACACTTCTTCTTCCGAATCACAATCACTAAGGGTAGAAACATGAGAATTCGGTTTATTCAATTTCTTCTTTAAATTTGTGGTACACTCATGTAACGTGTGACCAACACCCTCACAACAAGGACACTTCTCAGATTCGTTTTCAACAGAAGATTTAAAGCAAGAGTTCGTGTGAATTTTCCAATTAATTTTTTCAAAAATTTGACATCAAAGATCATCAAAACCATCAAAAGCCATTTTTGTGAAAAATCATAATCAAATCACAATAACTTAGTGCAACAGGCTCTGATACCAATTTGATGACGTGAGAAGTCAAATTGTATAAAAAAAAAAAAATCCTCAAAAAATCAGGATCACGCGATAAATTAGCGTAACCCGCTCTGATACCAATTTGAGAGTGCAGCTACAGCGAAAATATTGCGACTTCTCAAATAAAAACCAATTTTAATTAATCCCAAATTTTAGTTAAACCCTAAGACATGCATCTAGATGATTTATCAAATAAAATATAGCATGCGTGATAAAAACAAACAATTTCAGGAAAAATCCCCCAAAGGGGCAAAACCTTTTATTTTCATTATAATATTGTAACATACAATTTCGGATTACAATGAAAATACAGTGACTAAGAATTACCCTCAGGTATCGGATTCTGTAGTCGGCGGCTGGAAATATCCCTTTTCAGGAGGGCAGCAATGAATCCACACGCAGCGAACCCACATGAACCTCAGTCCAATCAACAAAGGAAGAACCGCAGCACTCCTCAATGACACGCAACCATGAAACTTTGTAGAGACTCCCTCAGCAAAGACACGCAGGCCTCGGTTGCAAAGATCTCTCCACAAAGGTTTGAACAAACTAAAAAGTTGTGTTCTTGGGTTACCAAAAAGATTCACAAAGGATTGGCAATTGTGTGAATCAAAACATGAGTCTTGGGACTCAAAAATATGAAGACTAGAGGTATTTGGACTCTAAAAAACGTCTTCCAAAGTCTTGCAAAACTGCTCCCCCGAAGGTGGTTTAAATAGCAAAACACATGAAGAGTTTCGCAAAATAAAAACACTGAAATTCTATCCAGCGTACAGGTACCCCGAACCGGTTTGGGGTACCTTATGCGGTTTGGGGTACCTTTTTGGTTTGGGGTTAAAAAAAAATAGCATTCTTCAAGGAATTTTCTCCAACTTCAAAAGGTCATAACTCCTTCACCGTAGCTCTGATTGAGGTACCGTTTCTTCCAGTATCTTCGTTGCGGCGAGCTCTTAAACTTTCAAGTTGACCAGACCTCCGGACTACAGATGTGAAATTACGAAAATTCCCTTGAACTCTCCTATCGTGCCTTTTTTCACTATTTTGACTTTCCTTGCGTACCACTTGCATTAAGTCCCTAAAATCTTAGAACGTGAAGTCGTTGAGGCAGATGTGGGACACATTAATGGAGATGTTGAATGCTTGATTCCCGGAATTTGGATAGAGGCCGTCATGTGAGATCGTGAGGTGACGTGCCAAATGTAGCGGCGTACGACATACATAAATGTAACATGTTGGACATGAGAAAAATGTCCTTACATAGCGGATAACCACGGAGCTCCACCGCGATCTTGGGCTCACCAATCGGACAATAGGTACACCGTCAACCACACGTGGTGTCTTTTACCACATGAGAATGCCGCAGCAAAACGAACTCTTCTTCTTTGAGGGATATAGAAGAAAACCCAAACTTATCTATAAACAAATGTAGAGATAAACCGGTGCCAAAATGCTCCAAGAAAAGTGTATGTATATATGAACATGAAAGAAACAAATATGGGTGTAACTAAGTGTTTAACGGATTTTTCTTTATAAAATAAACACTAAAAACTCATGAACTTTTTCCTGGTAGAAGCAACTCTAAAAACTCTCTCTAGGAGTTAGTATGTTATGAAAAAGTTAAGTTACAAACTTTGGTTCCCGCACTATAATAATCTGTCAAAAGTTAGTGGGGTAAGGAAGTGGGAAACATGGGTAAAAACTGTTCCCGCAAAATCTCGTTCGAACGACATTCTCATTCGAACGAAGTTCTAGTATGAACTCGTTAGAAGCTCATTAGAAATATCGTTAGAACGACTATCTCGTTCGAACGATATTTCGAACGAAGTTCCAGTATGCCAAATTAGGAAGTCGTTGGGAATCTCGTTCGAACGACTTGTGGTTCGAACGACAATCTCGTTCGAACGACACTTCGAACGAACTCACAGAATGTTCAAAAATTCTTTTTAAGCCCAGAAACTTTTATATACTTTATATATAAATTTTAATAGAAAACATTCTAAAAACAAAACGCAGTTTTAAAAACCTAACACCCAATATAAACCGCTCCAAGCTCCTATGTATATATGTAATGCATTCATACCTTGGGAGCATGGAACCACTATTGATGATGTAGAAACTAGGCACTTAAACTCGGCATTTTGATGAAGCTTTATACACTTGGCCCCTACGTCTTCAACAAACACGTCATAGGCTTGAAAGATGATCAATATACTCAATCCTATGACTCAAACGTTTTTGTCCGGAATTGAGACAAAACTACAAAGGACTCAATTAGAAATTTGCGTCCTTACAACCTGCCCTATCAAGTCGCATGGCCCATTGGATATTGTTAATAGACGAGTTTGACATCACATATGTCATGCAAAAATCCACCAAAGGAATGTCCATCTTAGATTGTCTTGCTGATCATCCCATGGAAGAAACTGATGTGTGAATTTCTAATTTCCCAGATGAAGACATTTTTCGTACTTATCACAAAGAGATCCAATGGAATATGTTCTCTAACAGAGCTGACAACAAGAAGGGATATAGAATGAGGATTAGGGTTGTCAACGGATTCGATTTTGATCAAAATTTGATCCGTTTAACCAAATTCGAAATTCATTTTGAAATCCGATTATCAGATAACCCATTTTTCATTTACTAAATGGATAAATGTAAATCTGAGCCGATCCAAATAATAGTTATATATATGATATTTATATATAATATGTTTATATAATCATAATGATGATAATAATAGTTATAAATACAAATATAAATACAAATATAAAGACATAACATCAGTTTTTTTAATCTTAATTATAAAGTAATATATACGTATAATTTATATATATATATACACATGTGAATGTGTGTGTTTGTATGTATATTCTCAAGTTTATTTTTAAATACATAGAAAATGTTCAAAAAATAAAAAATTATATTTTCAGATCGGATTGGATTATTCGAATTTTTAACGGATTCGGATTCGGTATAATAAATCTATGATTTAACAAATTATCGGATCGGATACGAATCCATTAACATCTTAACAAAGCGTATTTGGACCACCCCGATCCGGTCCGAATCCGATCCGTTAACACCCTTGATTGGGATACTTCTGATCGCACCCGATGACTCTCACACTCCCATCTCCATTAAGCTAGATTTCCCCTACACCAACAACATGACGAAATATGAAACATGCATTGTGGGCCTTAAACTTTCCCTCGATAAAGGAATATGATACCTTGACATTTACGGAGTCTTGACCTTTATCATAAGGCAAGTCTTCCAAAAGTGGTAAGTCAAACACGAGAAACTTCTACTCTTTCACGCCTACCTTAAAGAGTTGGCTTCAAAGTTCAAAGATGTCACATTCCACTAACTCTCCTGATCAAGAAACATCTTCCTCAATGAATTGGAAACTTTGGCCTCCATGGTCAACATGAATGAGGAAATAACTATTGCTCCCTTACAAGTTCAAAAGTAGTATATGTCGACTCACTGCTACCACATAAAGCCAACTATGAAAGAAGATCTAGAAAAAGTTAGGTTATGGTATTATGATATATGGTGCTTCCTCAGGTATGGTCGATATCCTCAAGGGATAATAAGAAATTTTGCATGACCCTCACGAAACTTGCAACTTAGTACATTATCTGCGACAAGGTGTTATTCAGGATAAATTTTTATGGTACCCATTTGCAACGCATAGGAGGGGGTGGCAGGGAAGAAGTAATGCTGAAAATTCAGTAGAGGGGAATGTGGAACTCACATAATGATAATATGTTTGCCAAGAAGATTGTCTAATAGGGTTATTATTGGACTACCATGGTTCAATATTGTGGTGCCTATGTCAGAAGATGCCTAAAATGCTAACAATTTGTCAATCTCCAACATCTACCCCTTTGAGAGTTGTACAACATGACCTATCCTAGGTCGTTCTCATGTTGGAGCATTGATATTATTAGGAAAGTCACTCCAAAAGAATAAAATGGACATGAATTCATTCTCGTCACCATCGATTATTTCACAAAATGGGTTGGAGCATAATCATATGTGATATTAAATGTGAAGAAAGTGGCTAAGTTCATTAGAAATAATATCATATGTCGCTATGGGGTCCTTCACAAGTTAGTATCAGAAAATGGGCTCCATTTCAAAGTTGAAGTCACATAAGTGGTCGAAGAGTAATGAATTCATAGACACAAGTCCTCTCCCTACTGACTGCAAACCAATGGGTTTCCTAAAGTTGCTAATAAAATCCTCAAACCAAAATCAGCAAGACAATTGAAAGTTATAGAGATTGAATTGATTGAATTCCATACACCCACTGAGGCTACCACGAGTCCATTAAAATTCCCACTAGGTCTACCCCTACTCCTTGGTATATGACATTGAAGCAATCATGCATGTCAAACATGAGATACCATCACTGCGGGTCATTACTAAAAGTGAAGTTGAAGAAGTTAATTGGCAGCAAAGTCGTTATGACAAACTCGCACTATTGGATGAAAAGAGATTGAAGGATTTGTACCACATTCAAGGGTATTACCATTGCATTGCATAATCATTAAATAAGAAGGTAAAAAATCACGGTGTGCGAGGATGTGCCATTCTCATAAAGAAATTGTGGAACCCATTTGGGATCCAATAGGAAAATTTAGCCCAATTGGAGTGGGCCATATCTTGTGAAGAAGATTTTTTCAGTCTCCACTGCTAGCAAGAACTAAGTAAAACCCGATCCTCCCTTAACAAGAACTAAGTAGGATCCGATTCTCCTAATTCCCTAGCAAGAACAAAGTAGGGCTCGATCCTCTAAAAAGTCTTTCAAAATTTTTACAAATATTTTTATGCCCACAGAGGTACATAAGAATGCCATAATGTAACTTTAGGTACGGTAATCTCTTTCATAAAATGCTTTTCTTTTTTACCACCAAGAAGCACCAATCTCTCTCGTCATTTTTTAAATGAATAACAGGATTATATATGCCTTAGGGAACAATATAGATAATTTAAACATAAGAAATTCATCTAAAATGGCACAACAAAAAATGTCAAAAATCATCATTTATTTCAAACACCTTTCCAAGTGTAATTGTTACATGAAACACCAATAACAAGAAATCACAAACATTTACATAAATCTTACCTACCAACCTACCAAACACAAACACAAACAAAACCAAAAACAAAAAAGCATAAACCTATACCAACAATCGAACACATCAATACCAATAACAAAGTCCGCTCTAAATAAAAAGCTTCACAATAAACCCATCTTCGCTACCAGAAGGTCCATATCTATCGTCATCACATATGTTGTTATCATCCAAAGGTTCCCGATAATCTCCAATATGGTTGTGTCTCCTCATGCCCTTAGTACGACAGTAAAGCTTGAAAAGATTAAATGGGGCCACAACACCCTTTCCACAACTTATGCTATCATGATCCACCTTTGACTCAATTTCTCATCATAAACTTTCATAAATAAATCCTTCCACAATGACTTCTGATAATCAGCTAACACAACATCAACCTCACCCACATAATAGGTCAGTCGGTGAGACAATCTAAGACACTGCCACAAATCCCCCACTATCATCCTAAGTGATTTAGTTAGGTCCTCTATAGGATAAAAATTGGTTATACATAGTGGAACAATCTGTTCTCATCCCACTTGATGTAAAAGTCACCAAGGAATATAAAATGAGGTACGAAGAAGGCCAATGAGCCGAGCATAGCGAAATTAATCCAATTGAAAAATAGACACCAATTTGCCTGCCAGGGCATGGAATAATGAAGGGAACTTACCCTGAACACTAAGATCTAATCGGTCAAGTTACCCATAGACGTAACAAAATTCGTGCAAGACCGCAGAAAGATTTTTAGAATACCAGTTAGAGGGTACTCAGGGGGGCATAACCAAATGAAGACACTCTGCCAACCACATTTACAGCATCACTGGGCTACCTCACAAAAATTTATAATTGTTATCTTTCCATTCAACAAGATTGTTCAATGTCTCTCTCATTATAGTGGTAATAGGTTTACAGTTGTACTTCATCCGTAACACTATATCATCTACCTAGGCATCTACACTTAAATCTCCTGTCACCAAAAGCATCTTATGAATCAGTCCCATGGCCACCAAGACAGCAAAGTCGTTGTCCCTAAAATCCCTTTGGCGCACATGGTCCAGCACCACGGGAAGGTTAACAACTCCCATGCACTAATGTTAAGCAAGTAGAATGGGATATATGAAGTATTTCAGTCAGGACCACCTGAGGAGAAGGAGAAAAATTGTGCATAGCGGAGATAACTCAAGGGTCAACACCTAACATGATAGAGAATTCTTTGTAAATTGGGCACATCTTTTCCAACCCAAAACTTAACATGTGGTCCTCCGGGTACCAAAATTTCAAAGCCACCTACAATAAGATCAAATTGACTGAGTGGTTACGCCACAAAATGGTGGGGCACAAGCCGAAAGGCTCATGATTAAAATTATATAAACACATAGCTTCCAAGCCTCTGAGATAAGCCGTAAATGATTTTGTCATTGGAATAACCATGAGAGAATAATAGAACTCTATGCAAGAGAGAAAATAAGAAACTAATGCATGGTTCAAAGCTTCACGCCAACATCCTCTTATACTTGAATTTATCTACAAATGACAAAATTGATGAATGACGCGAGCACAAATGTGTATCTAGTGTGCGTGCTATATAGGCTCAAGTGCAATCCTGTCGCTCAAGTAATAATCCCAGTAAGTCGGGGTCAAATCCTCAAGGAAATAGGACGAGAAAATTGTAACGACATTTGGAAAGAGGGAGAACCCTAACTTGACTCTAAAAGAAACGAAAATATGCTTTTAATTGGAGATTTACTACAAACTAAATGCGGATTTAAATTAACTACTAACTACACTAAATGCTAGTTTAATTCAAATAATCTAGTTAAACTAAGTGCAAGTGATAAATTGATGCAAGGATTAACTATAAATGAGAATAATAGGTTGAGTTACAATACCCCCACACCCTAGTAAATTCACCTCATAAGATACTAGATTTCAGAATTAGAATTTCAAATGAACTCGTACTTTAATAATCCGAAGTATTACGTATATAAAGGAACAAAGCCTGCACCATACAAAATCAATGGCAAGAATAAAGTGGTGTTGCATTAAATAACACGGGTGTCTCACTCTTAAGCATCCTGGCTACCTAGGGCCGACGAGATAAAAAGTCCTACGACTATTGCGATATTTACGCAACATGATTTCGCTAAAATTCAATTAAAAAGTTTATTTCCTATTATGGTGAATTACATCGGGTGCGGTTCATGTACCCCAACCCTTAGAGGTTTAGCCTGACATGATTAAATGAAAATAAAAACCAATTTTAATACTGCTGGAAATCATGACTGTTTTGGAAGAAATTGACAAGAACAATTTGAAATTAGAGATTATAGCTAGAAACTGGAAATTAAATGACTAATTAGGAAAGAAATCAAATCAATGGAATGAAATTACATACATTCGATGAATTCGGAATCCAAATCTGAACTAGAACAATCAATCTTCAAACTAGGATTTTTTCATACCAGTGAGAGAGTTTTCCTCTCTAAAACCTAACTAAGAAATTTTATTTTTCCGCTCTTCCATGTATAACAATAACTAGAAGTAAAATACATCACGAAAAATCAAGAGTTGCAGCTGAGTCAAACTGTAAATTTGGGGTTGAATATCAGAAATTATCTCCACCGAATTAGACCAACAGGTAATACCAGATCGATTCGCTGATGACCAAATCGATTCGTTTTCTTCCTTAAATGGATCGTTCCGGGATCAAAACTGGCCAGTGTGCTTTCCCCCTTCCGGACTAGTTCATTTTTGCCAATAACCGAATCGATCCGATGTCTAAAAGTGGAAAAAATGTTTTTCTCTTCCGGACCGGTTCGTTTTCTCTCATATTCGGTCTGGTCCGGTTCCAGAATTACTCCAGCTTCATTATCATATCTTCAAGGTCTCATATCTTCTAGCTCGATGATCGGATTGAGGTGTTGTTTCTTCCTACACGCTCGTAGAAGTACAATCTTCAATTTTCATGTTGGACCCTCTTCTGAATTCTCGATGTAAATTGGACTTTCTTCGCTTTGACTTTCCTTCCTTGCCTAGTTCCTCTGCTTTGGATTATTCGTCTCTTTACTTAGCATTAAATGCCTATAAATAGCATGAAAAATACACAAAAATGGAGACACTATGTAGAAAGTTCAGTAGCATATAAATGAGATAAATCAGTATGAATTACATTATTCGAGGTGCTAAAAGCTACTAAATTAGGGTATAAATTCAAAAAAAATTATGAGTAATCAAAACCCCCCTAACTTATAAATTTGCGGGTCCCGAGCAATGTAAAAGAATCCAACTAAGGCTCAATTCTCGAAATTCATTTTATTAGGATGAAATACCAGTTTCGCGGGCAAGCTATTACATATAGCGTATGAAACAAGCCTTTAAACCCTTAAGTTACCCTAGTAGGACGAGTTGTGTCTCGTGAGGGTTTGCATTAATATACCCATAAAATTCATTTTGACTCAAAGAAATTCAGAATACCTAAAAACTATTCGATTTAAACTTTTCGAAAAATAGTCACCCTAAATTTTTATTCGTAAGTCTCAATTTTTCGTGTATGTGTGCAAAGCCAACAATTAAACCGCAAATTTTCCCCGATTGATCATTACGTTACTTTTTCGAAAATTCGTTTTGATTCAATTTCTCACGGGATGCTCTAATAAACGAATCACTTGGAATGTGGTTATTTTTTCTCGGCGTGCGTGATATAAAGAGTAAATGTAAAGGAACACAAATTCACGCACACAAATTGAAAGATGGGCTATTTGAGGTGAAAAGATCTCGTCATTGGAATACGATTATTGGGAAACCGAGAAATATCATCTATAATTCACACATTTAATCTTTTTATGCCTAAACTATCCACGCGGTAACCAAAGTCGCAATTCAAACTCGGTTAGAACTTTTCCAGGTTTAAGGTTTATTGGGTAAAATTGGGATTGGTTGGGAATTTTGGAATTGGAAAATTTTGTTTATGATGCCCATTTGTTCTTTTTCGGGCTTTTGCTCATTTTTCTCCATTTTTTCTATTTTTTTCTATTTTTCACACTTTTCTTTTGTTGCTATTTTTGTTTAGCATACTTCTACTTTTCTTGCCCATTTTTATCGCACCATTTGGAATTAATTTCTGGATTTTTCACAATTCCGGGCTAAATTTGAGTTTTTCGGGTTGTCAAACGAAAAGAATTTTTTTTTTCTCAAATTGTGTTGCTAAAAGGGTAATTTTTCACGACTTACTCTGGGCCATATTTTTGGGTGACAAATAAGGGCCTAACTTTATTTACCGAATTTCTAATTGCGTTACCATATGCGTCTCGAGATTAATTAAATTTAGAGATCTATTTAGCACGTTTTTCAAGACAACATACACCTTTCTCATACCGATCAAAATAAAAGAATTGATATCCTCAACAACTTATTTTAAAAGCTAAAATGAACTTTGGGTTAACCATTAACTCGGATTGATTTAAATTCTCACAGAAATAGATAGGCTCAAAATCTCACCGGGTTAATATTCTCCACACTTATTCGCTAAGTCGTCAATTCACGCTCAATTTCCATCCTTAATCAATTTTGTCTTTGTGCGTTTGGATTTTTACAAATTTGAGAATTTCAATAATATTTCGGTGAAATTTTCAAAAAAAAATTATTCTAGTTTTTATTTATTTTGAAGAAAAATATTTTTGGCTTTTTCAGAATTTTTCAATTTTTTTGGAAATTTTTAAAATTTTCTCATTTGTTTTATTTTGGGGCATTTTGGACTTTGTGAAATGTAAAAGGGCATGCGTACCCCCCCCCCCCCCCCGAACTTAGGCTTTTTCATAGTCCTTATGTAAAAAGGACTAAAAACTAAATTAAGGAGAGGACAACAACAAATGAACAAAGTACAGAGATGCAATAAAAGAAAACAAGCACAAGACACATAAGGTAGGCAATCCAATTTCCAAAAAAAAAAAGGAAGAAAGCTTACTAAAACTTGTGGAAATAGGAAAGGACAAACACTTCATTAACATCCAAAAGCAAACAACCTATTGTGGGGGCTAGTTAGAAGGTCTGGGGGCGTCAGGGTCATAGGGGTCATAGAAGTAATGCGGGGAGGTGCATCGAAGGACATTTGAAACATTTGTGCTTGGAGACAGTGCATCATACTAGTATCGCATCGATATGCGCATTGGTCCTCCTCCCGATTAGCATCATATCGCTCGATGAACCCGAAAAGTTATGTTTCAAGCGCGGTGATGCGCATATCATAGTCGCCACCCAGAGGCTCAAAATCAGAGTCGTCCTCCTCCACAAACTCGAGAACCTCACCCTTGGCCACGCTCACATCATCAGCCCCAGCAGCCTCACCCTCTTCACTTCCATCGTCCGACTCCTCTGACTCGAAATCCTCTTCATCTATCGCGGCCTCCTCTTGCGTTTGTTCTTGACGGGAACGTATAATTTCCCTTTTAATTTCTCTCTTTGTGCGCCGGAATTCTCTAGTAGGGATGAGATTAATCGGGCGTAGGGAAGTGGGGAGAATCCCTTTTTATCCAATGCAACGAAGAAGATGTCTTTATAGATTATGTGGGCCAAATTGATCACAATGTTGGTGTTGAAAATATGGTAGACGAGTGTAGCTTGGCATGGGCGCATAGTCGAGTTGTTTGAAGTTTGGAGGATGTTAGCGCACACAATTTGGAAAGTGATCCTCTCCTTGTCATTGAGCCTCCCCACCGAAAAAGTTTCGGCTGCCCACACCTCATCGGGCGCCATCCGAGATATACATGTGGCCTTAGAGAGGGGGTTAGCGCATTGGGATATGTTTACTTGGTGGGGTTGGGCACATCGAATGTTGTTAACTTGTGTATTATTTGGTCCATGGAAAATGGCACACGGGTGCCTCGGATGTGTAGGCCTCCACCCAGACTAAGGGACCGTAGCAAGCATGGACCTCGGACACCCACACTTCATCAAAGGGCTCGATAAGGTATCGACACCAAACTTGGGCATTGAAAAGGGCGATGACGGACGATGGCAATTCAGTCCAGAGCACCTGACGCTCTATGTGAAGCTTTCGAGACATATCGAATTTTTTTTGGCACCAATTGCGTTCCTCGATGGAGCGGTATGGGATTTACATCTCACCGTAATCAATGACGGTGATGGAGTTATATTTCTAGTGTGCCATGGTAGTGAGAGTAAAGGGAAAGGGAGAAGACTTGGAGAAAGATATTAAGAGAGGTTGGAGGAGTGGTGTTGAGAAGGGGGTATAAGTGTGTATTTATAGGTGGGTAAGGAGATAATAAATCTAGTGAATTAACTACGCATGCGATAACAACAAAGGGGTTTTAAAGTATATGAGAAAATGGTATTGGAGTACACTCCTCCTCACCATCAGTAAATTCGTTGGATATAAAAGGTTCAAAAATTATATTAATGATTCGAAGAAAACATTAAACCTTTCAAAAAATTAACTATATGAGGATTTAACTCCGCACACTAATTAATCAATAATAAATTGAACGTGAATGATTATATTGCTAGCGTGCATATTATACTCTAAAATACATTGGTTATATAGGGAAAACGAGATTAAGATATCTATAATGTGTGTTTCGACAAAATATCAAGTCTTAAAATTATCTCCATATATTTACTCAATTTCATACCCAACTCCTCACCTAGGTTGGGTTCATGTACCCCAACCCGCTAGAAACCTAGTCGAGCATGGTGTAATTACTAGAAGATGCGAATTCCACGTTGCATGTAATTAAATCCATAAGAAAACTAGACCTAAACATGCATAAAAAGCTTGGAATTTCATAAAATAAACTAAGCATGCAAATAATATTACTTCAAGATCAAGGTAGAAGAAAGACAAACTTAATTGATGATAATCTTTAACATTAATCCACAATACTGTAAGCTTGATGAAGGAAATTGAAAACTATCTTCTTGCCTCTTCTCCTCTTTATTTCTAGGTCCAAAACTGATTAAAACTAAGTCTAATATCAAACTACAACATTCCATGGCCGTTTTTACAAGAGTCCTAACCTTATACAACTCTCAAAGAAAATAGGAATTAAATTATTTTCCCGTGCTAAGTACCCTAAACCGATTTGGCTACTACGGTGAACCAATTTGGATGCATGGCCAAACCGGTTTGGAGTACGGCTTGAATTTTCCTACTGCCTTGGGTGCTTCTTCTCTTTTCTTTCCTTGGATCTCTTTCTCAACTTCAAACATGCATAACTTCTTCACCGTATCTCGGATTGAGGTGTCATTTTTTCTAGTGTTCTTGTGATTTTGAGATACTAAACTTTTCAATTGGCCCACCTCCGGACTAAGGCTAAAAAATTATAAAAATGCCCTTCAACTCTTCGGTTCTTGGTTTCTTTCACTGTTTCGAGTTCTCTCTCGCACTAATTTGTATGAAATACGTGTAAAACACATGAGAGATACACAAAACATGATACACTCACCAAGGATAGTTAGTAGCATAAATATGAGACAAATCCAAATTAATTATAATGCATGGGATCATAAAAATACCGAAATTAAGGGGATAAATGCAAAGAATTTATGCCTAATCAAATCCACCTAATTTAGAACTTTGCACGTCCCGATCAATGTAAAAGAATGAGAGTTGCAGTTAAAAAAACTTGCAAAAACTTTATTGGGATATAATATCTCTTTCGCGGGCAAGGGATTGCATTTAGAGTATGCAACAAGTTGTTAAACCCCTAGGCTACCCTAGTAAGTTGAGTGGCGTCTAGTGAGGTTTTGTAGTGAATATACCCACGAAATTCACTTTTCAACTCGAGGAAAAAGATCAAAATACTTAAAAAAATTACAATTTAAACTCCCCAAAAATAGTGATCGTAAATTTATATTCAAGAGTCTCAATTCATAGTGTGTGTGTGCGAAGTCGAAAATTTTGTTGATAATTTCCACCGATTGGTCATTACGTTACTTTTTCAAAAATTTGTTTTGATTCAATTTCTCTCGAATGCACTCACAAGCGAATCTCTCAGAATGTGGTTATTTCTCTCGGTGTGCGTGATTTATAAGAGTAAATGTAATAGAACATGAATTTACGGACACGAATTTAAAAGACGAAATTTCTTTGGTGACAATATCTAATCACCGAAATACGATTATTGGAAAACATGAAACATCGCCTCTTATTTGCACCAATTAATCTCTCTTATTATCTTTTTCATGTCTTACCTCTCCACTCGGTAATTAATTTCATTATTCGAATTCGGTTAGGACTTTTTTGGGTTTAAGGTGTATTGGGTAAAAACAGGAATGGTTGAGAAATTCAGAATTGGAAAATGTTCTTATGATGTCCGTTAATGCTTTTTCGGGCTTTTGCTCATTTTTCTCTTCTCTTTCCATTTTTTCTATTTTTCACATATTTCTTTTGTTGCTATTTTTGTTGAGCATTAATTCTATTTTTCTTGCCCCTTTTTTTGCACTTTTTTTTTACGTAATTTTTAAATTTTTCAATTTTAACAATTCCGGGACAATTGGGTTTTTCGGGTTTACAAATGAAAGGGAAAATTTATTAGGCTCAAGTTAGGTTTGCAAAGGGGTAATTTTTTCACAACTTTTTATGACTAATATTTTTTAGTAAACAAACGATAGCCTAACTTCATATGTCCAAATTACTAATCATTTTACCATATGCTTCCCGAGATGAAATTTTTAATTTAGAGATTTTTGTAGCATTTTTTTAGATAACATCTCACTCGTTTCCCGTAATCGATCAAAACAAAGAAATAGAGATCCTCAATGACTTATTAAACGTTGAAATAAAGTTTTAACTAACCGTTAACTCGAATTTATTTAATTACTCACAAGAATCGATAGGCTCCAAATCTCACCGGGTATTTAATTTCCACACTTATTCATAAAGTTGTGAATTTTCTTTCGATTTCCATCTTTGGTCAATTTCGGCTTAGTGCATTTGAATTTTACAATTCGAGACTTCAAACAAATATTCAGTGATATTTTTGAAACTTTTAAATTCCAATTTTTATTTATTTGAAGGAAATTTTTTGTGGCTTTTTTGAATATTTCATTTTTTTATTGAAAATTTTGAAATTTTCTATTTTCTATTTTTTGGGGGTGTTTTAAAAATTTGTTAAGTTTTAAAAAATACGCACTTGTAACCCCCCCCCCCCCCCCCAACTTAGACTTTTACATTGTCCTCAATCAAAAGGACTGAAATCTAAATAAGAAAAATAATAAGTGCGACAAATAAAACAAGTAAATTATTAAAATGGATTGTTTTCCATTAAAACCACAACATATGTACAAGAAGGAAAGGTAGAGCACTTACATAGTTCTTGCAATAATGAAACGATAAAGTATAAAAGAACTACATAAAGAAGGAGCAATAACACACCACAACATTAAAGCTAATGCGAAGGGAGGGTGGTGTGGAATCACGTGTGAAACGACAAAAATAGTTAAGGAATTTGGTGGGAAAACACAACAGGGGGAGAATCTGGCATTAGGTCATCCGAGCCGGTTCGACCCCGAATCGATTTTGCATGCATTTTGATTTTTTATACTGTTCCAGAACCCTAAAATGGTTTGTCTCTCAAATTCTAAGTGTTCTAAGCCTCAATCTCTCCTCTCTAAAGTACCTTAAGCCCACCTAAACACTCGGGACCCTCGAGATGCCTAAACCTCATTCTCGTAATGTGTGTACGCTTTCCCGTATGTGAATACTCAATTGTGTTCAACCCTTCCTAACCAACGACCTCAACGGACCACTAAACTACTCTAAAACTAATGATACTCATTATTATACACAAGATCCACCCTATATACATCGGGGGTCCGACGACTTCTCTCTTTCCCCTAAAAACTCATTCGACCCCATGTACGGGGTCCGATGCTCTCCTCATCTCCCTCTTCCTTACATCGTTAACCAATATTCGAAACAAGTTGGGACCAACCCCATAGATAAGGGGCACACCTTAATATTGGTGATGATTGGGTTGAAGGAAATACTCAGAGAGTCCAATCAAAGCGCAACGTACTTGTACCAATTTGGAGAGAACATCTCGATCACAATTGGAAGGACATGTTATATCTAGATTTCCCTTAGGTTTGAGAACGCGTGGGTCGAGTTCTAAATCAGACAAAACACTAGGCCACCCCTCGATCGCATTTGAGAACTCAAGTGGCATGGGTGGGTGGTAACGAAGAAGGAATTGATATATCTTATCTTTGTATTCGCTCTCTTCTAAGTGACTAAATGAGTCCAATAGAGATTGGACTTCAAAAGTGAGGCTCTCATCCACTGGCCCGAATTCTTTCTGAAATCCCTCGAAGATCATATCTCCTAACTCTCTCTCTCTCTCTTGCTCTATCTCTGAATCCTCTCTCTTACTCTCATCATGGATCGCTCTCTCATTCATGCCTATGTGCGCCCCCTCTCACTGTTAATAGTAGTTACTAAACACACCTCTTTTACCTCACGCTCGATGTCAGAATTATCGCTCTCCCTTGAGGTAACAAGACACACCTCTAATGGCTCTCTCATGTGACTCTGTTAACAAGCTCGTATACTGTCTTTTCGTTAAGATCCATTTCTCGCAATTCTCCCTCATCACCCTCATACTTGGTGACATTGAAGATTTTTGTTTTGAGAGTCATATTCCTAAACATGAGTTGTATTTGCATATTACATGTGTTAATAAATGCATTAGCCGTAGTTTGGAATGGGAGGCCAAGTGTCACACGAACATGGTTACTCAGGAGAGAGTAGGGGTTTCCCATCCTAAATGATTAAATACACTCAGTAGTAGAAAGTGTTAACTTGGATGATCACGTCCTCAATAATCCGCTAAGGTATCTTCACATAATGATCCTCTAATTGGAGAGTTACCGTTGAGGGCTTAAGGTCCCCTAAGTCTAACTATTTATAGATGGATTAGGGGAGAATGTTAACACTCTCCCCTAGATCTATTAATGATCTCTTAATTTGGTTCTTCCCCATTATTTATGAAATGGTCGATGCACCTGGATCTTTTAATTTTAGTGGAAGGTCACTCAAAAGTACTGAACTGGCGTTCTGTGCTACACACACATTTTTCTTTACATTTATCCTTCGTTTAACCGTGAGAAAGTCCTTAATAAAACTAGCATATGTGGGAATCTTCTTTATGGTCTCAAGAAAAGGTAAAATAATATTTACTTGCTTAAGAATGTCTAATACATCATCACGGGAGGTATTTTTGGCATGAGAGACCAACCGTTGGGGTATGGGGAATCAATAGGGGGTTTCATGACCACCTCGGGCCTTACTGTGTCATCATTACCACTCTTTTTCAAGGGGACATCTTCGGCCTCTTTCGTAAAGCGTGAAATATCCTTATCATTTTGCTCGTCAAGTGGAAAAGATGACAAGTCAACAACTCCACCACTACGTAGAGTGGTTATAGCACTACATTGCTCTTGATTCGCATTAGAAGTAGATCTAATAGTATTTTAACCTTGGGGAGGTCATTGGCCTTGGGTTAGAAACTTGCCCATATCTTGGACACTTGAGGAAGATTGAAATCAAGAAATGTTCACTTTTATGTCGGCAAACATTCGGGCATTTTGAGCGTTGGTTGCCGATTGAGATTGCATAAATTGGTGCAAAGTAACCTTGAGATTTCTTCGTGGTGGGGTGATATAAGGAGCATGAGGTGGTGCTTGCATCTGTGTAGCTTGTTAGAAATGCGGAGGCAGTGGTGGAAGAGGGGTAACGTATGAAATAGGATTCAATACAGCATGTTATTGCCCATACCTAAAACCGAGATGATTCATCCACTAAGGGTTGTAAGAATTCCCGTGAGGGGCATTAAAATTACCTTTAAAATATCCTACCACTTCCACTTGATCTTGGAGCAGGGATTTGTAGGCGAGTATCATCGGGCATTCCTCAGTTGATGTCCCGCCTCACAAATAGCACACACCTTCTCTCTCATTACTCGAGCGGATCCAGGTGTTTTTCTTATCCGTGTTTCGACTACGTATTCCAATCTTTTAGAAAGTTGGTTTATTTGAAGTTTTATCTCAGCTTCTTTATCCAATTGATAGAGTTCGGATGCAGAAGGAGTTGTGGATATTTGTTAAGCCTGAATTTGGGTGTTAGGATCAAATGTGTCCCATGCTTGATTAGTCTCGGCGACATACTTAAGGTGGGCCTCTGCATCGTTGTCATTTAACCCAAATAATTCTCCCTCACACATAGTCTCATTGAGTTGTTTGGAAGATATACTTAGCCAGTGGTGGAAGAAATAGATAAGACGATACTTTTCAAAATCATGATGGCGGCATGTATTGACTAACTCATTGAAACGCTCCCAACATCGGTCAAATGGCTCATTTTCTTGTTGTTTAAACGTTTGAATTTGAGCTTTAAGGGAATTCGTTTGATGTTGGGGAAAGAATTTCAAGAGAAACTTGGCTTTCATATCCCTCCACGATCCAATTGAGTTCGGTGACAACAACCATATCCATGTCTTGGCTTTATCCTTCAAAGAGAAAGGAAAAAGTTTTCGGCGAATGACGTCTTGAGTGCACGTTTGATCGCTAAAGGTTTCACACGCCTCTTCAAACTCGCGGATATGGTTTTTTCGAATCCATACCATGGAATGTGGGAAGAATCTGAATCATCCCATTACAAAAGTGGAATTTCACAACATTATACGGAAGTAGAATGCATCTCAAAGTGATAGTTTGCTCGGGATATAAAAGGTCTCTCATGGGGAGATACGACATCTCACCCTCACTCGTACCATAAAGAGCGTGGTCAGACATCGCGATCTCTCCAATTGACTCGATATCCTCACTGGACGCCCTAAAAGTGTTTCTCGTAATGGAGTTGGGTTTTGTAGGAGGTGAAACCCAAAACTGTGGAACGCGAGGAGTATGTGGGCTATTGGGATCATACTCAACTATAGGATATTCATGAATTAGCGTTGGAGTAGATTGAGGAGTTGGTTGAGGATTTGGCATGTAAGGACTTGAGAGATTTTCTAGAATTTTTTTTTTGTCTTCTTATTTCTCTAATTTTTTTTTTTTAATTTTTGGTTTATGATTTTTTGGCGCTTTGTAAGAATTATAATTAAAATTGAGACTAATTCGACTTAACCTACTTGTCTACCTAGTCCCCAACAACGGTGCCAAAAACTTGACGTGACTTTAAAAGTGTCTCTAGTGTATGCTTATATCGGCTCAAGTGTAAGTCGATCGCATAAGTAATAATCTAAGCAAGTCGGGTATTGAACACAGGAATAGGACGTAGGACATGACGATGGATAGGAAAGATGAAAAACCTTACATTTGACTCTAGAAAAAAAAGATGATTGTTTTGAGATCGGGTAATTAACTAAAGCAAACTAATTAAACCAGTGAATTAACTACACATGCGATAATAATGAAGTGGTTTTAAACTATGTGAGAAAATAGAATTGGAGTACACTCACCGGCACCATCCGTAAATACTTTGGATATAAAATATCCAAAAATTATATTAATAATTCGAAGATAACATTGAACCTTTCAAAGAATTAACTATATGAGGATTTAACTCCGCACAATAATTAATCAATAACAAATTTGACGTGAATGACTAGATTGCCGACGTACATATTATACTCTCAAATACATCGGTTACCCAGGGAAAATGAGGTAAAGATATTTATCACGTGTGTTTCAACAAAATATCAAGCCTTCAAATTATCTCCATATTTTTATTCAATTTTATACCCAACTCCTCACCTAGGTTAGGTTCATGTACCCCAACCCGCTAGAAACCTAGTTGGACATGGTGTAATTACTAGAAGATGCGAATTCTACATTGTATGTAATCAAAGCCAAAAGAAAACGAGATTTAAACATCCATGAAATGCTTGGAATCTAAGAAACTAAACAAAGCATGCAAATAATATTACTTCAATGTCAAGGTAAAAGAAAGACAAACTTTATTGATGATAATCTTTAACATTAATCCATAAAGTGTAAACTTGATGAAAAAAATTGAAAACTATCTTCTTGCATCTCCTCTTTTTTTATAGGTCTAAAACTGATTAAAACTAAGTCCAATATCAAACTACAACATTTCATGGACATTTTTGCAAGAGTCCTAACCTAATACAACTCTAAATGAAAACAACAATTAAATGAATTTTCTTGTGTCAGGTACCCAAAACCGGTTTGGGTACTACAGCGAACCGGTTTGGATGCACAGCCGAACCGGTTTGGAGTGCAGTTTGAATTTTTCTACTGCCTTGGGGTACTTCTTCTCTGTTCTTTCCTTAGATTTCTTTTTCAACTTCAAACGCGCATAACTTTTTTACCGTAGGTCAGATTGAGGTGCCATTTTTTCCAATGTTCTTGTGATTTTTAGCTCTTACACTTTTCAATTTGCCCCACCTATGAACTAAGGCTACAAAATTAAAATAATGCCCTTCAACTCCCCCGTTCTTGGTTTCTTTCACTATTTCGAGTTTTCTCTCGCACTAAATTGCATGAAATGCCTATAAAACACATAAGAGATACACAAAACACGATACACTCACAAAGGAGAGTTAGTAGCAAAAATATGAGACAAATACAAGTTAATTACAATGCACGGGATCATAAAAATACCGAAATTAAGGGGATAAATGTGAAGAATTTATGCCTAATCGGTAGGCTAAAGTTAGAAATGAGATTTCAAAACTCGGAAATGGAAAAGAAAAAAATCCTTAACTCCAACTGGATGTCCGCCTCACGAAAAGGAGGGAAACATTATACTATCGTCTGAGGGAGATGGGGCACCTAAAAGGAACACCTTTATACAAGTTGAATGTAATATGAAGGCATTGGATTGTTACATTGGATAGTGCCTGAGCGGAGGTGCCACCGCAGCCCGCACACCATTCCCAGAAGCTTGATCCAAGGAACCAGGTGCGTTGTTACAAACTTTTGACTCTATAAAAGGAAGAGGCACATTACCCATGTCGTAGATCGATGCCCGTATCATTATTCTTATCGACCATATAGTCGTACGACACCATCGTGTCAGTATGGAGTGAGATCTCCCACCATCGACGTCGTTAACTCACCCTCTGACATCTTCTTCGAGCTCCTCATATGAAGGGGGAACCACCGAGGGAACCACCATATCACTCTCCATCACCAATCACACAACCTTCTCGCCCAGATACCAGGTGTTCTCGAGCTCTACATCAATAACCGTCGCCATTGGGCATGTAGACCCATACTTCCCTTCTCTCTCAAAAGCTATCTCCATGGATAGAACGACTCATGTACAAGTAAAAGTTAATCATTAATGCATAATCAAAAACAAAAATGAAAATGAAAAAAAAAATAAGAAGAGCGTAAAATATAAAAATCCAAAATAAATTTTAACATGTGCACCCGTGAGAGAGTTCAACACAACTCACACATCATTAAGGTCCAAGGGATCCTTCGTCAACCGATTTGCCTTCCTCTACCGCATCATCCTAAGTCGGGCATTGGTTGTACACTCCAGCAAAGGCATCAACATCATGTTGTGTCTGATCACCTCGTAAAACCACAATTAAGGGACCCACAAAATTATCTCAACAAAAATGAATATACATGGCCCCCTTAAAGTCGCTCGACAGCATCGACTGAAAATATCCAGAGAGGCGTATAGAGAAGCCAATGCCAAGTGCCCTAATTATAAGTGCCGACCTTAGAGATGACTCAGAGATATGGAAGAAACAAACATATGGACATAGTTTCCCCTCTTCGAAAACAGAATATCACCCAACAGGAACAAAACGAACATGCGAGTTGCGTGTCGCAATTGCTGTCCATCCTTGATGTTGATCGCCCTCCTCATCAAGGTCTTCTTAAGCAAGGATACCTTTACCGACTCTACTAAACCCACTTGGCTAATCGGTCCCATATCGCCACCTAAGTCAAGCAAAGGGACTGGTCCACCACTATTTGGTCTTTGTAACAAGATAACCCTAGGATCTGGTGTACGTCTAGCAACGTTACCATCATCTCACCCACATCGAGATGAAATGTGTGGCTGGTATCCCACCACCACTCGCTAAGGGCGCACATCACTGCATTCGATTGTAATGTGTCATCCAAACACCTTGCTTGGTAAACAAACACGATAATGTCCACCATAAGCCTCACCTCCTCGGTAAGCTTATTGAAGAGTACGCTTTTGTTCAAATTAAGAAATTATTTAATTAAACACAGTTTTCAATTAAATCTTAAAACATGCACCTACGTGTGTGCTTGTGTCAAACCATAAATATATAAAGCATGTGACATAAGATATCAGGAAAAATCCCCACAGGGAAAAACCATTTATTTTCACTATAATTTGTAAAAATGGTTACACAAATTATAATGAAAATAAGTGTGACATACAAAATACCCGTAGGTGTCGGTTCCAATGTCGTCGGCTGGAATCTCCCGCAAGTACTTCAGATGGGCAGCAATGAAGAAGAGACTGGCTTCTCCACAAAATACTCCGTATGAATGAAATTGACCTCTTGAAGTTTTAAAACGTGCACTGAATAAATAGGAAGAATCCTTCTTATAAAGAGGCATAAAGCCTTAAAATCATTAAGTCTAAAAAGGGAGCCGTTATAGGCCGGTTTAGTGCAGGATAAAATGATGAAAAAAATCTTTGAACAACCAATTTGAAAGTGACAGGAAGTGGCACAAAAACCCAGGCAGCGTCGTTCGAACGAGAAGTCATCTCGCGCGAATGACATACACGTGTCGTTCGAACGACATCGCTCGAGATGCCATCTCGTTCGAACGACAGTGTATCTCGTTTGAATGAGCTCGCTGTCCGAAAAAGTCCACTTCGACACATAGAAAAAATTCTACTATTTGATAAAAAAATAATTTAGACTTCAAAAAAAAATTCTAAAAAAATTCTCAAATATAAACAACTCCAATAAATCATTTTATCAATAATGTGTCGTGGAGTAGTGAGAAGCGGTTGAGCAGCACGTCGCATGTAGCATGATGCACATGTGAAGATGATGGATGCATGGATTCGGATAAAGGCCGTCGAGGATGATCATGATGACGTGCCGAATGTAGCGGTATCAGACATACAAACTATGATCTAGGGAAGATAGAAAAATCTTAGATTATACCCCAGACATTTATAAAATTATGTCCTTACAAATCTCCCCCTATGTCTATGCCGGTACATACATAAAAAAATCCGAATTATGCAATCTCCAAAAAATAAATGACATATAAGATAATATGCCCATTAAACCCTCAAACTGAGAATACTAAATGACATGTATTCAATCAAATTTCAACATCTTCAAATCTTCAACATTTGATAAACTCCCAAAGCTTTTCTCATCAGGGTGTGCAATCCAACAGATATCAACTTTGTACCTACACACATGCGATAAAGCAAATACTCGTGACATGCAACAGTTTGAAATATATTTCTCCCCCATAATTCATTCTCCCCCTTTTTATGATGTCCCCAAATAGACAGATATGAGAAGCATAAATATGGAAAATGTCACAAAAAAATCTTTCAAAATTTTTCCATTTTTTTTTAAATTGTTTTTTTTTACTCAAAATATACAACAAAAAATATGAAAAAATGTCACGGAAAAAAAACTTCTATTTTTTGACATTTTCAAAGTTTTTACAAAAAATATATACAACAAAAAATCACATCATGAAAGAACACAAAAACAACCAAGTCGATGATAGCGTAAATGTAGGGGTGTGAACAAATTCGATAGGAAAATCAATGCATACAAACATGACATATGTGCACGATGAATATCGGATACTCATAACGAATGAACTCAACATCTTCCTTAGGTGTAAACAGAAGGAAATATGATACATTGACTCAATCAAATCAGCAAATCAAAGCTCAAAGTGATTTCCACACCAATAACGTCATAAATGATTTAATGCTTTTTCAGAACTTTCAAGGAAGTGCAAACCCGTTTAAATTCTCCAACCAAACTCCCTCAGATTTATATTTTGAATAGAGGTGATCTAAATTCTCAAACTTTGGAGAATTGATGGTTAAACCTAATGGCCCATATTTGGCATGTATTGCTTTTTATAGACTTTAAATTTTTTCGGGTTCTTTTAACGTCTTTGAACCCCAGATAATAAAATTACTCAATTTTTAAGGTCCGATTTAACGGTGGCTTTATCGCAAAGGATAGATAATTACCTTTTGTAGCCCTTCACCTTTAAAATGCCACATAATCTCACCAAACGGTTTTTTACATGCATTCCAATCTTATCATGTTTTATCGCATATGGTTCATTGTATAGACAGAATTAAGATGGAAACACTCAAGGCAATATGTGATAGATAAGTACAATAATCAAATAAAATCATGCATGTGTGCAATAAAGGAGATAAGGAGCCAAACATGTAGAAAGATATCACTAATTACATCTCAAAGACTCCAAACAATGTAAAGCACATGGATGCAATGATGTAGCGTCTCAAATCACTATCAAACAGTCACATGGATAAGTGGAATGAAATTTGTGACTTGGCTATCTTAAATGCCCATCCATAAAAGGTGTAAACAATATACAAAAATCTTTTTGAGCTTATCTAAAAAAGTTATAAAAAGAATATCTTTTTAGAATTTTTTTTAAAAAAAATAATAATGCACATAATACAAACTAGCAATAGGAATCATATGATATGAATATGACAAATCATACTATCCTAGACACGGACCATTCCCTCAGTCAACTGTCCAAATCCCTAAAGACTTCCTAAGACTCTCGAATCTAAGGGCATCTAAGGGTTTCATGAAAATATCGGCTAACTGACGGTCGGTGGGAACGTAACTCAAGGATACGACTTTCTCCTCAACTAGCTGTCGTATAAAGTGATCGTGTATCCTGATTTTCTTTGTGTGCGAATGCTGGACAGGATTGTGGGATATGTGTATCGCACTCGTGTTATCACAGGAAATGTTCATGGTGTTCTGTGAAATCCCATAATCCTCTAGCATCTATTCCATCCACAAGATTTGCGTGCAACAACTCCCGACGGCGATGTACTCAGCCTTCGCAGTGGATAAAGAGATGGAGTTTTACTTCTTGCTCAACTAGGAGACAAGAGAAGAACCAAAATAAAAACACCCACCAGAAGTGATCTTACAACCATCTACATCCCAGGCCCAATCGACATCTGAATAGGGAGATAAACGGTCATCGGTATCAAACGAATACCAAATACTGTATGAGAGAGTCCCACTCATGTATTTTATAATACATTTTACAGCGAGTAAGTGTGACTCTTTCGGGGATGCCTGATATCGTGCATAGACTCCAGCACTAAAGGCTATGTCGGGATGACTGGCAGTCAAGTAGAGAAGACTACCTATCATACTTCGATACAAGGTTTGCTCTACGTCCTTGCCTGAAGTGTCCTTACTAAGCTTGATAAAAGTACTCATAGGTGTACGAGCATGCTTAGCGGAGTCTAAACCAAATTTCTTCACTATGTATCTAGCATACTTGGATTGAGAGATGAACATCCCATCCTCTAGCTGACGAACCTAGAGACCAAGGAAGAAAGTAAGCTCACCTACCATGCTCATCTCAAACTCACTTTTCATCTCCTCCTCAAAGTGGTGAGCATGCTGGGAGTACGTGGATCCAAAGACTATGTCGTCCACATAGACCTGGGCAACTAAAATAGCACCGTCATCTCTCCTGACAAACAATGTCATAACAACTCCCCCTCTCTTGAAACCACGAGCTAAGAGATAGGAAGTAAGCCTCTGGTACCAAGCACGAGGTGCTTGCTTCAAACCATACAAGGCTTTCCTCAGATAGTAGACGTGCTCCGGGTACTTAGGATCTTCAAGCTGTTTTGGTTGTACCACATAAACCTCCTCCTATAGAATGCCATTAAGAAAGGCACTCTTGACATACATCTGATATAACCTGAAGCGCAGATGACATGCGATGGAGAGTAGTAAGCGGACAGACTCAAGCCTCGCAACAGGATCAAATGTCTCCCCAAAGTCTACATCCTCAATCTGTGTGTAGCCTTGAGTGACCAACCTAGCCTTATTTCTGATTATGGTACCATTTTCATCCATTTTTTTCTTAAAAATCCACCTCGTACCTATCACATTAGTCTCACTAGGTCGGGGGATATGTTCCTATACATTATTCTTTTTAAACTGAAGCAACTTATCCTGCATGGCAGAGATCCAGTGCTCATCTTTGAATGTTTTTTTGTGATTCTTGGGCTCGACTGTGGACATGTAGTAAAAATGACTAACAATGTTCTGTAGCTGAGCATGAGTCTTAACCCCTAAAGTGGGATCGCCAATAATGGCAGAAGGATCATGAATCTTGCGAACCCAAGTAGGTGTGTCCCCTAACACAGGAGTAGAGTCCACAGAGTGTGGGTGAGGGACAAGTAAGTCGCTGCCAGAAAAGTCCTCATCCTCACACTGAAGGCTAGGATCAATAAACATCGAAGGTTCGTCATCTTGCACGGTGATGTTTATTGACTCCATAACCTTAGAGATCTTCAGGTTAAAAACTCGGTAAGCTCTACTATTTGATGAATATCCTAGCAATATTCCCTCATCGCTCTGGGAGTCAAACTTTCCTAGTTTCTCTCTATCCCGTAGGATGTAGCATTTACTCCCAAAGACACGAAAATATGCAAGGTTGCATTTCTTGCCAGTCCACAATTCATAAGGAGTTTTAAGAGTGTGTGGACGCAGATATACCCTATTCACCGTATGACATGCAGTAGACACTGCCTTTGCCCAAAATCATCTAACAACCTTATGAACTAGAAGCAGAGATCTAGCCACTTCTTGAATCATCTTATTCTTTCTCTCAACAATCCTATTTTACTGAGGAGTGTTCACAGCAAAAAACTCATATTTGATTCTTAGGCTATCACAGTAAAGATCTACCTTTCCTTCCTTAAATTTTGTGCCATTGTCACTACGTATCCTGTTAATAGTGACTTCGTATTAACTTTGCAGGACACGGCACTTGGTCATTAAAAAATCTGCAACATCGTATTTCTCCCTCAGAAAACCAGCAATCGGATATCTGGAGAAATCATCTGCCATCACGAGGATATACTTCTTACCACCCAGACTCTCAGTACGAGTAGGACCCATAAGATCCATGTGAATCAACTCAAGCATACAGGAGGTGGTAATGGAATTCAACTTCCGATGGGGGCTACGGATTTGTTTTCCCAACTGACAGGGTCCACAAATCGTGAAAGTTGGTTTTCCAAGAGATGGTAAGCCACTTTCTAGCTCTTTTTTAGCTAAACGTGTCAAATCTCTAACGTTCACGTGACCTAGACGTTGATGCCACAGATCCATAGGAGTGATCGTGGCGTTATTGCAGACAAGTGAGGATATGGTCACAGTTCCATAGCAATTATATTATGTCCTCATACCCGCACTAAAAATTTATCGGCTTAATTATAGATATTACATGCGTCCCGATCAAACTTTACGGAAAAGTCAGCATCGCACAGCTGGCTAATGCTGAGAAGGTTTTCCTTCAAACCTTTGACGTAAAAAACATTCTCTAGCTTAGGAAATCCTCGTAACACAACTGTACCTCGTCTTACGATGCTAGACTTGATCCTATCTCCAAAGGTGAATCTTCCTTCCTTAAAATCCTCTAGATAGGTAAAGAATAGGACATCACCTGTCATATGTCTGGAGCACCCACTGTCAAAATACCACTATGAGGTATTAAGTGCTTTGAGAACGATATGAACAACAAGGGACTTTTCGTCTTTCTTAGGTACCCAAGAAGTGGTAACCTTTTGTTTAACCTTGTTGTTGTTGGTTTTAGCCGGGATGCGGGAATCATTCACTGACAAAAAATACATCAGTCGGAATTCCTCCATCAAACTCTGTGAGGTGGCAGCTAAAATCTCAACACGCTCTCTCAGACTGGTAAAATCATCAGAATGATGTCGTGGAGCAGTAGAACGTTGTGTCCGACCCAAACTATAGCAAAACTCCCTGAGATGGACTTTTCTTTTGCAGAACGTACAAAAGAACACATTCTTAGGCGGACCTAGGTTTGTTTTTCTAGGTCGAACTCTTCTTTATGGTATTGATGATAGCCATATGGAGTCATGGTAAACTCAGGAACTGGTCTAGGTGCAATTTGGGTCGTGGAGGCACCATCAAAACCTATTCCCTGCCTATCACTAAAACCTAAAGCGGGGCCTAGGAACATCTTTCCCATCTTTCCAGATTTGTCCTTGATTTGAACCTTGACTTCCCGTGCTCTCTCAAGATCATGAGTAGGCTGGGCAACAAGGGATTCAAGTTTCTTCCGAGTATCCAAGGAGGAATGGAGCTCACTCGTAAGACTAGCAACTTGTTTAGTCAAGTCCCCTTTCTCTTTCTCAAAACCACTATCTCTCTCTAAACAAACTTTCCTTCTTAACACTGGCAGACTATCTCTCTCTTAAGGTAGTGCAGGTGGAGGATTCTCTCTCTATCGCTTCTTATAAATCTTCCTCTAAAGCGGTGATCCTAAGAACTAGCGTTTTGTTATGCTTTTTGGTTTTTAATGACTCATTATATAACTCAGTGTAGGCGCGATGAAGATTACTCTCGCTCTCACTTGCATCATCCTCCCCCTCACTCACATCGTTCTCACTGTCGAGGTGTCCCTGTGAAGCAGCATCCTCAACGTCGTGAGGAGCACTAGAAGTATGACTATCCATGAATGCGGTGAAGTTACATTCATGCGATGACTCGTCTCCAGAGTCCACGGACTCGACCTCACTATCGACACTAAGGGTAACATTAAGGACAGCTTTGTCCTTTTTATTTGCATGTCTGTTCGGCCGGTAGCATACTCAAAAGCTCTATGACCCTTACCGTCGCACTCATAGCATCTCTCACCGTATTTCTTAGGAGGGTATATAAAATCTTTTTGATTTTTCTTATTTTTCTCAAAAATCTTTTTATCTTTGAAATTTCCATTTTTCTTAAATTTGAGAATTTTCTTGAAATTTTTAGCAATCAGGGCCAAATCATCTTAATCAAAATCATACTCAGAATCTGACGTTTCAATCTCCTTTTTTCTACATGACTCAACTCTCTTTCTTTCCGACCCCTCATTTTTTCTATCCTGTGCATTAAGTGCAATACCCTTATCTTTAGGTTTGAAGGATTTAGGAAACATATCAATTTTATACGTTTGTAAGTCTCCTACAAGTTCCTCTAATTTAAGCGTGTTTAAATTACCAATAGAATTTAGCACATTGAATTTAGGGATAAAACACTTAGGAAGTGATCTTATAATCTTTTTAACAACTCTAGCATTAGAAATGTGTTCACTAAGATTAAAACCAGTGTTAACAATATCAGATAACCTAGCATAAAATTCATCAAAACATTCAATCTCAAGCATGGTGATAGTTTCAAATTGAGTTGTTAAATTTTGCAGTTTAGACTCTTTCACAGCATTAGTTCCTTCATGGGTAAGTTTCAAAACATCCCATGCCTTTTTTGACGTGGTGCATGTCATAATCCATTGGAACTCGCCAGGTGTGACGGATCCAGAAATAGCACTTAAACCCTTAAAATTAAAAGATGACCATTTAAATTCGTTTTCAATCCATTCAGTCACAGATTTTAAATTAGTCACGTTATCAGTAGTGACGGAGGGAGGTGTCCACCCTCTTTCAACCAAAATCCAAACACGTTCATCAATGGCTTTTAAAGCAGATTTCATGCGGGCTTTCCAGTAAGCATAGTTTGTCCCATCAAAAACTGGCAATTTATTATATAATTTCTCCATTAAACACGCCATTTTTCAAAAATCAATTTTTCAGAAAATTGATATCATAGAAAAATTTTGCGGAAAATTACACGGTATAATTGTGTATTTGGCTCCGATACCAATTTGAAGAGGGAGCTTTTGTTCAAATTAAGAAATTATTTAATTAAGCACAATTTCAATTAAATCTTAAAACATGCACCTACGTGTGTGCTTATGTCAAACCATAAATATATAAAGCCTGTGACACAAGATATCAGGAAAAATCCCCGCAGGGAAAAACCATTTATTTTCACTATAATTTGTAAAAATGGTTACACGAATTATAATGAAAATAAGTGTGACATACGAAATACCCATAGGTGTCGATTTCGATGTCGTCGGCTGGAATCTCCCGCAAGAACTCCAGATGGGCAACAATGAAAAAGAGACTGGCTTCTCCATAAAATACTCCGTATGAGTGAAAATGACCTCTTGAAGGTTTAAAACGTGCACTGAATAAATGGAAAGAATCGTGCTTATAAAGAGGCATAAAGCCTTAAAATCATTAAGTCTAAAAAGGGAGTCGTTATAGGCCGGTTTAGTGCAGAATAAAATGATGAAAAAAATCTTTGAACAACCAATTTGAAAGTGACAGAAAGTGGCACAAAAACCGTGGCAACGTCATTCGAACAGGAAGGCATCTCGCGCGAACAACATACACGTGTGATTCGAACGACATCGCGTGAGATGCCCTCTCGCTCGAACGATAGTGTATCTCGTTTGAACGAGCACGCTGTCCAAAAAAGTCAACTTCTACACATAGAAAAAATTCTGCTATTTGATAAAAAAATAATTTAGACTTCAAAAAATATTTTCTAAGAAATTCCAAAATATTTATGCAAATATGAACAACCCCAATAAATCATTTTATCAATAATGTGTCGTGGAGTAATAGGAAGTGGTTGAGCAGCACGTCGCATGTAGCATGATGCACGTGTGAAGATGATGGGTGTATGGATTCGGATAAAGGCCGTCGAGGATGATCGTGATGATGTGCTGAATGTAGCGTTGTCAGACATACAAATTTTGATCTGGGGAAGATAAAAAAATCTTAAATTCTACCCAGGACATTTATAAAATTATGTCCTTACACTTGTCCCAAACCACTTCCACCCTCGCCAAGCCTCAGGAGTGAACATTCAGCAACAAGACGTTCGTTTGCAAAATCCGATCAATAACATAAATCCCCCTGGAAAATAGCAAAAGTCAATCAAAACTCGAAGCAAAAAAAATTAAAAAAATTAAAAAATTTTGAAAATAATAATAATAATAATAATAATAATAATAATAATAATAATAATAATAATAATAATAATAATAATAATAATAATAATAATAATAATAATAATAATAATAATAATAATAAGAAGAAGAAGAAGAAGAAGAAGAAGAAGAAGAAGAAGAAGAAGAAGAAGAAGAAGAAGTAATACCAATATAACCCTCAAGTTTTTTCACCCAAGCAAAACGGTGAGTCTTAGAATCCCGTAATAAGATTCGCTCATCCGCCATGGTATGCTTTCTTTGTCCCCACTTGTTTTCCTAGAGGGCGGGACCATACGATGTTAGTCCACTCATCAACATTCATAATATTGGTTGTCATTTCTTCAAAAAATTCAAAAAAGAGCTCGAGAGAGTATTTTTTAAAGAGAGAGAAAGATAATTAATTTGGTGTCAGAAAAATAGGTTGCCTTCACCTCATTTTTAAATGGGGATAAGAGGTATATTGTTCGACACCCCGAGGTATGCCAACCGACAGTGACCCTTTGAAACTGCAAATGCCCTGAATCATTGTACCACTCTGAGTTGGCAATTATCAGCCATGCCAATCGGCACCCCCTTCAAATTTTGGTAAAAAGGGCAAAAAAGTTAATAAAAATGCACATAAAATTATCAAAAAAATAAATAACAAATCATAAAATCTCAAATTTCATCAAAATCACATTTTTCCATGAAAAATCATCCAATTCCAAAATTTCTACATGCATTTAAAAAATCATCAAAAATTCCAAAAATTCTAAAACCTCATGAAAATTCCTTAAAAATCAACACAAAAAATTCTAAAAATTACAAAAAAAATCAAAAATTACACATTTTCATGGAAATTATCAAGATTCAAAATATACACCGGCATTTAAAAATCATCAACAATTGCAAAAGACTCTTAGAAAAATAAAAAAATAGCAAAATATTATCACATTGTTGTTTGGCATTTCCAAAACTATTTATCGTACTTTAAGTTCTCAAAATTGCCTTTTTCCACTTTATGTCTGCATAAATGACCTTCTCACCCTTTAGGTCCTCAAAATTGATCGCATCAATCCTTCAGGTCATTAGAATTGACCTTTTTATCCTTTGCGTTCTCATAATTAACCTTTTTACCCTTTAGGTCCCCAGAATTGACCTTGGCCCTTAGAAACATCCACGATCCTCTTAATTAGCCACCTACACTCCTTAGGACCTCATAATTGACCTTGGACCTCATAATCGGCCACAATATTATGAATTTGTTGCCTACACACCCTTAGGTCCTTAGAATTAACATAGGTCCTCATAGTTAGATCGCGATCCCCGTATTGGTTGCACACCCTCCTTAGGTCCTTAGAATCGACCTCGACCCTCATAATTAGTCGCTTACACTTCCTTAGGTCCTCAAAATTAACCTTGGCCCTTAGAATTAGCCTCGACCCTCTGAATTGGTCGCCTACCCTCCTTAGGTTCTCAAAATTGACTTTGTGCCTCAGAATTGGCCTCGTCCCTCTGAATTGGTCTCCTACAGTCTTTAGGTCCTCATAATTGACCTTGGCCCTCAGAATTGGCCTTAACACTCCAAATTAGTCGAGTTCACTCTTTAGGTCCTCATATTTACCTTGGCCCTTAGAATTATCCATGACCCCTGAATCGGTCACATACACTCCCTAGGTCCTGAGAATCATACCTTCACCCCCAACATGATTTACTTATCTCCATAAGACTTTTCATACACACACGAACTCAATACTCATGATTTCCATTAGGGTAATATCTTTCGACGAACTTCTCTTATCATAATCTTATCCATTAAGGGGATACATAGACACTCCACTCTAATATCCTCCATACACGTCCATAGAATCCAAAGTCCCTTCAAACCTTGGACTCCAGGTTCCCCATCAAACCTTAATAGGAGAACTATTGGACGCTCCTTGAGCTCTATTTAACTTTGATCAACTCTTGGACCTGATAGTATCTCAATTCATTTTCATATAACTCCAAATAATCTTTCCAATGGCCCTAATCGTGAACGAATTGAACATACGATTCGTATTTCGCAATCCTTTTACCTATAAACCCTAATCGAAGATCACCGAATGATCCTCGAGCTCATTTTGACTTTCATCAAATCTTGGACTCTAGAGTATCTCAACACACTTTCAAACAACTCTGACCTCGCCATTCAAGGGGATTTAACCTCTTAATTTTTGCAACAACCTAATTATATCATGCCTAAAAATATTCTTTTACATTCCTTTACATAACTCCCTCAGCTCACCATTTTCTACCACCATCAAAAAATCAGATTACCTAACTTTCAAAAATCAGAATTCAAATCACTTAGAATATTTAAACTCTCTTTATCCTACTTTATCAATTTAGTGTCATTTCACATATTTCCTTACTTTTAGTACCTTTTCTAGTTAATTCTTGTTTTCTCACCACTACTCAAGATTTTATCATTTATATACTCTTAAACTTATTTTTATAAAATCAAAAACCCAAAAAGAGGGTTTATCTTACAACCCCCAAATTGGATTTTGTTACCACCTTTTCACACTTTCACCACTAGTGCACTTTTTTCATAAACTAAAGATAAACTCTAGTTTTGGATTTATGGGATAGACCCCACTTTGTTCCTATTTCAAACTGCATGGACTTTGATGTCAATTTCTGTTATGTAGGCGTCTCGGGTTTATATTGGTATTCGAGTCCTCTTTTTTTTTCATTTGACTTCTTTCACTTTGTTCTACTAGTATTCTATTTATGTATTAGTTTATCTCTTATTACCTATTTTCTCACCCTTAGCGATCCCGTTGATATGTGTATTCACTTTTTCATAGTGAGTTACGATTCGGTGCATCGCTCATTGTCTATCTATTTTTACTTGTTTTAATTAGTTATCCCGTTGATATACGTATTCACATTATTTATAGTGAGACACGATTTGGCGCATCTCTCATAATTTAGCCACTTTCACTTTTTTATTCACTTTTTAGCGATCACGTTGACATGCGTATTCAGCTTCTCATAGTGGGTGACGATCCTATGCATCACTTCCGACTATCTTTTTACATTATTTTCACTTGATTTTAGTATACTCCATTAAATGATTCGATTTTGTCTTTTCCATAGCGTGGACTCAATGATTTTTACTCCTCACACACGGCTCACGTATATATACATTTTCATTCCACACACATTATGCACACTATTACACATTTTAGGATAAGGTACGTATTTTTATAGCCCGTGAGAGACCCAAAGGGTGGAATGGGTGCCTAATACCTTCCCATTCCGTAACTTCATCCTCGAACTCTTGATCAATTTGGTTTCATACGGATCAGTAGTCTTTTATGTCGTCTCTTCGGGTAGGAATACCTCTTTTTCCTGTTGTGAGTGAAATAGGTTGGCGACTCCAATCTCTATACTTTCTAACATTCTTCACGACGATCGCTTCATGTCCACAGAAGCCCACGAAAACTTTGCGCGAGCGGTAGGATGGGTATCTCCCCTTTCGACCCACATTTCCACCTCTTCTGGGGCAGAAACCCTCAAGATATCCATATTGGCAACTTTACAGGGGACTTTTTTTATACGACTATACTCTATTTACATGGACTTTGTTTATCTATTTTCTCCTTTCTCCATCTGGGAATATATGTTTCCACTTGTGTATTCTTCTTATTTTCTTATGCTCACATACAATATATGTCATACTTATATTACACTATCCATGCATATTCTTTTTTCCATCATATACATCTTCTTATCACATGATTATACCATTTTTCTATCACATTCCTCATTCCACTTGTACATATACATGATTATTCCCACTTGTGTATATTCACATGCTTCATCTATCACATTCTTCATCACTTATACATACCACATGATTCATGTATATATTTCATGTCACTTTCACATTTTTTCTTCACTTATACATATTCTCATGTTATTCCCACTTCGTACATACTTTTATGCTCCATCTCACTTATGTATATCCATATGTTTCAAACCATGTACATATCACCACGATTGGTCCACTTGTACATGATTTATGCTTCATGTTACTTGTAAATATTTTCAATGCTTTATCCCACCTGTATATTTAGCTATTTTATTACATGCCACTCATGTATATTCCCATTCTTTACTTCAAGATTAGTGTTTGTACATATCCCTCTTAGCATGCATAAAACATTGCATAATGATACTAATTAAGACTCATGCATATTTCACACTACATCATGCAACCACTACATGTCTACCCAATATTTTTCCCATACTGGGGAGTCACTTTGTGATGCTTATTCCATGTTGACTCATATTTTAGCCACTTTTACTCTTTTATTCAGTTTTTAGCGATTATGTTGAATGTGTATTCACTTGCTCATAATGGGTCAAGATCTGGTGCATCCCTCATTTTTTGGCCATCTATTTCACTTGCTATTAGTTATAATCAATAAAATGATTCAAAAATGTCTTTTCCATGAAGAGAACATGACGATTTTTACACCTCACGCACAGTTCACTTATATATACATTTTCACTGCAAACACATTATGCACACGATTACACAGTTTAGAAAGAGAATATTTGTATATCCCATAAGAGTTTGAAAGGGTGGAATGGGTGTCTAACACCTTCCCATTCTGTAACTTAGACACTGAGCCCGTGATCTATTTGGTTGCATATGCATTAGTCGCCATTTATGTTGCTTCTTTGGGGACATTTACCTCTTTTTTAATTTTTGAGTTAGTGAATCCATTCTCTACACTTTCATACACACTTGACGAAGACCTCTTCATGTCCTTTAAAGCCCGTAAAAATGCCACGTGAGCGTTAGGAAGGGGATTTCTCTTTTTAACCTGCATTTCCACCTCTTATGGGGCGAAAACCCTCAGTATGGCCACACTCCAAACCAGAAGTCTCAAATTGTCCCATATTGTCTGGTTACTCGAGACCTACATGCTCGACTAAGCCCTCCTGCTAAGTTAACTTGTAATAACAGAAAGATAATGAATTTGTTAATGAGGGGTTGCTCGTGTACCCCTTTACAAAGGGTATGAGTTATAATTAATATTATTTTCAATCACAATATAAAATATTTTATCTGATATAAGTCGTTCACAAAAAATTACAACGTAAAAATTTGTAACACACAATCAAAACAAATCTTTCCAAGTCCTTCCACAATTGATTGATTCCTGATAATCCCTATCACAAATTGCAAATTATCAATTTCAATTGTTAAGATGTGTTGGTTTGAATTTGGGATGAATAGATAGACTTCCATTCCTATTACAACCAGTCCAACACAAATATTCGGTGCTTGATGTTCATAAGGATCCAGTAGGATCTTGAAGTAGAAAATACTCCCCCAGTTGAGTTGTGTCCAAATTCTATTACAATTGCAACGGCATGTATAAGAAAAGAATTTGATACTTAAAGAATAATATCGTATTAAATGTTAAAAAAAATTATAATAATTACTAGTGGAAACCTTTTTTCGGACGTGTTTTGTTAGTTGTTTTCAATGTTACTTGACATCCCAAATTGATGTACCCAGAACTGATTGCTCATTGCCATGAAGCTCTATAGAATATCATGTACAATTTGTACAAAAAAGTGTGTGGTTCAATAATGTTTACAAGCGTATATAGACAATTTAAACCCATAGATATTCCTTTATGCCTTAATGGACTACTTAATCTTATAGTTTCTACCAAAGTTGCAGGTGAAGTGATCTGTCAATGACAAAAGTAAACAATGTGTAGTTATTTATAGTAACTTAAGTTATCAGCTCCAAGTGATGTAAATAATTGATGGTGTCAACTCAATTGGTAGCATGTTATCAAATCAGTTTAGTAAGTAATTTTAATTTTGAACTTTCAAAATTAGGCCACTAAATATTTTAACCCATCCATCTCCCATGCATAATTACTTTGAAATCCTTATTGTGTTGGTATAAAAAGAGGGGAAAGTTATGCAAATTTAAGCAACTTTCCTGTAACAAAAAATGAACTCTCCAACTTAAAAAAATCCTAATATGAAGAAAACAAAACGATATGATATTAGTGAGACATTGTCAATTACACCGACTAAGACTAAGACGACTCTGGATACCTACATTGACCAGGCAGGAATTCCTTAGTCTGAGGAGAAAAGGAAATTCGAAAATAACTCAATTGATATAAGAGTTCCATAATTAATTATTAGACATGTGATTTTCTACCCATCATAAAATGTTGAGGCAAAAGATGAGGCTATTTTGTATGGTTATTTAGAATAGACACGCTTATTGATGTGATCTGGAGGTTTATTGTTGCTGGTACAGTTTTCTCATTCCATATGCGAGGTCAGAAAAATACTATAAGGATAAGATAAAGGACAACGTTAGAATCATTTGCCTTTTAAAAAGGGAAATTTCGCAAAGGGAACGATGTTTGCACCGCGCACACACAAAGAACTATTTTAAAAAACACATAGTAGATCATTTTTACACATTTGATCATAAGATGACAGATGTTTAATGGGAACTAAAAGGCTTAATTATTGTATTCTCTAGAACCCAATTTAATTCGGCAAATGTATTATCGTTATTTATCCATCCAGTATTTTATTTCAGTTGAAAGGGTTTGCCAAGTGTACGTAATGAATTTTCTTTTATTAAGAAGAGGGCGTTATCCAAAGTCATATATATCATTCTCGTTCTAATTAATAGGTTAATTCTAATTTAAATTTGCATCAATATTGGTATCTATGGTAGAATACACAAAAGTAAATATCAAAGAAACTTAAAATATATTACTTGGTTTCGATACAAAACAATCCTAACCGTACGATAATGGAACCCAAAAGTTAGTATAACCAAGTAAGGTTATTGTATCAACCAATTACGATTACATCCAAAATATGTGTTGTAGTACTTAACAAAATCAACACACACTTAAATAATAGTGTAGTGCCGAATCTTAAGCAAGCAACATATTACTCGTCATTGTACATATATTCAAACAACATAAAATCACTAGACATCACTTTTACATAAATAATATAAAGATAAGATACACACACGTCCCAACAATAAAAAATTGTAGTCTCTTCACCATTAGTACAATCTTATGTTAATTTACATCAAGAACATAAACATGACCGTTCAAACAAATATCATTTTTTAAAAGAACAATGTTGGATGACTCTTCCGTTCAAATGTTTAATTCATCAAAGCCGTGGAAATTGATTCACATGTAAGTCCAGTATACTCAATGCTGCCCATCCTAGCCATTTATCACACCTTTTACAGTAACGGTACACCCGTCCTTGATTATTGTTCGTGTCAGAACATGTCACTTTAATATTTGACACCCCTTGCATTCATAATTCTTTTGTTTGAACCTAAGTTGCAAGTTGATGGTTCCACTCGATGGATTTATTGACGAAATTTTCAATACCTACTAAAAGTTTAAAAATTTAATAAACCTCTGAATAACGAGCATATTGAATTAAATTCACTACCAATATAGGTGTTACACTATAGAATATCAAATTTATGAATCAAGCATTGGAGAAAAAAGTTTTGTTATGGGTGGTCCTTCTTTCATTCCACATCAATGTAGCCATTTCGTCCTTTTTTTCATTCCATGTCGCTTGGGTAGTGAACATAATAGTCTCATTTAATGAGGAATCATTAGGGATGTCATTGGTTTTATCTCATTATTACTCTCTATGTCCCCGTTACATACATCATATTTGTCTTGAACACGTAAAATGTTGTGTAGATCATAACAAGCGAGTGCAATCTTCGATTGAGTCTCAATATCATGAAAATGTTGGTGGCGGTGATATGCGGATCTCTTGTTTAATAAATCGATTGTCCTTTCAATGACATTACAAAGAAACAAGTGTTGAAAATTAAACAACTCTTAACTATTCGCGACCGTTGACCTTCCACATCTCGATAGTGGTAGCGTGGTATGGTGAAAGAACCCAAGGACTAAAGAGAATCACACATCAACCAAATAATATTTACCAAGGAAAGTGAAAGTAAATTATTCTAGTAAATGAGTAAAACTGGTTATTAAATATGCCATTGAATAAACATGATCACAAACGTACCATTAGTTTGGCATAGTGATGTTGGATCGTGACTCTTAGTAATCACCTTTCATGCGCAGATCCCTCCCATACAGAAATAAAATATGCGAATTTTATGTCAAGTGTACATACAACAAGCATGTATCTAGATATCATTTTTCTGATTACGACACCTAGGTTGGTTAACTAGGGGAACGTTAGCAAATATGTGTGTGACTTTTATTGCTCCAAAGGCATCCTAGTAAGGTAAATAGATTAAAATAGCATGTAGCCATATTGAAAATAATAATTAAATAATTGATTATATATGGAAACACAACTAAAAGTTATACCCTAACTTTAAAATAATGGTACCAGTTTTTGCCATTGCCATTATCGTTGAGAGAGTTTTCTGGCTTCACATTAATTTCCAGTTCCTTATATTCTAGACATGCCCGCAAAACCCGATGAAAGTAAAAGCTAATAATTTGCTTCCATTTTAAAACGTCCGACATGACCTACAATGTTTTAAAATATAGCAACCTGATCCTTGACCAAAACTGAATGATTATCTTTTAACCCGTACACATGTTATCTTCTGCACAAATGTTGAAAAGTGTCAATGTTCATCTTTAGTGTTATGTAGCAGACTTGTCATTCATACCATAGGTACAGTATAAAGATTAGGTGGGATGGTCATCCCAGTTCATTTGTGTGGCGCTGGGTATATCCAAACTCCTATCATTTGTTAATCGCAAGTGCACGCACTGGTAGGGACCAAAACAACATCAATTGGTGTCGTTGGAGTTGTGATGGTGTGTTTGGAATTTTAAACTTCATTGGACAATTCGATAAACAAATTAGAAAAAAATTGATTATTTGAAATTAAATGATAACCACGTAAATAAATATAAACATAGTACTAATATCATAGTATTAACCATATACCTTTATTTTTTTAGTTTTACCTGCAGAGACTGATTGGAATGACATCTGTGAGGATTGAGTCTAGAAAAAGGATGCATGAAAATAGGAACTTGGTTAGTATATAACACAATTATTATTTATTAGCCAAAAAGATATAATATATATAAAATTAAAGAACCTTTAGTTAGTCAGAATCAAATAATACTGAGTTTAATACCGAGTTGGTCAGAATCACATGACAAACTATACCACTTAATATTGAGTTGTAAATATGCCATATAATATTGAATTTTAATACGAATAAAAAAATTCCAACATTTTTGTTTAACAAGAGTAACCAAAAAAATCCTAAATAGTCCACTCTCGTTAAAGACTTCAAATGACATGTGATGTCGTTCGAACGACGTCTCACTCTCGTTAGAACGACATGGGGATATCGTTAGAATGACCTGTCGACTTAACTTTTTATTTAAGGAGTTGTTCTCTCAAAATTTTGAAATGTGCAGAACCAAAATATAGTTTAGAATAGTTATGTCTTTCTGCATAAGTTTTCTAAGGATTTCAAAGTCTAAAATCATCCTTAGTGCTTAAAAGATTAGGGTTTACATAGCATATGTTATATAGATCTTATTTGCACCATTGGTTTGTTCATCCATATTGAACAAGTTAGTTCGTTGGAGTTCTGCAGTGAAAAAACGGTGAAGGTCGTGTTACAAATCTCAGATGGTTGCCAAAGCTACAATACTGGACATCGAGGCACTCATGGACGTGCGTGCTACGGACGAGTATCGTGGAAGGATTTTTGCATGGTCACTAACGCGACCACAAATGTGTCTAGTGTGCGTGCTATTTAGGCTCAAGTGCAAACCTGTCGCTCAAGTAATAATTTGATAAGTCGGGTATTGATCCTCAAGGAAACAGGAAGAACGAAGTCATAATGACGTTGGAAAGACGAAGGTAACCTAACTTTGACTCTAAAAAGAAAGAAAAGGTGATTTGGATTGTGAAAAACCGACAACTAGATGCAAATATGAAAAGGAGTAACTAATGAAATTATGAATAAATAAAATCCAATTACTCTAATTAACTATACAAGACTCTTATTTTAAACTTATACTCTACGAATTTCTAAGAGTTTCAACCATACAAGACTCTTATTTTACAAGTGGATAAGTCCAAATTTTCGATACCCGAATCGATCTTGTTAAGGTGATTCGGTTCGGTTTGCCTTTTGACAAAGGTTTTTCCCTGAACCGGTTCCGTTCGTTTATTTCCTCTTCGGTTTGATTCCATATTTTCCTGCTTCACAGGAAGTTTTCCCAGGATAGGATCGGTTCATTTTTCTAGACCTTCGGTTCGGTTCCATCTTTTCAGGAACTTTTCCTCCTCATTTTCTCCTTCCTTATGTGCACTGAATACCTGCAAAATAGATAGGAGATACACGAAACTCGGCGTACTAATTAGAAAATATCAATAGCAATGATATGAGATAAATCAACTCTAATTATACTTTGAGGGACGATAAAAGCCTCTAAATTAAGGGGATAAATGGAAAGAATTTATGCCTAATCAAACCCCCTTGACTTAGAACTTTGCTCGTCCCGAACAATGTAAAAGAATCAAAACACGGTCCAACTCTAAAATAGGATAGAATACCTCTTTCGCGGGCGAGCGATTGCATTTAGCGTATGCAACAAGCCTTTAAACCCCTAGGTTACCCTAGTAGGACGAGTTGTGTCTCGTGAGGGTTTGCAGCAAATATACCCACAAAATTCGACTTAAAGAAAACTCAAATACGCAAAAATTGTATAACTCAAACCTTTCTAGAAAATAGTCATCATCAATTCATGTTCAAGAGTCTCAAATCATAGTGCGTGTGTGCGGAGCCAGTTGTTTAACCGCGAATTTTCACCGATTGACCATTACGTTACTTATCCGAAAATTCGTTTTGATTTCAAAATCTCACGGGATGCTCTCACAAATGAATCTCTAGGAAGGGTGGCTATTTTCTTTCGGTATGCGTGATTTATAAGAGTAAATGCATTGGAGCCAAGTTCATGCACACAAATAGAAAGACGGAATTTTATGATAATTGGATCTCACCATCGGGTTGCGGTTATAAGAATTCGGTAAGATTGCCTCTAATTCATATATTTAATCTCTTTTATTATATTTTGTGTTTTAGCTCTCCACGTGGTAACCAATTTCGCATTTTGGACTCGGTTAGGACTTTTTCGGGTTAAATATGGGAAAGGTAGGAAAATCTGGAATTGGAAATTTTCTAATGATGTCCATTTGTGCTTTTCCAGGCTTTTCCTCTCTTTTTTTTCTTATTCTATTTATTTTTATTTTTATTTTCCACTCTTTTCTTTTCTTGCTATTTTTGTTGAGCATTCTTCTATTTTTTCTTAACCCTTTTTATGCACTTTCCGAACTTAATTTCTAGAATTATTAACTTTCACAATTCCGGGCCAATTGGGTTTTTTCGGGTTGTCAAACGAAAGGGAAAATTTTATTCGGCTCAATTTTGGTTTACAAAAGGGATAATTTTTTGCTACTTTTTATGGTCAATATTTTTGGGTGACAATTGAGGGCCTACTTCAATGTCCAAAATACTAATTGCCTTACCATATGCATCTCAAGATTAATTTAATTTAGAGATTTACTTGGCACATTTTTCAAGGCAATATCACACATATATTCTATAACCGGTCAAAGTGAAAGAATTGAGATCCTCGGCGAATTATTAGAACGCTGAAAAGAACATTCAGTTAATAATTAACTCGGATTGATTTATAAATTCTCAATAATGAAAGGTTCGAATCTCACTTTGTTTGTTAATCTCCATATTTATTCGTTAAGCCGTCTACGTTCGCTCAATTTTCATCTTTGGTCAATTTCAGCTTTGTGTATTGTGTTTTTACAATTTGAGACTTTAAACCAAATTTTAATGATATTTTTGAAAATTTTGAATTCCACTTTTTATTTATTTTAAAGAAAAATATTTTTGGATTTTTCAAAATTTTTAATTTTTTTGAAATTTTTGGGCAATTTTTAAAATTTGTGAATTTTTAGAAATACGCACTTGTGACCCCCCCTAACTTAGACTTTTGCATTGACCTCAAGCAAAAAGGACTAAAATCTAACTCAAAGCAAATGAAAAGCGCGAATAAATAAAACGAACAAATAAAACAGAAATGCTAATTTTATAGATACTGAGAACATGTGTTACAAGGGAGAGGGGAGAAACACACAACCAACATTTTTTAACAGCCAATACGACACAACCAACAAAACACAAACAGGAACAGCAGGCATGGGCTTCACTGGGACAGAGGATTAGAGGTTCCGGGTGCGCTGGGGTCATACAGGTCATAGAAGAAGGTTGGAGGGGATCCACCAAAGTTGAGCTCGTACAAGTGAGTTTGGAGATGATGCCTCATGCTCGTATCCCTTCGGTAGGCCTCTTGATCCCGTTGATATTGTGTGAGGAATCCGCCAAACCGGGTTTACATCGCCGAAAGGCGCTATCAAATTCTACACCCGGTGGCTCAAAATTTGAGTCGTCTTCTTCTTCATACTCTTCTTTATCTGTCCCGTCCATCACGACATCTTCAGCCTCGTGCTCGTCAACAGCGATATCCTCATCTTCAGCTTCATTAACCACTTCCCGTGCTGCTCGAAGGGCTGCCCTTTGCTGGGCGCTCCTATTGCTTGATGCTTGCTCAATAGGCTCTGGGAGGCGTGGAGAGGCTCGAGGCGGCTGGATACCGGCATCGACAAGAATGGAGGTGATGAGTTGTGCATATGGGAGGGTCACCGCACCTTTTTGCTCCAGAGCCATATAAAAAATATCGGTGTAGAGTACGCGGGTAAGATTAATAATGAAGTTGGGATCAAAAAGGTGGTAGACGAGGGTGGTTTGGCGAGGGCGCATCGCTGAGTCATTAGAGGTTTGAAGCGGGTTGGTGAAAATTATATGAAATGTAATGCGCTTACTAACTCTTGGAAACATTCCCAACATCTGTCAAAAGACTCATTATCGTGTTGTCGGAAAGCTTGGATTTGAGTTTTGGCAGAGTTGGTTTTGTGATGTGGATAGAATTTTAAGACAAACTTAAACTGCATATCTCTCCATGAAGTGACGGAGTTCGAGAATAGAGACCATAGCCAGGTCTTGGCTTTATTCTTTAAGGAAAAAGGAAAGAGATTTAGGCGAACGACATCTTGCGTGCAAGCTTGATCACTAAATGTGCCACACGCCTCTTCGAACTCACGAATATGCAGGTGTGGTTTATCCGAATCCATGCTATGAAACGTAGGGAGAATCTGTATCATTCCATTGCGAAAGTGGAACCGACCAGCATTATACAGAATTAAAATGCAACCAAGGGTGACAGTCATCTCCGGAAAGAGTAAGTCTTTCATGGGACGATAGGGGAGATCTCCCTCTCTAGTATCGAAACTCGTTGCGTCAGGCATCGCACTTGCGCTCTCTTCAAATGACTCTATGTACTCTCTCGGTGTTCTAGATGTGTGACTCGAAGTTTGATTCAGGGTGTAGCTACTAATAGATTGCTCAGGAGTAGAAATTAGAAACCAGAATTGTGGAATAAGAGGTGTGGGGGGGCTTTCAGAGTTGTATTCAACGATTGGATTTTTATGGATTCTGGTTGGAGTATTGTGAGGAGTCTGAGTATGTTCAGGATTTTTCATTAAAGGCTTTTAAGAGATGAATTTTTATTATAAATTTTTTTTAAAAAAAATCTCTTTTTTTATGTTTTTGGATTTTCTTGATCAAAGTTTTAGATTGACTTGATCTAACCTAAGTCTACCTAAATCACCAGCAACGGTGCTAAAAACTTGACGCGACCACAAATGTATCTACTGTGCGTGCTATTTAGGCTCAAGTGCAAGCATGTCGCTCAAGTAATAATCCGATAAGTCGGGTATCAATTCTTAGGGAAACAGGACGAACGAAGTCGTAATGACGTTGGAAAGACGAAGGTAACCTAACTTTGACTCTAAAAAGAAAGAAAATGTGATTTGGATTGTGAAATAACGACAACTAGATGCAAATATGAAAAGGAGTAACTAATGAAATTATGAATAAATGAAATGCGATCACTTTAATTAACTAAAGGACTAATGACGATTTGACTAAAACTTTAACTATGAAATGAGAAAGATAGATCGGGTTACAATCCCCCACACCCTAGTAATTCACTTCGTTGGATACTAGATTCGAAATTAAAACTTTAGATGAACTCGGTTTTTAATACTCCTAAGTATTACATATATGAGGGATCGTAGTCCGCACAGTATGTAAGCAAAGGACAAATTAAAATTCAGGCTTTAGTACTCCTAAGAATTACATGTATGAGGGATCGTAGCCCTCACAGTATGTAAGCAAAGGATGACTTAAAAAAGTACCGCATTAACTACAATACAATTCACCTAAGATTTTAATTCAAAATTCTATTTTCACTATCGTAAATTACATCGGGTGGGGCTCATGCACCCCGACCCTTGAAAACTTAGTCGGACATATTAAAACTACAAGAAAACATGCATTGAATGAAAGAAGACATTTTTACTAACAACTGAAGGTGAAGAAGAATGAAATTGCTAACTAAAACATTAACTACTGTAATAATGAAAGCAAGAATTGCAATAAAATTACTTGAATTGCAGAACCGGAATAAAAACTAGGGTTTCTTATTGTTCTCTTCTCTAAACTAATTAAAATGCTTCTCTAATGAATTATCAGCCTCCTCTTATGTCTGGGAGGTGTTTTAAACTTATACTCTACGAATTTCTAAGAGTTTCAACCATACAAGACTATTATTTTACAAGTGGATAAGTTCAAATTTTTTCAACCCGAACTGATCTGGTTAAGGTGATTCGGTTCGGTTTGCCTTTTGACAGAAGTTTTTCCCTAAACCAGTTCGGTTCATTTATTTCCTCTTCGGTTCGGTTCCATCTTTTCGTGCTTCACAGGAATTTTTCCCAGGATAGGATCAGTTCATTTTTCCAGACCTTCGGTTCGGTTCCATCTTTTCAGGAACTTTTCCTCCTTGTTTTCTCCTTCCTTGTGTGCACTGAATACTTGCAAAATAGATAGGAGATACACGAAACTCGGCGTACTAATTAGAAAATGTTAATAGTAATGAAAGGAGATAAATCCACTCTAATTACACTTTGCGGAGCGATAACAGCCTCTAAATTGAGGGGATAAATTGGAAGAATTTATGCCTAATCAGTCACTGTAGAGGAGAGATTAAAGAGAAAAAGAGTGTCAAGGCTTGTAGGGTCGAGTTGTTGTGTAAGTATGTATGTGTTCATTTGTAATTACCGTGTCTTAGTGATTGTCTGGATTGGGCCGTTCAAGATTTTTTCCTATAATGGTTTCCTCGTACATCCGGCGTTTTGAACTATACTTTATTTTATTTTCTTTAATCACCTAAATGCATGTTTGGGATTAAACAAGATAAAATGGGGCTTAAGTAAAATTGGTTCACAAACTTGGTGCGTAATTAAAATTAGGAAAAAGATTTTTTGAAAGAATAATTGTTTTCACCTAAAGCACACTTTGAAAAAGGGGCCTACATAACACCTTATATCTTCATCTTTCTCACCGCTCTCTTTGGCCTCATATTTCTTTTTGTTTTTCTCAAAAATGTTTTTATTGGAAGAATTTTCTTTAGAATATTTGAGAAAGTTTTTAAAATTTTAGCAAATAAGGCCAGTCATCTATATCAACCTCACCCTCATAATCAGACTCACAAACTCTCTCTTTGTTCTTTTTCTTAACCTGAGCCTTTAAAGCTACCCCTCTATCCTTAGGCTTAACAGTTTGGGAAAACAAGTCAATTTCATAAGTTTGAAGGTCTCTTATGATCTCCTCTAACCTAAGTGAATCTAACATCCCCAAAGAATTTAAAATAGTGACATTAGGAATAAATCGTTTCGGGAATGCCCTCAAAATATTTTTAACAACTCTCGTCTCGTCAATTTTCTCACCCAAATTAAAACTCGTGTTATCTATGTTCGACAACCCAGCATAAAACTCATCAAAACACTTGGACTCTAACATAGTGATAGTCTCAAACTGGGTGGTCAAATTTTGTAATTTCGACGCCTTAACCGCGTTGGTACCCTCATGTGTCACTGAAGGATATCTCATGCCTCTATTGACATGGTGCACGTTATAATACAGAAAAACTCATCAGGGATGACGGCTTTAGAAATAGTATTAAGGCCTCGGGAGTTATATGTACTCCATTTATAATCATCTTCAGTTCAATCAGGAAGAGGTTTGGGATTGGTGACATTTTCAACGGTAACAGTGGGCGGAGTCCACCTTCTTTCATATACGAGCCAAACTCTTTTATGAATTGGTTTTGTGCGGGCTTTCCAATAGGCATAATTAGTTCCATCAAAGATGGGCATCCGATTATATAAGTTATCCATCGAAAAAAATGCGATTTTTCAAAAATTAAAATTTTTAAAACAATTGATATCACAAAAGAATATTGCGGAAAAAGGATCACTCGATAATTTGGAGTAACTTGCTCTGATACCAATTTGAGAATGCGGAATGTGATACCAATTTTAGATTTCGCAATATTTCAATAGATTAAACTTATTTAATTAGAGTCAATCTTCAAAGAAATCTGAATTAACCCTAAATATGCAACTAGGTGATTGAAAGCATTAAATCAACAATCACGCAAATTTCAGGAAAAATCAAATTAAGAAAAAATTCCTTCAGGGGAAAACAATTTATTTCACTAATGAAATATAAATCGCAACTTACAAACTTACAAGTGAAGCACTACAATGAATTTTTGCAGAAACCCACAAAGATTGCAGCTGTCAGATCAGCAATGGCTCCCTCGAGAATCATAAGAATTGAAACTCCTCCTTCAGCAGTGAATACCCTCGAGTATCCCCAAGTCAGCAGTAGAGATAGCACTCCGAAAGAATAAACTTCGTGAAATAAGTGTTTGGGTTCCAAAGATGATTCACAAAAGTAATTGGGATGTGTTTGTGTGAATCAAAAAGATTTTTAGCCTAAAAAGTGAAAACTTAATTGCAGTAGTTCTGCAGTTTACGTAAACGAAAAGTCTTAATTGAAAAGCTTCACGAAACAGGTATTTATAGGCTAACAAAAAATTTGAGGCGGCGAAGGTGGTTAGAACAACTTCAACATGTCGTTCGAACGACCCAAGAAACGACCTGATAAAAATCATTTCAATACTCTCTCATTTGATCCAAAATCGATCAGGCCATCTAACGACCTATCTAACGACATCAGCATGTTGTTAGAACGATATTTCCATGTCGTTTGAATGACAGGAGCGAATTTTTTTTTAAACTCTGATTACAAGTCTTTCAGAAAATATTTTAAGTTTTAAAAACACCTCAAATTGTTAAAAAAATACCTTTTATAAAAGTATCCCAATACTTAGTAAAAAATCTAAGTAACTCAAAACAAAATTTGTATCAAAGTTTACCTCATGTCGCGTATATGTTAAAGATGCTTGATATTCGGATTCGTCTTCTTGAACGTGTGAACGTGAACTTACTTGACGGTTGTAACAGGATACGATATACTCAATATAAACTAGGGACTATGGAAAATATGACCTTACAGAGAGAGTGACAAGTGTTCTCTTTAATACGAATTTCACTATTTGTATTCCTTTATTCCTTAAGGAATCAATGAAATATAAACCTATTATGATATTAATTCATTATTGTGGAGGCAATTATTATGCAACACAAATAAAATATGAAAGAGGTAACAACCAAGAAAAAGCCGATAAAAGACCAATCACAACAACGGGGATACGTGGTTCAGCAAAGAAGTGCCTACGTCCACGGTGGTTCAGTCAGTGTTATTCCTCTATATTCTGAAGAGTAAGTACAGAGAATACAACTTGTCCTTTGCCCCGGACTTGGGGTTTAATTTATACATGTATGTCTTAGAGTAGTGGGGGTGATAGGTTCCTCTTTATTAGCCATCTCCCTTTCATGGGATCGTGTACCCCCACAACTCCTCTTCATGGCATCGTGGAGTAAATGGATGAATACCAGAAGTGATGGGCCTGGGTTTTGGGCCGCTGAGGATGGGCTACTCGTCCAGGCCTTATGGTGATAAAATCGGGGTACCCACAATTGCCCCTGAATTTGTCGGGCCGTTCTTTATGGGTCCGATGAATTTAGATGATCAGCAATGATGGTTGATTTCTTTGAAAACTGTGAAGTTGCTTTGGCGGCACCCGCTTCGCTATCCGTGCGTTATGATTAGTTTTGAAGGCTTGTTGGAATAAAACACATTTTTTCTTCGTCGTTCCAGTTCTTCCAGCAATCTTCTATCTTTTGAGAACTTTTGAGTTTTGTACCTTCTGTTTTCGGTCTCCACTCTCGTCGCTTCTTCGCCTTTTGATCTGATCTTCTGTCCTGTAAGTCTTTCGTGCCCTTTTTCTTGGGTTTATAGTTTTTCTTGCATTTTTCCAATGGCAAAGATTGGAAATAGGTCGGTAACTGAGTTTAGAAAATTCTATGGTATTCCTGAATGGGTAGAGATTGAGTGTTGTGTCTCGCCGCCTAGGAACGTTAGGGACATAGAGGATGCACATTGGATTCACGTCCTGTTGCTTTCTCAGGGGGGTCTCACCTTTCCCCCTAATGGTTTGTTTCTGCACTTTTTTAGTTATTTTGGTATTGTGCCTGCACAATGTTCGCCCAACGTGTGGAAAATAGTGAATGGTGTGCACAGGATAAATCAGTTGTACGACACGAGGTTAGGGCTTGCCGAGGTCTGTTTTTGTTATTCTTTTTCTCGAACGAGTTCAGGGGTCTTGTACCTTAAGGCCAGGAGCCCTGATAGGGTATTGGTAGTAAATTTACCTGATTCCCATAAGGACTACTGGCAAGAAGGTTTTCTCGCTAGGAACTGGCAATACTCCCCTCAATTTGAAGGGTCGAGGTCCGAGAGGTTCACTATCCCCTTTTATGGGGAAGAATATATAGGTAGATGTTGTATTGTTGTTTCAACCTTTGCTAACTTTGTGATTTTTCTAACTCCTCCTTGCTCTTTCCTTTTCAGCGAAGATAAAGAACTTGGAGCCAGCTCTCAGCGAGGTTCGTATCTCGGAATTGGTGAAAGCTTGGAACATTAGGGAACCTTTGGGTGACGGCGAGCACCCTAGGTCTGCTGCTTTTCTGCTTGAATACAAGAACACAGGCTCCAGCTTCATAGCCCGACCTGTGGAATCTGTTCCGGATTTTGATTCTTCCGAAGAGATTTCAGCTGAGCCCATCCAAGTGGACGAGGAGGAGAGCATCTCGGAGAGCGAGCCTGCAGGTGTTGTGAGTAACTTGGGTGGAGGCAGTGCTGATAGTAGTAGTTCATCGAGTACTACCAGCAGTCCAGGTGAAGAAATGCCTCCCAGGAGGAATCTGATCCGGGATGATGATGATGATGATGATGATGTGCTTCTTTCACAGAGGTCCAAGAAGTCGAAGACTGTCTCCGGGGCCATAGCTACTGGTTCTCGGCCTTCCTCTCAAGAGCAAGAGAAGAAGAAGAGAGAGGAGGAGCAGGCGAGGGAGAGGGAGAAGAAAAGGGAGGAGGAGAGGAAGAAGGTGGAAGAGAGGAAGAGGAGGGAGAAAGAGAAAGAGAAGGAGAGGAGGAAGATGGAGCTGAGGACTAAGACCGTTCAAGCCTTGGTCCCAGTATCTGCTTTGCCTGAGGGGGCTTCGGTGTCCACCTCTCCTCAACTTGCCCCTGCGCTGCTTGAGAGGGCAGTCCTCCCTACAGATCGCGAGAGGGCATTAGGGTCTGATCAACTGGCCTTGCAAGCTAGCCAGAGGCTTGCCTTGGTAAGGTTTCTCTTCTATTTCTCAACTTCTTTTCGTCTGTTTTGATGGTTTCCTCTTTCTGATCTTTCCCTTGTTTTCTGCAGTTTGTGACTGACTTCGCTATGCTCTATCGCTCTCGCGACGAGCTGTTGAGAAGGAACAGCGAGCTAGAGCAGCAGAATTCTACTCTGATGGCCAGGGGTTCTCAGGTGGAGGCCGATCTGAAGGCTGCTGACGCGGCTCGAGCTTCTTCTGCCTTGGCCCTTGCTAATTCTGCTCGCGAGAGAGATAATGCTGTCAAGGAGCTTGGCGAGCTGAGGGAGTCGTATGAACAGGTCTGCTCGAGCAAACTGGATTTTGTGGAGAAGAACAGGGTTCTTGCTGAGCAGCTGGAGATGGAGAAAGCCCAGGCAGCCACTGTTAAAGAAGATTTATACAATTCTGGCTGGGCTACTGCGTATGAAGACGCCGAGGTTCAGATAGGCTATATTAGCCGTCTGAACTTCAAGAAGGGGTGGAACAAGGCCCTTGTGGCTGCAGGGGTGGATGTTGCATCTCCACTCTTCGATGAGCATGATCCAGGGCCAAAGCCGGTAGTGGATGAGGACCCAGCCCCAACTGCTGAAGGCACCTGTCCTGTTTCTCGGGCGACCTCTTCTGATGCTCCCTTGGTCGAGGAGGCAGTGGATACCCCTGCGGAGGGTAATGCCCCTGCTGATGCTAATAAAGACAAGGATCCATCCACCGAGGTTGCTAAGTGATAGGGTTTCTTTGTAATTTTTTCTTTCTTGTTCTGATGTAACCTCGCTTGGTATAAATAAAAAGGCTTCGTTTTTACTTGTGCTGATTTCATTCTTTGCTCTTCTTTTCTCTGTAGTTGGTTGATGTGGATGATTATATTCCTGTTACCTCTCAATTGGGTAGAACTCTGGGTCCTAATGTAAGCCCTGCAGTTCGCCAGGCTTTTGCTAGGCTTTGTAGGTTTGCTAAATCAATGAACAAGAAGTATAAGGATCAGTCCGAGCTGGTGGCTAAATTGAAGGACAGGCTCCAGGAAATGGGGGAGATCGGAGCTTCAGTGCAAGAAGAAATCAGCGAGCTGAGAGTAAAGTTACTGGAGGCCACCGAGATTAATCAGGTCTTGGAGTTTCTTCAGCGGGAGAATGACGACCTGAGGCGTGAGGTCTTGCAGCTTAAGGAGCATTCTCCGAGCACCGCGTCGGCAGTCCTGCAAGGTTCTTCCTCATCGCGAGTTGCTCGGCCATCCCTCCAGCGAGCTGGTAGGAGTACGCGGGATAGGAGTAGGGGAGCTGAGGAGCAGCGTGAGAGGGAGATGGAGGAGCTGCGCGGCGATGTTCAGCGAGCTTACGTAACTGCTGCTGGGCTTCAGAGGGACGTCACCCGACTGCGGCATTTATTTAAGAAGGGCCCTCACCAAGTGTGGACTGATGGCTATGATCAGGGCTGGCTAGATGCTCCCACAAGGTTATCATAGTTCGAGGAGCTTTCCTTTATCAGGGGGTGGTTGAGTGCTCTCAAAGAGTTGCAGGTGCCGAGAAATTCGATGTTGTGGTATCGGTATGAGATGTCTCCCTCTATTCTGATGCCCAATCCATTTAGGCGAGATAACCGATGGATTCCTATCGATGCTATTCCTCGGCGGCTACTGGAGTTGGACACAAGTGAAGTTGTTGAGGAATTCGATCCTGCCCCTGATGATGGGAGGAGAGCTAAGGTTGCTGACTACCTTGCTCGGAGGCTAGCCCCTTCTTGATTTTTGTTTTTTAATAATTGTAAATGCTTTGGGCGAGTCTTTGCCGACTAAACATGTACCATTATTGTTTGTAAATATAAAAGATTAATGGATATATTTGAGTTTTGGGCGTTTTGCCGACTAAACGTGTTTATCCAATCTCTGTTATATTTTTCCAGCTTTACAATCTTTATAGTGTCCGCCCAGTCCAGTATTAAGAATACCATTGTGCTCTCTCTTTACCTTTTAGGTCGTGTCGTCACACTTCCTTAGGTCTAAGAGGGGCAATTGGCGAGGACACACCTGTTTTTGGATGTCTTCATCCGGTCAGGATTTTAACCAAAGTAGGTTTGATGCCTAAGAATGCTCTGTAGGGCTTCATATATTGCCATGGGCAATGCTAAGAGGTCTGTCGTGCTTTCGTGACGATGACCCGAGGAGGGGTGTTCCCCTGCTATGTCAACTATTATACTTGTGATTTGAAAAGGATGTGTAATAAGATATAATTGTTATGCTTTTAGAGAGTAATCAACTGAGAGATTTTTATTGGTGAGTCAAGAAATAAACTGTCTTTTCCCAAAATGAGTACAATAAAAGATCCAACAATAGAACTCCTAAAAGTAGAATTTCTTGAGATTCGCTGCGTTCCATGCTCGTGGGATCTCTCTGCCCTCCATCGTTTTCAAATGATAGGCACCTTGCAGGTCGTCTCTAATTATTTCATATGGTCCTTCCCAGTTTGGGCCCAGTTTACCATCTGATGGCTTCACTGTGTTGCCCAGGACCTTTCTTAGGACATAGTCTCCAATTTCGAACTTCCTTGGATTGACCTTTTTGCTGTAGTGCTTCGCGAGCTGTTGCTGATAATTTGCTAGTTTTACTAGGGCAAGTTCCCTGCGCTCGTCGGCCAAGTCGAGTTCAGCGAGCAAAGCCTGATCGTTCTGGTTCTGCTCGACAAGGTCGGATCTCATTGTAGGCAATCCTGCTTCTAATGGGATGACCGCTTCCATACCATATGCTAGTGAGAATGGCGTCTGACCTGTGGCTCGTCTGGGAGTCGTTCTGTATGCCCATAGGACATTTGGTAGCTCGGTAGTCCATGCGCCTTTTGCTCGTTCTAACCGCTTTTTTAATCCAGCGATCACTGTTTTGTTGGAACCCTCAGCTTGTCCGTTGCTCTGAGGATAAGCTACCGAGCTGAAGTGGTGCCTGATTCCGTGTTGGTCGCAGAAGTCCTGAAAGGGGCCACTTTCGAACTGTGTCCCATTGTCAGTGATGATGGTTCTGGGGATCCCGAATCGAGTGATTATATTTTTCCATATGAATTTCATCATGTCAGCATCTCGGATGTTCGCCATAGGTTCTGTCTCGATCCACTTGGTAAAGTAATCGGTGGCGACCAATAAGTATTTGCGGTTGCCGGCAGCGGTGGGTAGCGGTCCCACGATGTCCATTCCCCACTGGGCAAAAGGCCAAGGGCTGGTCAGGGATTTCAATTCGCTGGCAGGCTGGTGGACCATGGGGGCGTGAAGCTGGCATTTTAGGCATCTGCGGACATATACTGCGGAGTCTCTTTGCATATACGGCCACCAGTAACCTTCTTTCATTACTCGGAAGGCTAGAGATCTTCCTCCGATGTGGCTTCCGCAGATTCCTTCGTGAAGCTCGTGAAGCACTGTCTCGACCTCGCTTGGGTGGACGCATCTAAGGTAGGGGCTGGAGAAAGATCTTTTATACAAGACGCCCCCCGTGGATAAGTGAAAGCGAGCAGCTTTGACTCTTATCTGGTGGGCGGTCCTTTTATCATCTGGGAGCGTTCCGTTCTTCAAATAGCCTCTTAAGGGATCCATCCAGCTAGGGGCTGGTTCCAATTGGAGTATTTGTTTCGCTCTTGTTAGCTCGCAGTTGGGGTGAATGCTCGGGTAGCTAAGGAAATCGATAGGGATGACCCTTTTAAGGCTGGAATCAACTGTCGAGCTCAGGGCTGCCAAGGCGTCAGCGTGGCTGTTCTGCCCCCTGGGAAACTGCTGGATGTTGATTTCTTCAAAGTTTGTCATCAAGTTTCTTACCAACGAGAGGTAGGCTGCCATCCTCTCGTCCTTCGCGTTGTAGTCTCCACTTATCTGATTGGAAACTAGTTGCGAGTCTCCGAATACCTGTAAATGCTTTGCTCCTAGAGTTTGCGCCCTTTGGAGACCTGCAATTAAGGCTTCGTATTCTGCTTCGTTGTTGGAGGCTGCAAATCCCAGCCTAATTCCTTGCTCGAGGATTGCATTTTCGGGAGTGATGAGAACAATTCCTACTCCTGCCCCCTTTGAGTTGGAGGCTCCATCAACGAATAGCTTCCAGTTTTCTCCTGCAGCCTGGCTGTTTTGTTCTGTTGGGTTAGGCTGGTCGAGAGGTTCTTCGCCCGTGAATTAAGCTATGAAGTCAGCGAGGACTTGACCCTTGATAGCTGTCCTTGGTTGAAATTGGATGTCAAACCGGCCGAGCTCGACTGACCATTTAGACGCCTGCCTGACAAATCCGCCTTCCTTAGGACAGCCTTGAGGGGGTGTGATGTAAGGACAACGATCGTATGAGCTTCGAAGTAATGCTTCAGTTTCCTCGAAGACATTACTAGGGCGAATGCGAGCTTTTCCAATGGCAGGTAGCGCTGCTCGGCGTCTAGTAAGGTTTTGCTCGCGTAATAGACTGGGTGCTGGATCCCTGCGACTTCACACATTAGCGCTGAGCTGATAGTGTGGATGGATACAGAGAGGTAGAGGTACAAGGGGTCCGTTTGCTGTGGTATGACAAGCAGTGGTGGGGAGCTTAGGTAGGATTTGAGCTCGCCTAATGCTTGCGAGCAATCTGGGGTCCATTCTATCGTTTTGCTGCCTTTTAAGAGTTGGAAGAAGGGCTTGCATCTCTCGGAGGATTTAGAGATGAAACGATTCAGAGCAGCGAACATTCCAGTGAGCTTCTGTACATCGCGGATTGTGCGGGAAGGTTGCACCCGTTTAATTGCCTCAATCTGGTCCGAATTTGCTTCTATGCCACGCTTGCTGACCAAATACCCAAGGAACTTTCCTGACTGGACACCGAAGGAACACTTGCTCGCGTTGAGTTTCATTCGGTATTTCCTGAGGATTTCGAAGGTACTTGCTAGGTCGGAAAGGTGGTTTTCTTTCTCCTTGCTTTTGACGAGCATGTCGTCGATGTAGACCTCCATTGTGTTTCCCATCTGTTGTTTGAACATTTTAGTAACCAGCCGCTGATAAGTTGCCCCTGCATTTTTAAGCCCAAAAGGCATGACCTTGTAACAGTATAGACCAACCATCGTGATAAACGCCGTTTTATCCTGATCTGGGGCATATAAGGGAATCTGGTGATAGCCTGAGTATGCGTCCAGGAAACTCATTCGCTCGTGAGCTGCGGTGGCGTCTACTAGTTGGTCTATTTTTGGAAGAGGGAAGCTATCCTTTGGGCAGGCTTTGTTGAGGTCAGTGAAGTCTATGCAAACTCTCCATTTACCGTTGCTTTTTGGAACTACCACTGGGTTGGATAACCATTTGGGGAACTGCACCTCCCGTATGGATCCTGCATCCAGCAGTTTTTCGACCTCCTGTTCTATTTCTTTGGCTTTCTCGGGAGCAGTTCGTCTTGCCTTCTGTGCTATCGGCTTGAATGTGGGATTGACGTGCAACTGATGGCAGATCATATTGGGATCGATTCCTGGCAGCTCGTAGGGTTCCCAAGCGAAAACATCTATGTTGCTCCTGAATAAGGTTAACAAATCCTTTTGCTCTTCGTTAGTGAGTGAGGTCCCGATCAGGAAGACTCTGCTGTTGTCGCCTTCCCTGGCAATTACTTCTACCAGGTCTTCTACAACTCGTTCGGAGGGGAGGAGCCTGGTCTCTTCCACTCCGGGCCTTCCATATTTTAATTACTATTTGGAGGGGATTGCACCTTCCTCCATTTTCTCGCTGGTTCGAACGTCTTTTTTATCTGGCTTCGGTCGGATGGCCGCTATGAAGCACTTTCTCGCCATCGCTTGGTCGCCATGTATCTCCATCACTCCCCGCTCGGTGATATATTTGAGTTTCTGGTGGTAGGTCGAGGAGACTGCCTTCATTGCATGAAGCCATCCCCTGCCGAGGATGGCTTGATATGGCGAATCGATGTCGACCACCAAGAATTCGATCATTTTCGAAACACTCCCAGCGAGCACTGGTAGTACTATCTTGCCCAAAGGCATGGTCATTTTTCCAGCGAAGCCGACCAGAGGGACAGTGGTTCCCTTCAGGTCGGCGATGTCCAGCTTCAACTTTCTGAACAGGTCGATGTACATTACTTCGGATGAGCTTCCTTGATCTACGAGCAGCCTATCGATATCAAAGTTGGCTATCCTGAGTGTAATGACTAAGGCATCGTGATGTGGGGTCCTCACTCCCACAAGATCTTCATCCGTGAAGACGATGTGCTTGTTGTAGTTGATGTCCTCTGCTCGACGGCGTTTTCCTGCCTGTGATTTCGCTGGATCAATTTGAAAAGCTTGCATTACTGCTGTCAGCTTCTTTACCTCCATCCGAGCTGAGTTGCCCTGGATTTGCTTAACATCGGATACTCCATGGATTACTACGAATTCGTGTCCGGTGTCGTCTTCTAATACGTTGTCGGGTTTTGCCTCCTTGTGGACAGTCACTCTCTCTACCTTCCTTTCCACAAAGTCATTCAAATGTCCGGATTGGGCCAACTCCTCGAGGTGGGACTTAAGAGCCTTGCAGTGCTCGGTCTTATGTCCTCCCTCTTTGTGGAAGGTGCATCTCAGCGCGTTGTTTCTTTTCGATGGGTCTCCTCCCATTTTTCGGGGCCATTTGACGAACGGCTCATCCTTGATCTTAGCGAGAATTTTGTAAATTGGTTCTTTGAAGACGGTGTTGACTGCCTGGAACGACTTTGCAATGTCAGGACTTCCTCCGTTCTTGGGGCCGTTCTTGCTCCCATTCCTTCCTCCTTTTTTCTGGTTATCAACTTTCTCAGTTCCCTTCGTGGCGAGCTTGGCTCGACCGTTTTCACCTACGTTAAGGCGGGTGACATCTTCCACCTTTGCGTATTTCTCAATCTGGGCCATCAGGTCATCAATGGTGGTTGCTTCCTTCTTTGTCAAGGACTGGTAGAGGAGGGAAGAGCTGGGTAGCCCAATTTTGAATGAAGCCACTGCCACCTCTTCTGCGCAGTCCTCGACTTCGTTGAATAACTCCCAGTACCTTTTCGCGTAGTCTCAGAGTGTTTCCTGAGGAGTTTTCTTCATCGTCAATAGAGCATCCATCCTTTTGGGATGGGAGCTGCTGGTGATGAACCTGGCCGTAAAGAGCTCGGCCAGGGATTTGAAATTTCTGATGGATCGGTGAGGGAGTTTCTCGAACCATTTCTGGGCCACGTCATGAAGGCTCGAGGGGAAAATATGGCACATCAACGCATCTCGGTGATTCCAGAGGGTCATAGCCTGCCGGTACTGCCTAACATGATCAATGGGATCAGTCTTCCCGTCATAAATCTTGAACCTTGGAATAGCAAACTTTTTGGGAGTTTCTTCTTCTTCAATTTCTCTTGTGAAGGGCAATTTCATCTGGGTCTTGAGGGCTCTCCTGGCGAGTTCTCTAGTCGACCTGGTGCCGCGGTGAGCTGGGTGTTGGTCCATTTCTCTGCGGACTAGGTTCCGTATGTTGTCGTCGCTGCGAGCAGGGCTATGATAGTGGCGAGCTTTTCTCAGCTGCTCGCGGAGGTCGTCGTCTGAGTCGCCACCTTCGAACCCTTGATGTTGCCGCCTAGGGATCCTTCCTCGGCTGCGAGATTTGCTCGCCTGAGGGCTAGGAGTGCGATAGGGGCGCCTCCTGGTATCAGGACGTAGTTCTTTTTCCAGTTTTTCCAGTCTTCTTTTCAGGCGAGCATTCTCAGCCTCATACTTGCGAGAAGACTCCCTCTGCTCGTGGAGCCTTGCTTCGTACGCATCGATCAATCTGGATATCTGAGTGGACCTTGCTGGTCCTTGACTTTCTTCTGAGGCTGGCCTTTCTAAGCGAGCCCCTTGATCGGAGCGTCGGACTTCAAACCTAATCCTGTGAGGAGCGGGTGGCTCCTGAATGTCTCCTGCTTGAGGAGCATTGCTGCTGTGACCAGACATCTTAGATTTTTTCTTGGTGTGGGCTCTTCTTAAGGAAAGATAAACGTTTCCCACAGACGACGCCAATTGTGGAGGCAATTATTATGCAACACAAATAAAATATGAAAGAGGTAACAACCAAGAAAAAGCCGATAAAAGACCAATCACAACAACGGGGATACGTGGTTCAGCAAAGAAGTGCCTACGTCCACGGTGGTTCAGTCAGTGTTATTCCTCTATATTCTGAAGAGTAAGTACAGAGAATACAACTTGTCCTTTGCCCTGGACTTAGGGTTTAATTTATACATGTATGTCTTAGAGTAATGGGGGTGATAGGTTCCTCTTTATTAGCCATCTCCCTTTCATGGGATCGTGTACCCCCACAACTCCTCTTCATGGCATCGTGGAGTAAATGGATGAATACCAGAAGTGATGGGCTTGGGTTTTGGGCCGCTGAGGATGGGCTACTCGTCCAGGCCTTATGGTGATAAAATCGGGGTACCCACAATTATCATATAAGACTAAGTATAAACTCGCGTGATGTTCCAGTTAGACTATTGTGATAATCATTTACCAAAATTCACCCTTATACCTTAGCAAATTGTGATGGTGTTTGTGTTCTGCATTAACTAAAAAAATCATAAACTTGTCCTAGATAGATTAATAACATATAAAAGGTGAAAAAAATTAAATCCACATGAGAAAAATTCGAGCTTCCTGGGGAAAAAATGTCAAGAAAGTTGATATAGGTTTTCGGCATTAAACCCAAAAGCCAATATATAACCAGAAAACAATATGATTATAGATTGAGATGAAGAAAATGGGAAGTTGATTTTGGGTCAAAAGGACCTTTTGATATCAGAATCACAAAAGAAAATGAACCTCGAGAAATTGATAAAGGTAGAGAAAGAGAGAGAAGAGAGGGGGGCTTGGAAGGGTATCGTGGATAGGGTAATTATGCGTGAGAGATACTTTTTTAAGGGAACTCAAAAGAATTAATGGGTTTCAGAGAAGAGAGAGGAATGAAAATAATTGAAAATGATTGACACGTGAAGTAACTAGGTTTGTTTGAGGAGTAAATGGTTGTAAAGAATTCCTTCCCAGAGGTTGAATTAGTAGCTTTCGTGAGCAAGTTTATCTATTTAATTAGCAACTTCTGTTAGAGAACAAAATCGTCCACTATAAGAGATCTTCTTGGAGTCTTTGAGAGAATATATTTCGTGTCGAACTTTGAGTACGCATAGAATCACCAATTTATCTGGATTTTTTCCCCTTTTAATCCATGATTAATTGTTCGTATACCTTTATGTTAATTGGTCGCATCTTTAATCTACCAGCTTAGTCAGTTGTTTCATCTTATGGATGATCGATGATGTCCCTTTTCAAGGTAATAAGAATAACAAGCTGACTCAAAAAGTCAATAACTAAGCATTTAAACTTCCCATTTATGTAGATCAAAATAAAATTAAAAGTCGTACCAGTCCTCCATAAATCAAATTATAATATCAAATATATAAATAATTTCAATAAAGTCACAGTATCACGTATTGTACATAGTTATCTTCAAGTCAAATGCACTATTTATGCATTATGATACAAAACTCCCAAAAGGGCTGGAACCCATTATCAGTTATCTAATAACGTAACAATTTAAATTTTATGTGGCAATTAATAAACCATTCAAGCATTGGGATCCTCTTCCACACTTCTTACATAACCCAATGGAGGGTACTGATGCTTATAATAATAGGGCGGGTAGACCACGACCTTTGGGGGGGTCATCTTTCTTTATCATCAGTATTTTTGAACTCTTCTTTTTTGGGCTCGTCTTTCTTCTTTTCTGGCTCTTTTGCTAACCTAACACTCACTATATCCCTATGACAGAGTTTTCTCGTTTTCTCACTATTATCACTGCATCCATGTTCTCTATCAGTGCTAATTTCTTGTCTTTTATGTCCATCACAATTGAATTAACCCCTGGAATGAAAAACATCTCATTAACTTGATTTTTTTTAATTCCAGGATCCGAGATCTCTAGGTAAAAATTGTTGGCTGCTAAGTGTTTAGAATTATACCTGTGAGGCCAGAGACTATTTTCATAGCTTTTTGCTTGGCTTTGTCGTCGTATAACTCCAATTTCAACACCACTTGTTTCCATCAACCAAAATGGTAAGAAAAAAAAAAACAAAAGATTATTAGATTATAATCAAACTAAGCATCAATCAATTAATTTAATCATGATATAACAAGTGAAATTCACATGAAAACTGAAAGTCATAATCAATTACTGAGCTCCGACAATTAAGAATAAGCACACATAAACATACATTGTAAATATATGAATCGGAGCCATATAATGGACGGTTTAATTCGGGTACGAGATTTATTGAGTTCTTCTAATTAAAATACTCGTATGGGTAATACAACCTTACCTCATATGTTTCATTTTAAAAGTCAACGAATCTCATACAAGTACGGGTTTAACCAAATCTAGCAATCATCTTTTTCATTTTAAAATGAACAACACCTGTATGGGTTTTACCTAATCCCAACTACCATAAACCCATTTTAAAAGGATATCCCAACATGGGTTTTAAAATAGAGTGGTACAAGATAAAGATCTCACATTCAAGTGCTTGCTTGAAAAGAGGGAGAGGCTTTATATTTTTATATTGGTCTCATATAAAGGAATATTAAAAAATAATGTGGAAGCAGAAACGAAGAGGCAAATAAGTGAAAGGGGAAAAAAAGAGAAAATCTATTTGTTGTGCCATGTGGACAACCTAAATAAAGGAAACCTTTAATTCTTGTATATCGTTTTATAATAGATAAAATATATAATTAAAACGATCTCTTTTAATGAAATGCATCATTTACTTTCTTTACCCTTTAGAATGATTTAATTATTTCTCTAGCTCGTACTTTACTCTTCGTCCTTGTTCATAGTAGTTAAATATTATTGAATCAAAACATGAAGCCACCATAAGATATTCAAAGAATATCAGACACAATTGTTGCTTTCAACGGTATCACTTTCGGATATATAGTATTCTTTCATGTATTGGATAATTTTATGTACTTCAAAACTTATGGCATGGTGGATAGTTCATATATTGTTTCTCTCCACTTCTGATTTGTTGTTAAGGATTAATAAAGGGACTGAACGCCTATCAAATGAGAAAAATGAAATACAATTATGTGCTAAAGATTATTAGAATACGAGAAATCCATAATTGATTGTGTCAGATTTATTAGGGCGGTAATGGAATTTTTAATAACTTCAAATTTTGGTAATAAAATTGCTTAAAGTACAACTATGCTATATTGTAAATATCATGCGTACTCACTACGTATTTTACATATGCTTAAAAATAGTCTTGAAGATTTTATAAAGTACTATTATATATATATATATATATATATATATATATATATATATATATATATATATATATATATATATATATATATATATATATATATATATTTTTAGGGACTATTCCCACAATCCTTTTAGCTTTCCCCTTACTTTTTATTGTTGCAAGACAAAAAATACTCCATTTTTCACAATCTTTTATCATGAATTACCCCACATAAAATACCACTTTTTTTTAAAAAAAAATTATATAAAAACTATCTTTTTATTAGAAAAATGACAAGTTTTTAGGCAAAAAAATGTTTTCTATACATCATTTAATAGAAGTGAGTCCACATCAGTGCAACAAACCACATCAATTTTTTTTTCACAAAAACTGTACAAGTTTTTAAAACTAATTTATAAAAAAACATTCATACATTGTTTTCTATAAATATTTATAAAAACAATTGTTTTTAAAAAAAAATTATAAAGGAAACAATTTCTTAACGTTTAAAACAGCTTGTTACATAAAAAAAATAAAATTGTTTTTTTTAACAATTTTTTTTTTAAAAACGACTTTCTATGTCTTAGAAACAACTTTTTATAAATGGGTGACATTCCCATAACTCCCTATTTTGGGATTAACAAATCTTTCATTTCTCTAGGTTTATGTAGTAGCATGAAAGAAAGCATAATAAAACTTTAGAAAAAAAAAACTCTAAAATGTAAAATACTAATATTTTTTTCATTAAGAAATTAAACACACAAAACACTCTTAAAGTTGTAAAAAAAGAAAAATCACAAAAATTAAAGTTTCTCTAAAACGTAAAGAGTTGTTTTAGAAAAGACTTTAAAAAAACAATTTTTTTTATATAACAAACTGTTTTAACCGTTAAGAAACTATTTTCTTTATAAAAAAAAAATTTAAAACAACCTTTTTCCTAGTTTTTATATATATTTATAAAAAACAATGTAAGAATGTTTTTTCATAAATTAGTTATTAAAAACTTGTACAGTTTTTGTGGGAAAAAAAATGTTGTGATTTGTGATGCTGGCACACGCCCACATCTATTAAATGATGTATAGAATATATTTTTTTCCTTTTTTGGAATAAAATATTTTTTGTAAAAAAACTTGGTCCTTTTTTTATTATAAAAAAGACTATTTTTATACAGAAAACACTTTTTGTTTTTAATAAACAGTTTTTTTTTATAAAACACATTTTTTATAAAACAAACAATTTTTAATACATATCTTTTTATTACAAAAAATATTACAAAACTGTTTTTTTAATAATTAAAGCAGTTTACAATACTGTATTTCATGTTCCTAATTAGATTTTTTTAATTAGGTACATAGATGGCAAAAAAAATTGTACAAAAATATATTTGACTTTGTAATACACTACTAACAAAGTAATATTTTATGTTGGATAATTAATGATAAAAGATGATGAAAAATTAGGATTTTTTTGTCTTGAAATAATAAAAAATGTTGGGAAAGCTAAAAGGGGTGTGAAAATAGCCCCTTCCTACTTTTTTCTAACTATAAAAAATTTAATAAAAGCCTACTATATAATATTGTAATCTTTTTTATCAAATAATGAAATCAACCCTCCCTAATGAATGTAAGCAAATATAATTTTGTAATCACAGTTGATTGACTTCTTTATATTTTCGTCATCTTGCATATATTTCCTTTTTGATTGGGTAAGGTGCCACTAGTGCACAACAAAACTATAAGCATGAAAACTAAAGGAACAAAACAACGTACAGAACTCCAAACAAACGCTAAAGGACCACATAGATTTATGCTTTTTTTCAATTTTTTCATGTTTTACTTTCATTTTAGGATTTTTTTATACTTTATTACATTACTAATTCTTGATTTTAGCTTTTACTGAAAAATTAGACTTTGCCCAAAATCGTCAAAAAAACTGTCAACTTTAACTGCCACGTCCAACCAAAACAATTAAATATTAAAAAATAGAAAGAAAATCAATTTTAAACCCAAAATAATTCAAAAACTAAAATTCTCCCCCACCCACACCCACCACACAATATAAAAACCAACCCCACTCCCCTCCCATGCAACCCCCACTTCCATCTTCTCCGGCACCATACCAACCACCAAACAACTTGATCACTACCTATGAAGCACGGACTCGACACGTAATACGTGACACGTGATTTTTTCAAAAACAAGAATATGCATAATATATATATATATAAAGTCTCCTGTTATGGTGAAGAGCCCGATACATACTATTTTTTTAAAATATTAAAAAAATAAATTTTTTGATGAAACTTCATGAATATGGTATTCACGGTGAGAAGATCATCTACAATATTTTTCATCAAAAAATTCAATAAAAAAAACCGTTGAGACGAAGTGATATGCAAAAAAAATGGTATAAATATGCATTATCGACCGTTGAAATGTTGGGTCGGCACCAGTCACTTGATTGATTGAATTTTTTTATAAAACTTCATGGATATAATCTTCTCACGGTCGAGATCATATCCATAAAGTTTCATCAAAAAATTAAATCAAAAAGTGGATGAGATGATCGTCAACATTTTAACGGTCAAAAATGCATATTTATATCCTCTTTTTACATATCACCTCATCTAAACGATTTTTTATGAAATTTTTTTATGAAAAAAATTAGAGATGATCTTCTCACCGTAGAGATCATATCCATGAAGTTTCACCAAAAAATTCATTTTTTTACTATTTTAAAAAAATGGAATGTACCCGAACTGCACCATATGGAGTCCTTACAGAAGGGAACATATATATATATATATATATATATATATATATATATATATATATATAGAGAGAGAGAGAGAGAGAGAGAGAGAGAGAGAGAGAGAGAGAGAGGATATCATGAGGACCTCTGTTTGCATACGCTGGCGCGGACCAATTTTGATAAAATAGTAAAAAAAAAAAATTGGACTAATTTTTTTTTACAGTTTTCAAAAGATTTTCGTAGGACCATAGAAAAAAATCATATCAAAATGAATTTTTTTACTATTCTAAAAAAATCAATCAGACTTTGTTAGTTTTTAACAACTTAAAAATTGACAAAATTTGACCGATTTTTTTAAAATAGTAAAAAAAATATTTTTGAATTAATTATTTTTTATGGTCCTAATAAAATGTTTAAAACCATTAAAAAAATCAAAAAAATCACCCCAAAAATAATTTTTTACTATTTTAAGAAAATGATCCTCATTCGATCTTCAAACTGGGATCTCACTTGATCCTTTCCTTTTATATATTAAAGAAATAAAACAGATTTGTTACCATTAAATACTTTGTTATAGCATTTTTAACAAGAAATTAAGAAAATGAACTATAAAATACCTTTCCCAATTGTTGTGCGAGAAGGCGGAGCGAAAAAAGTGAGGAAAAAAACTAGTGTTTTGGGGGTTCGTAAGCCAGACATAAAAGTTTTTGGGTTTTTCGAACTGTGTTCTTTTTATACTATGCAATGGTAAGTTGGTAATATCTTGCAGTGGTAATTGGTAATTAATATTTTTTTTGTTTTCTTTTTATGTTATTTAATCAATGTTTAAGTTATTATATTTTTTGCCACGTTAAATTGTAAAACTAACCCCGTATGTCCTAATTTACGTATCCAGAGCGTGTCCTCGGCGTGCCCGACCAAAAAAAATAACACCAGGACGCGCGTGTCCACAGCGTATCGAAACGTGTCGCGTGTCCTACTCGAATCAAAGCCGACTCATTGTTTTCGAGAGTGTCTGTACTTCATAAATCACAACCACTCAAACCCACCCCGATCCAGCCCGCAACCACCAATCCGCCGCTCATTCACCACCACACCAAAATCTAAATCAACAAAAAATAAATCACAATAGACACACACATACAACAATTGAAACTGTATTTGCAGAAATTTGAACAAATAAGGAACCTATTTTCATAAATTTAAAGAACTGAAACCCTATTTTCACATATCTTATCCATTTTGCTTAATGTTTTCGTCAGTTCTCTTTGTTGGAAAAGTAAGGGGAGGGAATGAGGTCAGCTGTGGCCGTCAGAAAGGGAGGGGCTGAAGAGGGTGGTGGTTGGTGTGTGGGTAGCGGGCATTGTTGTTTAAGGCGCAAGGCGCACCCAAGCTCAAAGGTGTGTCTGGAGCCTAGGCGCAAGGCGAGGCGAGCGCCTGATTGCAGCTAGGCGCACTTTTTTTTCTTTTTTTTTAAATTAAAGCAATATATTGATGTTATAATAATATCATGACATCAATGATAAACTTAATGGCATAATTAAGATTCCAAATATATAACATATTATCATGTAAAGCTAAACTTTAACCAATAAACGTAAAAGGGAACAATACAAAAACTAATTTAAATCCAGTAAACAATATGAAATATACTATAAAAATAGTAATTAAATTGCAAAACAAATAGTTAAATGGTTAAATTGCAAAACAGTAATTAATTAAATTGCAAAACAAAGAAAAATCAATCTTTTTTTTCTTTTTATTTCAACTGATATTTTTTCTTTCTTTTTACAAAAAACAGTAGTTAATTAAATTGCAAAACAATTTTAAAATAAAATAAAAAAAGTCGGTCTTTGTTCTTTCTTTTTATTTCAACTGATATTTTTTGAACTGATATTTTTTTTTACTAAAAACAATAAAACAAGTCAGAAAATGGAAGGAAAAACAGGGAGGAAAGGGAAAAAAGTTGTCGAAAACAAGATAAAATGAAGGAAAAAAAATAAAAGAAAAAAAAAAGACTGACAGAAAAAAGAGATGGGCCGGAAAAAGGAAAGAAAAAAGAAAGAACAGAAAGCAGGAAAAAAGAAAACAAAGCAGAAAAGAAAAGAAAAAAGTTACCTGTTAAGATCCGTCGGAGAAAACTAGGAGCTGCCGAAGAAGAAATAAGAGTCGCCCGGTGAAGGAGAGAAGAGACTAGCTGTCGGAATACAGAGGGAAGAGTTTTGAGGGTTTTCTCAGACTAGGGTTCTTTTTTTTTATTTGTTTTGTTACAAAATAAGAGTTTGGTTTGTTTTGTTAAAAAAAAAGTGCGGTTATGTTTTACAAATAAAAGAACCGGACTTTTACCAAAACAAATATACCAAGATACGTGTTAAAAAAAATAAAAATGGAAAAGCGCCCCTGGGCGAGCGCCCGGAGCTTAATTGTGCCTAGCTCCTTCGTCCAATAGGCGTGCGCCTCTCTCAACTCGCCTCGCCTGACCCCTCTTAAGGCGCCTGCCATGCGCCTGTGTGCGCCTAGAACCTAGGCGCGCTTTTGACAACTATGGTAGAGGGGAGGGCATTCATGTTTCCGATGGGTGTTTTGAATGGTGGGGGCGGGTGGGAAGGGCGAGGGGTTCTCTCCGTGGTGATGGTGGTTTTGGTATGTGTCCATGTATGTGTGGTTATAGGGAGGGAGATATTTGGTTTTTGAATTATTTTTAGATTAAAATTTTATTTCATTTTTATTTTTTATTTTTTATTTTTTATTTTATTTTTTTATTTTTTTTTTGTTAGATTTGGATATTATTTTAAACTGAACTGACACATGGCAATAAACGTTAATAGATTTTTTGACGATTTTGGGCAGAGTCTAATCTTTCAATACAGTGTATTGAGGTCAAAAAGTGTGAAATAGTAAAAAAAAAAAAAAAAACTTTATTCTATTAGTATAGTTACTGCTATTACAATTAGTAAGATGTAAGCCCGATGTTATAAAGGAATAGGACTAGGACTTCCTTTTTAGTCAATTTTCAGTGTTGCCCTGGGCACAGTTCCCAAGGCTATATAAACTCTCTGTACTCTACATTATTAGACATTATATTTTGGAAAATGCTAGAAAGACTAAGTTTGTGGACACATTTCATAGACATACTGCACTAAAAGCTTATACCTTATTGTTTTGGGCCCCGTCAGGGCATCCACTAATGCATTAAAAACTTGTATATATTTTTGTCTTATTCTCGGATCCATGAAATGTGTCCACGAACCGGGCTCCCATACTCTTATATTTTACTAAGAGGAGAGCTTTTTCTAATTTTGAGCTGGCTCTTGGGTGCCTTTTGTCAAGTTACATCAAATTAAGTGGAAAAAAAAATCTTAAGTAAACTATGAATTTCAGTTTCAAGAGGTACAAGTGTCCAACATGGTCACTAAAGCTAATAGCTGGGTGTTTAAACTTTCAAAAATCAGTTCCCCCTTAAGATAGAAGCAGGAACGAGTTGCTATTTTCTCCATGACACCAGGGGAGAATGATAACCCTAACAAATATGCCAAGTACACTAACCTTCCCCTCTGATGTCAAGAACAAAACTCAGAAGCTATCTTCATCCCAAATTAGGAACCACAAATTCTTCTTTCTTTTTTTCAAGTCCCAAATTAAAATATCATTATAACCAAGTTCCATAATATTTGCGCAAGTTTTAATTTGACCAATAATTCTGTGGGGAAAAAAAATTGTTCAAATGCGGACTTCTTGATTTGGGACAGAGGAAGTACATGAAAGTTAGTCATTAGGCTAGATGAAAGGAAACCTAGCTGAACCAATTTATAATTTACACCAATACCTTTGCACTTTACAAGGAAATAATTAAACAAAGATATAGAAGGCACTTTACAAGGAAAAAATTAAACAAAGATATAAAAGGCACCTAGACTACAAATCAAATATAACACGTCAATTTTGACATAATTCTAAGCATTCCCCTTCATGAGGGCGCCATGATATGAACATAATTATCCAAGCACTCTGCAATCTGAAAAATGGAGATGACGGTATTTATTTTTTCATGGCAAACCCCAGATTCTCATTTTGTTGAGATATTCTGTAGGAAAATAGAGATACCCACTAAAATGGTTTTGAAAAGACAGTAACAGTCTAGACAGGTTATATGGAAGAATTATGTAGCTTATATATAGAGATATAAATATATATTCTTCATTTTATACATGGTACTCTTCACATAAAATTAGAAACTATATAAATCTTTATGAATATTTTTGTAAGACTGGAAGTGGGCAAGGCATGTTTAACACGTGTCGTACAATCTGATATTAATGGCACTTTTCTTAAACTGTTCTATTGGGCAAGACATGCGATACATTAGAACCACTTCAAATTCTCAGTTTTCAGAGAGTCATTACAGAACATGCATATTTCAAATTATAGGACACAACATATTTTCATAACCATGTAGGCTATATATTTCTCAACATTATTTCCTACACATACCTCGGCCTCCAATATCTACCAGCAACATGGATCTAAAATAATAATACATACTAACTACTATTAATTTATACTGACGAGTATACTAGCTATGGACAACCTCAACTGACCCCGTTTCCAACCAGCTCTTTCCCATCACAACTGGGTAGGGTTCCCCCAGCCTAATTACGCTATGCATCGGAAAATGCCAAACCCTCATTATCACAACACATACAACACTAAAACCTCTTCTGGTCCTGAAAGTAGCTCTAGAGAAATCAGGCAGTGAGTTGACATAACTCACAGTCAATCAGACACCTAGGATACCTTACCAGTAACCTATTAATCCTTATGCCTCAAGGAAATGTTTACCAATAAGCACTGTCTGGGTGACCACCAAATCTCATCATCAAGATTTTGCTGTCACTATAGAAGTGTCTGAAGTGCATTAAAGTTGGATGCCAATCAGGCTCACATATATGCCAATCGACACCCATGGAATTACATAAAACTGGATTCCCCTTCTATTATACCAATCCATAGCAGCACAACCCATGGAATTACATAATGAGATGCTATGCAACTTTACCACTTTTCTTATACTAAGCACAATGTTCAAAATTGTGTTTGAGGCTATAGCCTCAAGGCGCGTCCCATAGCGAGGCTATTGACTGCCAAGTCTATGCTATAGTATCAAGGGTATTTTGTGAAACCATCGCTTCAAATGTAAGGCGCACGGCTTAAATTTATTGATGAAACCCTATTTTTAAACGCTAGAAACATGAAACCTCGTTCTCCTGACATATCACGCAGCTCTAATTCCTCTTTTCTATTGCAGAACCCTTGCCATTGCAGCTGTTCCAACACGTTCGTCTCTCTCTCTCTCTCTCTCTCTCTCTCTCTCTCTCTCTCTACACACACACACACACACATATATATATACACACAATACTGTTATTGTGCATATCAGTCCGCATTTTAAGAGTGCGGACCGGACATGCGTCACCTGGCGGTGAGCCCAGAAGAGAGAGAGACTGGTATGCACAAGGCGGCACTGTGTGTATATATATATATGTATATATATATACATTTCATCTCTCTATCTGACGTAAACCACCCGTCAAAGGCTCCTAAAATTATCTAACACACTTTTAGAAGAGAGAAACACTCTTTTCTATTTCAAAATTCAAGTACCTCAAATGAGGCTACAAGGGAGTATTTAAGAGGAATGAGTAGCTTAGGCCCTAATTACAAAAATGTCATTACTCCTCTTTATCTCTACAATACAAAAATAAAAGTAAATATAAATAACAAAAATAAAGAAAATAACAAAATAAAATAAAATGACTAATAAAGCCATAAAAATGAACCATTTCCATCACTCTCCCCGACTTCGAAAAGCTCGTCCTCGAGCGTAGGAGATGAACGATAAGAAAGCAACGCAACCATCAAAGAGCTCCTCACTAGGAAGAAGAGCCATCCTCGAGAACGCCCCTTGTACCGGCTTGCCGTAAATCCCGGGAGAATAGGAACACAATCCAAATGTGGCCGACCAACAAAATCGCGACCCGAGATTCCCGCATAAACCTCCTTAATGCTACGTCGCGATAAATTTCCTCCGAGCGCCGATCAAAAGCTAACACGAATGGGTCCACATACCCACCACCAAACATATCACCTCCAATAACCAAATCAACCCAAAGAAAGATAACTTCCGATCCAACCTCAACAAAATTATCATCCCCTCTCTCAAAGATTTAAAAAAATCTCCCAAATCAAAAGTTCCCGGATGCAAAATTGCATGCGAATCGGCCATCCATCCATATCAAAAATGTCAAAAAAATCACCAATACTCAATCCAATTTCATCGTTTATATCTTTCTTGCAATCAACCGGCTTGGGAGGGGATTTTTTTATCGTTGATTTGACCCAATTGGGTGAATGAGGGTGGAAGAATGATTGGGTGGGGCAATCAACCTTGGACTAGCCGCCGGTAATCTTGAATTGACTCTCCAGAGTTATTCGGGGAGAACACGTAATTTTTTTTATGATTGGGTTTGAAAAATGGGTGGTGGGTTAAGGGATTCGGGTTGGGGGTGAAGGAATTTTGTAGGGTTGGAGGATAGGGTTTGTAAATTGTGGATTGGATTGTAAAATGGTAGGTGAAACCCTAAAAGTGGGTTGTCTTGAATCTTGAATGGAGGATTTATGGAATTGATTTGGGTTTGGGGGGAAATTAGGGTTCAAAATTTGGGTTTTCGGGGTGGTGGGTTTAGTGAAGAGGGGGTAAGGCAGGGGTTGTGTGTAGAGATTTCTAGGGTTAGGGTTAGGGTTTTGGAAATGGGTATAGATTTGTTGTTGTGATTGTACCCACTCTCTTGTTCGTTTTTGAATCTCCTCTTTTATTTGTTTAGATTTCTTGGGAGCCATTGAGGAGTAGTGCACAAATTTGATACAAAATACACCGATACACTAACACCAATGTGGAAGTTTACCCGCTCTGATACCAATTTAACGTAAACCACCCGTCAAAAGGCTTCTAAAATTATCAAACATGCACTTTTAGAGAGAAAAACAGTATTTTCTATTTCGAAATTCAAGTCTACCTTAAATGACGCTACAAGGAGATATTTAAAGGGGAGGAGTAGCTTAGGCCCTAATTACAAAAATGTCATTACTACTCCTATTTTTAAACGCTAGAAACATGAAACCTCATTCTCCTGACATATCACGCAGCTCTCATTCGTCTTTTCTGTTGCGAAACCCTTGCCATTGCAACTGTTCCAACACATTCGTCTTTCTCTCTCTACACACACACACATAAATATATATATCATCTCTCTATCTGACGTAAACCACCCGTTAAAAGGCTCCTAAAATTATCTAACACATTTTTAGAGAGAGAAACACTCTTCTATTTCAAAATTCAAATCTACCTCAAATGAGGCTACAAGGGAGTATCGAAAAGGACGGAGTAGCTTAGGCCCTAATAACAAAAAATCATTACTCATCCTTACCTCTATATACAATACAAAAATAAAGGAAAATACAAATCATCAAAATAAAGAAAATAACAAAAGAAAATCAAATGACTAACAAAGACATAAAAATGAACCATTTCCATCACTCTCCCATGCTTCGAAAAGCTCGTCCTCGAGCGTAGGAAATGAGCGATAAGAAAGCAACCCAACCATCAAATAGCTCCTCACTAGGAAGAAGAGCCGTCCTCGGGAACTCACCTTGTACCGGCTTCCCATAAATCCCGGGAGAATAGGAACACAATCCAAATGTGGCCGACCAACAAAATCGCGACCCAAGATTCCCGCGATGAACCTCCTTAATGCTACGCCGCGGAGAATTTTCTCCTCGCACCAATCAAAAGCTACCACGAATGAGTCCACATACCCATCACCAAACACATCACCTCCAATATCCAAACCAACCCAAAGGGAGATAACCTCCAATCCAAACAAAATTATCATCCTCTCGTAAAGATTGAAAAAAAATCTCCCAAATCAAATGTTTCCGACTGCGAAATTGGGTGCGAGCCACCCATCCATCCGTATCAAAAATGTCAAAAAATCCCCAACACTCAATCGAATTTCATTGTTTCTATCTTTCTTGCAACCAACCAGCTTGGGAGGGGATTTTTTATCGTTGATTTGACCCAATTGGGTGAATGAGGGTGGAAGAATGATTGGGTGGAGCAATCAATCTTGGACTAGCCGCCAGTAATCTTGAATTGAGTCTCCAGATTTAATTGGGGAGAACATGTTATTTTTTTGATGATTGGGGTTTGAAAAATGGGTGGTGGGTTGGGGGATTCGGGTTGGGGGTGGAGGAATTTTGTAGGGTTAAAGCCTAGGCTTTGCAAATTGTGGATTGGATTGTAAAATGGTAGGTGAAACCCTAGAAGTGGGTTATCTTGGATCTTGAATGGAGGGTTTATGAAATGGATTTGCGTTTGGGGGGAAATTAGGGTTCAAAATTTGAGTTTTCGGGGTGGTGGGTTTTGTGTAGAGGGTGGGGCATGGCAGGGGTTGTGTGTAGAGATTTCTAGGGTTAGGGTTAGGGTTTTGGAAATGGGTATAAATTTGTTATTTTGATTGTACCCACTCTACTCTCTTGTTCATTTTTGAATCTCCTCTTTTAGTTGTTTGGATTTCTTGGGAGCCATTGAAGAGTAGTGTACGAATTTGATACAAAATACACCGATACACTAACACTAATGTGGAGTTTTACCCGCTCTGATACCAATTTGACGTAAACCACCCGTCAAAAGGCTCCTAAAATTATCTAATACACACTTTTAGAGAGAAACATTTTTTTCTATTTCAAAATTCAAGTTTACCTCAAATGAGGCTACATGGGGATATTTAAACGAAAGGAGTAACTTAAGCTCTAAGCGTAGGCCCTAATTACAAAAATGTCATTACTACTCCTTACCTCTAAATACAATACAAAAATTAAAGAAAATAACAAAAGAAAATAAAATGACTAATAAAGCCTTAAAAATGAACCATTTCCATCAATATCTCTCTTTCTTTCTCTCTCTTGTCCCAGTATCGCAAAGCCATATTCCCTCCCTCTTTGTTTCCTAGATTCGAAACCACTTGTATATTACTTCCAAACCCCATTTTATGTTCCACTCCACATCAGTTGTATTTTTGTTCCAGCTACTTATTTTGTGTTCGTTTTATTTTTTTGTGTTAGTTTAATAATAATAATATTATTCTTATTATTATTATTATTATTATTATTATTATTATTATTATTGTTATTATTATTATTATTAAACTTGGTCATTTGTTTCTGTTTTGTAGTGATTTGGTGATATGGGTAGAAAAGATTAGGATTGGAAATATGAGTTTAGGAAATTAGTAAAGCTTGTGTATGTTCAATGTAATGTTCAATGAAAAATTGGCTAAAAAATCTTCTTATGGGAAACCATGGTAAGGTTGAGCCATATACACACGTGCCAAATGAAGTTAACGAAGAGATTGAGGCATATATACAAAGTACCAACCAATCAAAGGAGCTAAAATAAAGAATATATGGTGCTGAAAAAAATCGAAGTGGGTCCTATGAATATCCGCGTCATGTCGTGTTGTGTCGCGTCGGCCCGAAACACGGACCAAAAACACGAATTGCCACCCCTAATATATAGTATTGAAAAGATTGTGTGCCCTAGCATTTTTAGCACACACTCCTTGTAGTTGGCGGGACACAAAACATAGCAGGTATTCAACCACGGTAACGGCAGAGGTTATACCTAGTATGTATATAACATAGGCACACATGCTTCTTCAACATGAGCTATAAAAAAACAAGAATGAGTTCACATACCCATCACCAAACACATCACCTCCAATATCCAAATCAACCCAAAGGGAGATAACCTCCGATCCAAACAAAATTATCATCCTCTCGTAAAGATTGAAAAAAAATCTCCCAAATCAAATGTTTCCAACTACGAAATTGGGTGCGAGTCACCCATCCATCCGTATCAAAAATGTCAAAAAATCCCCAATACTCAATCGAATTTCATCGTTTCTATCATTCTTGCAACCAACCAACTTGGAAGGGGATTTTTTATCGTTGATTTGACCCAATTGGGTGAATGAGGGTGGAAGAATGATTGGGTGGAGCAATCAATCTTGGACTAGCCGCCAGTAATCTTGAATTGAGTCTCCAGATTTAATTGGGGAGAACACGTAATTTATTTTATGATTGGGGTTTGAAAAATGGGTGGTGAGTTGGGGGATTCGGGTTGGGGGTGGAGGAATTTTGTAGGGTTGAAGCCTAGGCTTTGTAAATTGTGGATTGGATTGTAAAATGGTAGGTGAAACCCTAGAAGTGGGTTGTCTTGAATCTTGAATGGAGGGTTTATGGAATGGATTTGGGTTTGGGGTGAAATTAGGGTTCAAGATTTTAGTTTTCGGGGTGGTGGGTTTTGTGTAGAGGGTGGAGCATGGCAGGGGTTGTGTGTAGAGATTTCTAGGGTTAGGGTTAGGGTTTTGAAAATGGGTATAGATTTGTTGTTGTGATTGTACCCCCTCTCTTGTTCGTTTTTGAATCTCCTCTTTTAGTTGTTTGGATTTCTTGGGAGCCATTGAAGAGTAGTGCACGAATTTGATACAAAATACACCGATACACTAACACCAATGTGGAGTTTACCTGCTCTGATACCAATTTAACGTAAACCACCCGTCAAAAGGCTACAAAAATTATCACACACACTTTTAGAGAGAGAAACACTATTTTCAATTTCGAAATTCAAGTCTACCTCAAATGAGGCTACAAGGGGATATTTAAAGAGAAGGAGTAGCATAGGCTCCAAGCGTAGGCCCTAATTACAAAAATGTGATTACTACTCCTTACCTCTAAATACAATACAAAAATAACGGAAAATACAAATAACAAAAATAAAGAAAATAACAAAAGAAAATAAAATGACTAATAAAGCCTTAAAAATGAACCATTTCCATCACTATCTCTCTCTTTTTTTCTCTTATCCCAGTATCGCGAAGCCATATTCACTCCCTCTCTATTTCCTGGATTCGAAACCACTTGCATATTACTTCCAAACCCCATTTTATGTTCCACATCAGTTGTATTTTTGTTCTAGCTACTTATTTTGTGTTCGTTTTGTTTTTTTTGTATTAGTTTAATATTATTATTATTATTGTTATTATTATTATTATTAAACTTGGTCATTTGTTTCTGTTTTGTAGTGATTTGGTGATATGGGAAGAAAAGATTAGGATTGGACATATGAGTTTAGGAAATTAGTAAAGCTTGTGTATGTTCAAACTGAGGCATATATAAAAAGTACCAACCAATCAAAGGAGGTAAAATAAAAGAATATATGGTGTTGAAAAAAATTGAAGTGGGTCCTATGAATATATTTCATTGGACTCCAAAATGTATTCTCAATGCAAAGTGTTCAATTACACCGGCTTGAATTTCCTTCCCTTAGCTTCAAATTTAACTTATTCTCGAAGGGTTCCATGTTCTCATATGGCCAACTTGTTGAGAAACCATCAAGACTGGAAAATTGCAGCCCACGACCACGTTGTGGTCGATGTTGAATCTAATTAACGAAGCCCATTGGATTGGGGTGACAGCGATGGAGTCAGACTAAGTGTTGTTAAGGGTCGATCAATTCCCAAGGTGGTGCAGCATCTTTGAATGGGGAGTTTTAGACAGAAATCGGAAGCCTGATAGTTGGGATTCGACTAACAAATGAAGTGGTTTTGAGGGCGGCCGAGTCGACAAGCGTATCTGGTCACGGTTTTGGGTTGAGGCTAGTTGAACGTGGAGCGAGGTTGACAGCGGCTTAGGGCTACATGTCTATTGCAGAGAGAGTCAAGGCATCGATATGAGCCCTCATCTCACTAATGATGATTCCCCATCTGTGTCTCTTTATTACCAATAATTTTGACATTTCTTGTTGGCGTCATTGTTGTTTGTTACAATTTATTTACAACGAAAAGTAGAACAACGGACAATGTTTAGAAAATCACTCAAGGCTTACGCCTAGAGGCAAATCGGGGAAAAATCGCCTTAAGACTCGAGTCTCAAAGGTCAAAAAGAGGCTTACGAATCAAATTGCCTCACCTCATTGAGTCACAGATAAAAATTCTTTTATTTTTTTTTATCACGAACTCGGTTTTTTGGATATTTTAATATACACACACACACACACACAGAGTCTCTTGTATACCTCATATATACATACCTCGTACAAATCATTTTTTTTTTAAAGTAAAAAACTGAATGTTTGGATGAAACTTAATGATCAACAAAAAATTCAAGTTTTTTATTATTGAAAAAAATGATATGCAAAAACAGTGACGGAGCTAGGACTGAATAACGACACGAGTAGCTCGAGTTTGTTTGGAGCTCGACTCGACAAAAAGTTCGTTTGAGATTGTTTAGTAAAATATCAAACCGAGCTTAATTAAACATTAAGGCTCGTTTTATATCTCAAACCGAGTTCAACCATACACCTGTCCGGCTCGATTTGCTCGTGAACACGTCTCCCTATACACCACTACACCTACACGTCTCCAAACTCCACCAAATATTCCACTCCCTCACATCGCGCTAGTTAGTTCTTCCCTCGTCCAAATCCCCAATGATCCACTCCACCACCATCCATCCACAACTAACTCTCTCTCTCTCTCTCTATCTATCTATCTCTATCTATCTATCTTCTGTTCTCAATAGTTATCTCAAGACCAAAACTTTAGAAAGGGGCAAACTCACGCACCCATGAAATTAGGGCAGCAAATTTGTATAAATTAAAGAGATGGTCAAGTCATTAGAGGTCAATTCGAAATTTGGTGGTTTAGCTATTTTCTCTCCACCTCTTTCTTGGGAAAGATTATTCGATTTCAATTTGCTGAAACAACCGACGTAGATTGAATCAGGTATTTAATAATTTCTCTCAACTTTGTTTTTATGAGGATTTTTTCTACAAAACTCCATCGATTTTATTATTGTTTTCTTGATAGCATAAATTGTCAATATTTATATTGGGTCAAGTGTTATTCTCATGCACTAAATTTTTTTGTTCTCTGTCATTTGTTAATATTCATACTCTGTAATTTGTCAATATAGATGTTTATATTGATATCCCCTCCTCATGACTAAAAAGCTTTTAATAATCAAAAGTCCAAATCATAAAGTTTTCAATACTTCCAAATTATAAAATTTATAATCTGTTATTTGTTGATTGTTGTAGTTTAAATCTTTGTTTAGGATATCTTCTCTATATATTATTTGCAATCACACGGTTTTTTGTGTTTAGATTTGGTGTATGTGCATTCTATATATGTAGAAACTGAAATATTTAGTCATGTCGTGTATCTAATTCATATATCAAGTGCATTTTACTTTACAACTGCATTTAGAACAACCCTTACTGTCTAATGTTTGTTTGTTACTTTACATCTGCATTTGCAATGTACTTATATGAAAATTTCTATATCAGTTATGATTTTAGATTATGTCATTGTAATTATCCATTCTCAACATTATTCTGCGTTGTTTTGGTAGGCATGTCAGGTACTCAACCAGTTAATGACTCTACTATTCCATTGTCTACTATCATTGAGGGTGATAATGAGAGTGCTCAAACTGTTGAGAGTCCTAAAAACGTTAACAATCTTGAGGATCGAGATTTAGACGAGAAGCCTATTGAGAAAAAAGAAACGAAGAGAAAATCTAAAGTTTGGAACGATTTTACGATCATCGTAGCTAAAAATGGTAGCAAGAAGGCGAAATGTAATTATTGTGAAGCAAAGCTTGCAATCAATGCTCAAGGTTCTACAACTCATTTTTGCAGGCACTTGGATGGTTGCGCAGTTCGAATGGCTAGTGTTAACAAACAAAAGCTCTTAACTGTTCAACCTCTTGGTAAGCATGATTTTGGTGGTGGTTTGGGTGGTACCATTGCAACGTACAAGTATGATAAGGAAAAAGTCAGAGAATGCAGAGCAAAGATGATTATCGCACATGAGTACTCATTCAGAATGGTGGAGCACGAATTTTTTATACTGTTGTGCAAAGCTCTAAATCCTCGGTTTGATAAAATATCACGTGTAACTGTGAGAAATGACTGCATGAAGATGTATTCAACAGAGAAGAAGGCATTAAAAGCATTACTTGCTGGGATTAAAAGAATTAGCCTCACAGCTGACCTCTAGACTTCAAATCAGAATATTGGGTATATGTGTCTTAAATGTCATTTCGTTGATTCAGAATGGAAGCTACAAAAACGCATTTTAGACTTTTGTTGTTTGGCACCTCCACACACAGGAGTTGCTATAGCGGATAGTATCTTCCAGTGTCTTCTTGATTGGGAAATTGAGAACAAAGTATCCACGATTACACTTGACAATGCTTCCTCTAACGATGTTGCTGTGAGAAATTTGAAGGACAATTTCGCTGTAAAGGGAAAACTTTATTTTAAGGGTAAGATTTTCCATGTTCGATGTTGTGCACGCGTTTTGAATCTCACGGTGCAAGATGGATTGAACGAGATACGTGATGTCATCGACAACATCCGCGAAAGTGTGAAGTACTTGAAATCGTCACTTTCACGACTTCATAAGTTCGCGGACATAGTTAAACAACTACAACTCCCAACTTCAAAGCATCTTATTCTTGATGTGCCTACCCGTTGGAACTCAACTTATGCCATGTTTGAATGTGCATTGGTATTTAGAGAAGTCTTTCCAAGATACAAAGAAAGGGACCCTTACTACCAATGGCTACCATCTCTGAGGGATTGGGAAAGGGCTCAAGTAGTTTGTGGGGTCTTGGAGGCTTTTAATGAAGTTACTCATGTTTTCTCTGGAACTTTATATCCAACGTCAAATTTGTTTCTTCCGGAGATTTGGAAGATAAAATAAATTTTAAATGAGAACGCAATGGATGATAGAGATTACATGATAAACATGATCTCCAAAATGAGTCATAAGTTCGATAAGTATTGGGGACAGTGCAATTTATTGATGGCAATAGCGGAAGTTTTGAATCCACGATACAAGATGAAGTTGATTGAGTTTTGCTTTCCTAAGATATATACAACTTTTGAAGCTAATATAAATATTCAATTGGTACGCTCCTCTTTGTATGAACTTTACACTGAATATGTCTTCACTCACGCTTCAAGTGTTGTTAACAGCAGCGAATCTCAATCTGGAAATTCTTCAACCAAAACTAGCAGCGTTATTGGGGGAAGCATTAAGGTAAAACTTAGAGTCGGGCTGAATTTGATTCATGGGCTCAAAGGCTGGATACTATTGAACCACTTAAATCTGATTTGGATATATATTTGGAAGAAGGACTTTATGTCTGCAAGGAGGATTCAGATGTGGAATTCAATGCATTAGATTGGTGGAAAGCCAATACTTTGAAGTTCCGAATTCTTTCAAACATGGCACGCGATATATTATCCATTCCTGTTAGCACCGTAGCGTCTGAGTCAGCCTTTAGTGTTGGGGGTCGGGTTCTTGATCAGTATCCAAGCTCTTTAAAACCGGAGAATGTTCAAGCTTAGGTTTGTACCGGAGATTGGTTACGTAATTGGGGAGTCCAAAAACTACCTGTGGTAAAGATATTTCTTTTAGTATATTTAGATGTATTTTTTTTAATATGATAAATTTAATAGGGTTAAATCTAATTAACATTGTAAATCGTGCAGGCCGATGAAGAATCTATGCAAGAAGTGTGCTTGGAGTAGCTTGAGGTAAATTTTATTACTTTCTTGTTTCAATTCAGATTTAAAAATTGTTATATATAAAAGTATATGTAATTAGAATGTCTTATATGTTTTTTTTTCCTGTTTTACAGGTGGATGAGCATATATATCCAACCTTCCCAAGAGAGTGATTTCAACAGCTTGATTCTTTTTTATTTCAGTTTAAGTATCTAAGTATTGGATCAGATAGGGTTTTAATTTTTTTAGTTTAGATTCATTTGTTATGATTGGTAATTTTAGGTAACTTAGTTTGCTTTATATTCTGATTTGCAAAAAATATTTTATCAAATGTGAGTTTTTTAGTTAACACATGCTGCTTATGGATGAGTATATTTCATCCTATTGTTTAATACTTCATTTCATACTGCTTAAACTCCATAATTGAAGGAGTTTTTCCATTGATATTTTTTAAACTCCATTCTGGAAGGAGCTTTTATAATGATGTTTGTTGTCTAATATTTTCACGAGTTTTTTTTAATATAACATATTTAAATTTCAGATCTTGCATTGCAGACTACATGTTGCACTGTGAAACCTGTCTTTTATCATTCACTGATAAAGTTTTATTTCAATTTATATTAATGTTGTGTGGCAGATGTTGATGATTGACATGATGTAAAAATAATAAAAAATAATAATCCTTGATGGATTTGACTGTTTGATGTACATTTACAAAAAGGGTTGTACTTTTTTGCTTTTATTAAAAGCAAAGTCTTGTTGCGTGTCACTCTTAGATGTTTGCTTTTATTAAAAGCAAATGTCTTTTTGCCCTGGCCTAGTCCTCTCACTGACTCACTGTCACTGGGTCTAGCAGACATTCAATTGAATACAAACGAATCAAATATCAAACTTTGGCTCGAATTTGAGCTCGAAATCACCTAAAACGAGCCGAGCCGAATACATTTCAACCATGTTTATTTGAAACCAAGCCGAGCTCGGCCAGAATCTGAAAATAATGGCTCGAGTTCGAGCCAAATATGAACATCAACTAAAAAAAACGGGTCAAGCCTGAGAATATCCTTATTTGGTTTGACTCGGCTCGTTTTCAGTCCTAGACGGAGCCAGGAATTCTCGAGAGTGGGGACTAATTTATCGGCATTTTTCGGGGGTTTGGCGACGGGAGCTCCCGAATCAAATTTTTTGAAGTTATTTTTGAGTATTTATAAAAAAAATAACATAATTTAATTAATATAGTTAGTTCAATGCAAGTTACAAGAAAGTTGTCATGTCTACTTATGTCCAATTTAGTGTGAAATTTAAGAAATCGTGTTATTCGTGTCGCGTCGTGTTGTGTCATTTTTAATTGGGTTGTGTTCGTGTAAACTAAAAAAAAACACGAATTCGTGTATCCTCGTCGTGTCGTGTCGGCCCGAAACACGGACCAAAAACACGAATTGCCACCCCTGATATATAGTATTGAAAAGATTGTGTGCCCTAGCATTTTTAGCACACATGCCTTGTAGTTGGCGGGAACACAAAACATAGCAGGTATGCAACCATGGTAACGGCAGAGGTTATACGTAGTATGTATATAACAGAGGCACACATGCTTCTTCAACATGAGCTATAAAAAAACACGAATTCGTGTATCCTCGTCGTCTCGTGTCGTGTCGGCCCGAAACACGGACCAAAACCACGAATTGCCAATCCTAATATATAGTATTGAAAAAATTATGTGCCCTAGCATTTTTAGCACACATGCCTTGTAGTTGGCAGGACACAAAACATAGCAGATATGCAACCACAGTAACAGCAGAGGTTATACCTAGTATGAATATAACAGAGGCACACATGCTTCAACATGAGCTATAAAAAGACAATCTTTAATTTAAGATGTTAACAAAAGAAATGAGGCCTCAAGAGATTTTCATCATTGTATGCATATTCGAAAGCATATATATAAGGTCTGTCTGACTCTGAACAGCCATCCCGATCAATTTTATAATCTACGGATATTTGCAGATTTGGGGGTTAGGGTTTGAAATCGAACGAAAACAGTAAAAAGTAGGAATTACAAACTCACAATCGCTGGATAAATACTCCGATCAATTTCTGTTTCATCTTCGTACTGAGACACATGAGAGTCCGGTCATCGTCTGTTACCATTTTCACGCCATCCAAGGAGAATCACAACCCTGACAAATCAGACATCTCCGTTCCTCACCTCAAACAAAACCATCGCTTCTCTTCTTTCCGTGTTGGGTTTGTTTTTCGAATAATATTTGAGCCTCTCTCAACACGGCTTCTTTCGTTGTAAAGGGAGACGGAACGGATGACTTAATTTGTCAAAATTGTGATTCTCCCCCGATACAATGTAAAAATAATATCAATCAATGGACAAATCCTTCATTCTCTCTCAACAAGAAAAGGAAACAAAATTGATCGCTTTCAAAATACTTAATTTGATAATGTGAATAGATATTTTGATATTTATATTAATTTAAGGGTCCTTTTAACTTGAACTTTGCATCTAATTTCATTTCACTTTTCGTTTGAGTTTGGTCTCAATATAAGGGGTTAAATCTAATTTGACTTTATCAAATAAATCTTTAAACTTAACCCTCTATCTTTATTCAATATTTTGACATAATCCCTCATATAAAAGTTATATCAAAGAGATTAATAAAGTCGAAATTAAGTCAAATATTACATTAAAAACTGAAGGTTGAGTAAAAAAAAAAATCATTAATGTAAAGGAGTCGCTTATAAACCAAGTGAATTTGAAAAAACACTTGTTTTCTTTAGAACCACATAAAACAATATAATTATCGTAGTTTGAATTTGATAACTTGTACAATTTGATTTTGAATTTGATAGCGCTTCTATTAAGGGTTCGTTAGACTTATCAATCGTGTATTGGATAATTAAAAAAATACTTGAAAAAAAAGTGAGAAAGGAAAACTATAAAAAAAAATAAAAGAAAGAATCAAAATAAAATAATTTAATAAAAACAACAAATAAAATTAACAGCCTCACGTCAATCATAAATAAACAAAAGATTTTTCCTTCGTGTCCTTTTTGTTTTTCGAATAATATTTGATCCTCTGTTAATATGGGTTGTTTCATTGTAAATGGAGCGAGGCGGATTACTCAATCTGTCGAAATTGTGATTATCCTCGGATATAACGTAAAAATAATATCATTCAATAACCAAACCACACATTATGTCTCAGCGAGAAAAGGAAAAAAATGATCGCTTTAAAAAAACAACTAATTTGATAATATGAATAGATATTTTGATATTTATGGGTCAAGCGAACCGAAGGACGCTTGCCTTCTTTAACCCACATAAAATAATGGTGGGTTTGGGGAAAGGTCCTCATAATTCTCAAAGTGTATAAAAATTGGACACTCCATATAATTTTATAAATTTTGTCCATGTGCTAAAAACACCATGAAAATGGTGCCGCTGGCGCGGACCAAAAAAATGAATTCGTAACTCTAAGAATTCGTGTATCCTCGTCGTCTCGTGTCGTGTCGGCCCGAAACACGGACCAAAACCACGAATTGCCAATCCTAATATATAGTATTGAAAAAATTGTGTGCCCTAGCATTTTTAGCACACATGCCTTGTAGTTGGCAGGACACAAAACATAGTAGATATGCAACCACAGTAACAGCAGAGGTTATACCTAGTATGAATATAACAGAGGCACGCATGCTTTAACATGAGCTATAAAAAGACAATCTTTGATTTAAGATGTTAACAAAAGAAATGAGGCCTCAAGAGATTTTCATCCTTGTATGCATATTCGAAAGCATATATATATATAATAAGGTCTGTCTGACTCTGAACAGCCATCCCTCAAATGAAAGCAGAACAAAGAAAAATAAATTATTCGTCGTTTGAAAAATGAAACCATGTGCAAAAACAAAGCGAAATACTCCGATCAATTTTAGAATCTACGGATATTTGCAGATTTGGGGGTTAGGGTTTGAAATCGAACGAAAACAGTAAAAAGTAGGAATTACAAACTCACAATCGCTGGATAAATACTCCGATCAATTTCGGTTTCATCTTCGTACTGAGACACATGAGAGTCCGGTCATCGTCTGTTACCATTTTCACGCCATCCAAGGAAAATCACAACCCTGACAAATCAGACATCTCCGTTCCTCACCTCAAACAAAACCATCGCTTCTCTTCTTTCCGTGTTGGGTTTGTTTTTCGAATAATATTTGAGCCTCTCTCAACACGGCTTCTTTCGTTGTAAAGGGAGACGGAACGGATGACTTAATTTGTCGAAATTGTGATTCTCCTCCTATACAACGTAAAAATAATATCAATCAATGGACAAATCCTTCATTCTCTCTCAACAAGAAAAGGAAACAAAATTGATCGCTTTCAAAATACTTAATTTGATAATGTGAATAGATATTTTGATATTTATATTAATTTAAGGGTCCTTTTAACTTGAACTTTGCATCTAATTTCATTTCACTTTTCGTTTGAGTTTGGTCTCAATATAAAGGGTTAAATCTAATTTGACTTTATCAAATAAATCTTTAAACTTAACCCTCTATCTTTATTCAATATTTTGACATAATCCCTCATATAAAAGTTATATCAAAGAGATTAATAAAGTCGAAATTAAGTCAAATATTACATTAAAAACTGAAGGTTGAGTAAAAAAAAAATCATTAATGTAAAGGAGTCGCTTATAAACCAAGTGAATTTGAAAAAACACTTGTTTTCTTTAGAACCACATAAAACAATATAATTATCGTAGTTTGAATTTGATAACTTGTACAATTTGATTTTGAATTTGATAGCGCTTCTATTAAGGGTTCGTTAGACTTATCAATCGTGTATTGGATAATTAAAAAAATACTTGAAAAAAAAGTGAGAAAGGAAAACTATAAAAAAAATAAAAGAAAGAATCAAAATAAAATAATTTAATAAAAACAACAAATAAAATTAACAGCCTCACGTCAATCATAAATAAACACAAGATTTTTCCTTCGTGTCCTTTTTGTTTTTCGAATAATATTTGATCCTCTGTTAATATGGGTTGTTTCATTGTAAATGGAGCGAGGCGGATTACTCAATCTGTCGAAATTGTGATTATCCTCGGATATAACGTAAAAATAATATCATTCAATAACCAAACCACACATTATGTCTCAGCGAGAAAAGCAAAAAAATGATCGCTTTAAAAAAACAACTAATTTGATATTATGAATAGATATTTTGATATTTATGGGTCAAGCGAACCAAAGGACGCTTGCCTTCTTTAACCCACATAAAATAATGGTGGGTTTGGGGAAAGGTCCTCATAATTCTCAAAGTGTATAAAAATTGGACACTCCATATAATTTTATAAATTTTGTCCATGTGCTAAAAACACCATGAAAATGGTGCCGCTGGCGCGGACCAAAAAAATGAATTCGTAACTCTAAGAATTCGTGTATCCTCGTCGTCTCGTGTTGTGTCGGCCCGAAACACGGACCAAAACCACGAATTGCCAATCCTAATATATAGTATTGAAAAAATTGTGTGCCCTAGCATTTTTAGCACACATGCCTTGTAGTTGGCAGGACACAAAACATAGCAGATATGCAACCACAGTAACAGCAGAGGTTATACCTAGTATGAATATAACAGAGGCACGCATGCTTCAACATGAGCTATAAAAAGACAATCTTTGATTTAAGATGTTAACAAAAGAAATGAGGCCTCAAGAGATTTTCATCCTTGTATGCATATTCGAAAGCATATATATATATAATAAGGTCTGTCTGACTCTGAACAGCCATCCCTCAAATGAAAGCAGAACAAAGAAAAATAAATTATTCGTCGTTTGAAAAATGAAACCATGTGCAAAAACAAAGCGAAATACTCCGATCAATTTTAGAATCTACGGATATTTGCAGATTTGGGGGTTAGGGTTTGAAATCGAACGAAAACAGTAAAAAGTAGGAATTACAAACTCACAATCGCTGGATAAATACTCCGATCAATTTCTGTTTCATCTTCGTACTGAGACACATGAGAGTCCGGTCATGGTCTGTTACCATTTTCACGCCATCCAAGGAGAATCACAACCCTGACAAATCAGACATCTCCGTTCCTCACCTCAAACAAAACCATCGCTTCTCTTCTTTCCGTGTTGGGTTTATTTTTCGAATAATATTTGAGCCTCTCTCAACACGGCTTCTTTCGTTGTAAAGGGAGACGGAACGGATGACTTAATTTGTCGAAATTGTGATTCTCCTCCGATACAACGTAAAAATAATATCAATCAATGGACAAATCCTTCATTCTCTCTCAACAAGAAAAGGAAACAAAATTGATCGCTTTCAAAATACTTAATTTGATAATGTGAATAGATATTTTGATATTTATATTAATTTAAGGGTCCTTTTAACTTGAACTTTGCATCTAATTTCATTTCACTTTTCGTTTGAGTTTGGTCTCAATATAAGGGGTTAAATCTAATTTGACTTTATCAAATAAATCTTTAAACTTAACCCTCTATCTTTATTCAATATTTTGACATAATCCCTCATATAAAAGTTATATCAAAGAGATTAATAAAGTCGAAATTAAGTCAAATATTACATTAAAAACTGAAGGTTGAGTAAAAAAAAAATCATTAATGTAAAGGAGTCGCTTATAAACCAAGTGAATTTGAAAAAACACTTGTTTTCTTTAGAACCACATAAAACAATATAATTATCGTAGTTTGAATTTGATAACTTGTACAATTTGATTTTGAATTTGATAGCGCTTCTATTAAGGGTTCGTTAGACTTGTCAATCGTGTATTGGATAATTAAAAAAATACTTGAAAAAAAAGTGAGAAAGGAAAACTATAAAAAAAATAAAAGAAAGAATCAAAATAAAATAATTTAATAAAAACAACAAATAAAATTAACAGCCTCACGTCAATCATAAATAAACACAAGATTTTTCATTCGTGTCCTTTTTGTTTTTCGAATAATATTTGATCCTCTGTTAATATGGGTTGTTTCATTGTAAATGGAGCGAGGCGGATTACTCAATCTGTCGAAATTGTGATTATCCTCGGATATAACGTAAAAATAATATCATTCAATAACCAAACCACACATTATGTCTCAGCGAGAAAAGGAAAAAAATGATCGCTTTAAAAAAACAACTAATTTGATAATATGAATAGATATTTTGATATTTATGGGTCAAGCGAACCAAAGGACGCTTGCCTTCTTTAACCCACATAAAATAATGGTGGGTTTGGGGAAAGGTCCTCATAATTCTCAAAGTGTATAAAAATTGGACACTCCATATAATTTTATAAATTTTGTCCATGTGCTAAAAACACCATGAAAATGGTGCCGCTGGCGCGGACCAAAAAAATGAATTCGTAACTCTAAGAATTCGTGTATCCTCGTCGTCTCGTGTCGTGTCGGCCCGAAACACGGACCAAAACCACGAATTGCCAATCCTAATATATAGTATTGAAAAAATTGTGTGCCCTAGCATTTTTAGCACACATGCCTTGTAGTTGGCAGGACACAAAACATAGCAGATATGCAACCACAGTAACAGCAGAGGTTATACCTAGTATGAATATAACAGAGGCACGCATGCTTCAACATGAGCTATAAAAAGACAATCTTTGATTTAAGATGTTAACAAAAGAAATGAGGCCTCAAGAGATTTTCATCCTTGTATGCATATTCGAAAGCATATATATATATAATAAGGTCTGTCTGACTCTGAACAGCCATCCCTCAAATGAAAGAAGAACAAAGAAAAATAAATTATTCGTCGTTTGAAAAATGAAACCATGTGTAAAAACAAAGCGAAATACTCCGATCAATTTTAGAATCTACGGATATTTGCAGATTTGGGGGTTAGGGTTTGAAATCGAACGAAAACAGTAAAAAGTAGGAATTACAAACTCACAATCGCTGGATAAATACTCCGATCAATTTCTGTTTCATCTTCGTACTGAGACACATGAGAGTCCGGTCATCGTCTGTTACCATTTTCACGCCATCCAAGGAGAATCACAACCCTAACAAATCAGACATCTCCGTTCCTCACCTCAAACAAAACCATCGCTTCTCTTCTTTCCGTGTTGGGTTTGTTTTTCGAATAATATTTGAGCCTCTCTCAACACGGCTTCTTTCGTTGTAAAGGGAGACGGAACGGATGACTTAATTTGTCGAAATTGTGATTCTCCTCCGATACAACGTAAAAATAATATCAATCAATGGACAAATCCTTCATTCTCTCTCAACAAGAAAAGGAAACAAAATTGATCGCTTTCAAAATACTTAATTTGATAATGTGAATAGATATTTTGATATTTATATTGATTTAAGGTCATTTTAACTTGAACTTTACATCTAATTTCATGTCACTCTTCGTTTTCATAATCATTTGAGTTTGATTTCAACATAAGGGGTTAAATCTAATTTGACTTTATCAAATAAATCTTCAAACTTAACCCTCTATCTTTATTCAATATTTTGACATAATCCCTCATATAAAAGTTATATCAAAGAGATTAATAAAGTTGAAATTAAGTCAAATATTACATTAAAAACTGAAGGTTAAGTAAAAAAAAAATCATTGATGTAAAGGAGTCGCTTATAAACCAAGTGAATTTGAAAAAACACTTGTTTTCTTTAAAACCACATAAAACAATATAATTATCGTAGTTTGAATTTGATAACTTGTACAATTTGATTTTGAATTTGATAGCTCTTCTATTAAGGGTTCGTTAGACTTATCAATCGTGTATTGGATAATTAAAAAAAATACTTGAAAAAAAAAGTGAGAAAGGAAAACTATAAAAAAAAAATAGAAGAAAGAATCAAAATAAAATAATTTAATAAAAACAACAAATAAAATTAACAGCCTCACGTCAATCATAAATAAACACAAGATTTTTCCTTCTTGTCCTTTTTGTTTTTCGAATAATATTTGAGCCTCTGTTAATATGGGTTGTTTCATTGTAAATGGAGCGAGGCGGATTACTCAATCTGTCGAAATTGTGATTATCCTCGGATATAACGTAAAAATAATATCATTCAATAACCAAACCACACATTATGTCTCAGCGAGAAAAGGAAAAAAATGATCGCTTTAAAAAAACAACTAATTTGATAATATGAATAGATATTTTGATATTTATGGGTCAAGCGAACCAAAGGACGCTTGCCTTCTTTAACCCACATAAAATAATGGTGGGTTTGGGGAAAGGTCCTCATAATTTTCAAAGTGTATAAAAATTGGACACTCCATATAATTTTATAAATTTTGTCCATGTGCTAAAAACACCATGAAAATGGTGCCGCTGGCGCGGACCAAAAAAATGAATTCGTAACTTTAAAGGAACCCCACAAATAAATGCTATTGTACTACAGGGACTAGATTTATAAACTTGAAAAGCATTGTCCTAAAAATCCAAATATAGGAAGGAACATGGCATTTACCTTAATTCTCTATAAAATAATTTATTTTGATTTTGGTACCTTTTTCAAATTGATAGTGAATTTTTTAGTTTTTCTATTAAAGGTTCGTTAGATTTATTAGTCATGTGTAACATGTGACAAAAAAGTATTTAAAGATATTAGAAAAAATGAAAAACAAAATACTAGAAATGAGAAAAAAAAAGGAGAAATTATAAAAAAAAATTGAAAAATGAATAAAAATAAAATAAAGGAGTAAAAACAAAAAATAAAATCAACATCTTCTCGTCAATCATTCATGTACACGAAATTTCACATCCCCCTCCCGTCCCATGACCTAGAGATTATGAATAAAAATCATTCGATTTCATATCTCGAATTTCATATCAAAAACATGAAGCGAGTTTTACATTTGTAACGATTCCATTCTGACTCATATTTGAAAGTTCAATTGTTGTGTGTGCGTGGGGGGGGGGGGGGGGGGAGGGAGGTGGTTAGGTGGAGGTCTCGCGACATGAGTTGTTTCCCTTGAAGATGGGGTAGATGGTGGGGGGGGGGGGGCAACTGACTAGAGATGGCAGTCGTGGGTTCTAGGCGGTCTGGCGGGATGTAACAATCTGCATATGTAAGTTGTGCATACCTCGATTTATCACCACAGGCCCAGACGAGTAGCCCAGTAGAAACGGTCCAAAGTCTGGGAACCTTGCGCCTCAACCAAAATCAGTTAGGACTTAATCTATTCCTAAGATCTCGTAAGGAGATATTCTAGGAATAATGGTTTGATCTGGGGAAGTCCAACATCCCCACTCCGTGAAAACAAAGATGTATATAACAAACCCTAGGCCTGGGGTAAGAGGCACGTATTGTATTTCTTGTAAAACACTCCCCGGAGTATAGAGAAATAATACTAAGAGCACCACCGTGGACGTAGGCATTCTTGCTGAACCACGTACATACTGTGTTGTGTGATTGGCATTCTTTACATTCTTTATTTGCTTTGGTGATTGTCTTTTCTTATTCATTTCTGTTGAACATAATTGTCACCACAATTGGCGCCGTCTGTGGGAACGTTTGGCTTCCTTTAAGAAAGCCCTCACCAACAATGAATCTAGAATATCTGGTCACAGCAGCAACGCCCCTCAAGCAGGGGATATCCAAGAATAGCCTGCCCCTCGCAGGATCAGATCTGAAGTTCGACGTTCAGATCAAAGGGGTCGCCCAGAACGGCATGCCTGAGAAGAAAGCTAGGGACCAGCGAGGTCCACACAGATCTCTAGGTTGATAGATGTCTATGAGGAAAGGCTCCAAGAGCAAGGGGAGGCTGCTCCCAAGCAAGAGGCTGAGAATGCTCGCCTCAAAAGTGTAATACCCCGTATTTTTATGGCTTTTAAAATTGGGGATTTATTTGTTAAATTTAATTAAAATATTAATTAAATATTAATCCGGAAGTTTATTTTTTTGACTAGCGTGATATGAGTTAGTAACCATTGGATATTTGTTGAATATTACTGGATGAGTAAAGTAATATATAAGATTGATTTTATTAAAATTGTCACGAGTGAATATAATGACAATTATGGAAATTAAATCGGGACGCGCTTGTTTCGTGTCGGGATTAAATTAGTATTATTAAAAGTGAATAAATTATAAGTCGCCAATATGATCATTTCGAGTGCGTCAATGGGTTCGAAAGGGTCAATATAGTCAAAATAATGTACCCGGGAGTTTAGTTTGGGTCTCGGGGCGTTTTTAGGTCTAATTAACATCCCGGGAGGGCGTTTTGGACATTTCGTATTTTTGGGCAATTAAACCCACGAATTTTCCAAGGTTATATCAGTTTCTAGGAGTTGTCATATAGGGTTAACAAAAGTAAAATCAAAGAACGGCCATTGGAGAAGAAGTGGGAAAGCTTTCCAAGGAGTTCAAGGTAAAAAACTCCACCGTTTGCACCACCACCACCGCCAAATCATAGATCGCGCGATGGGGAACACCACCACACCATTTTCTTCCACAAATCAGAAACAAAATTTCCAGGCAAGTATCTATCTTGCTTTATTTTTAGTTATTGTCTCAATTATGTTAGTCTAGGGTTGTTTAGAACTTGTTTCATGAAACAAAGTGTAGTTTGGAGACAAGAATTTCCATGTCGTAGAAGAAGTAATCATATTCTGGACATCTAATTCGTATGTAGAGGATACATCACGAAATTTCATGGATTTAGAAGTAGAAAACCTGGAAAAGAATTGGAAGAATTGAAATTTAAAGAAAAGACTAGGGTTCTTGAAGTCTATGTAGATTTTACCCCTTTAAATTGTTATACTTGATGAAAACTCATATATTTTACGTAGAAAATCATATATTTGGGTATATAGTGCTTGTAGTATCATTTGTTAGGAGTTTGGGAATCATATATGGAGATTTGGTTGAGGTTGTAGATGGATTTTCGTAACTGGGTTAATGCAGTTTTCGCCATAAATGCTTGATCGATCGATCGACCCCCTTCCATTGATCGATCGACCTCTCCTGGAAAACTGCATATTCCTCTTATTATGGTTTATTCTGATTAAAATGCGTAGTAACCTTTGAGTATTATTGTTAGAACATTTTGAGATATAAGTAGGACCAGTAGGGTTTTAGTAAACCCCAATAAGTGAGAATTTAATGTAAGATGAAATTAAGGGTTAACGGGGAGTGATTTACACATATGAAATTATGCGAACGTTTAAATAAAAGATTGAGACCCGTTAGGAAGTTAGACTAGAAAGTAAGTGAGAGTAACTACTGAAATTATACTTAGGGAGATAGAATACCTCGAGAGATATGAAGTAAGTACGGAAGAACCTACAAATGAAAATAAAAGAGACGAGTCTGTTATACGGGATAAACGAGTAGAATGTATTAAGAACGGATAATTATAGTTATGGGTTGTGGGCACACCTAACTTAGAAATGTGAATATTTATATATATATGACTGTGTGATTGTGCATATATTATATATCTGTATAAAAATCATACTCGGGCTACTTGTTATCACGGGGATTCCACGCCGGGATGGTCTTATCTCGATTGGGCCTTTATGGGGTATATTGACTCGTACCCTATAACATAGAATTCCTTGGTACAGGCTATCTGATTGATAATCAGACGATCCTAAGAGACGTGAGGGTATGTGCTGACCTCTTAGTGACTTGGAACTATGCTTCGCCTCCATTTGTATGTGTTTTATGTTAATACAATTCGAGAGTGATTTCGAACTAGTATTTCCCTTAATATGAGTGATACGGGGACTTAATAGCAGAGTATGCCATCACCATAGATTTTATGCGGGGTGCCGTTAGTATATATATTATATGAGTGGCTAATATATATATAATTATGCTTAAGTATGGGAACTTTCTATTGTGCATAAAAGTAGTTAAGTAATGAATAAATACTCCGACTCTATTATAAGTGTTTAAGAAATTTTGTGACATCACTGGGATATTTTTATATATAAAATAAGATATGTAAGAGCATAAATTTCATGAATTTATTTACCTTCGTCATCGTAGTTAACGGTATGAAACTTTATGGGAAATCTACGTTAAAATAAACTTTGAGGTAAATAGTACGGTAGGCGTGCATACTAGATGGGAGGTGAGAATTGCTCAAGAGAGTGATGCGTACTAACATGATTATTATATTAGCCGGTAAGCAATTTATTTACTTGCTAAACTATTTTTAAACTATTTTACACTTGGGCTCTGACCCGTTTCCCGCTATGTCTTTTCTCTTGTGTATATATGTATATATTACAGTTGCCCATCCACAGGGGCGTCATGCTTAGAATTCTTGGATCGGATGCACTGTAGCTTATGTGGGAGTTGCAGGCCATTACTTAGACGACCTCATTATTGACTCTACTCTTATTTTTAGTTTTTCTTAGTTAGGGCATGAGTCTCCCGTTTCCCTATTCAGTTGGATTTGTCAGAGTTATGTTCATTTATATTTCCGGTATTTGGTACTCTTTGGGATTTAATCGTGGTCATGATGGTTTTATTTATAGTTTTAAACTGGTTTGGTTTATCTGGATGATTCAAATTCTTGTGTGCTATTATTCATCCTTAGTATTTTGGAATTCTTAAACTGTGGATTATTAAATAGGTTTTCAAGTTTGGATTTAATAAAATTGGAAATAATGTTTCAAATGGTTTTGACACTTAGCTTAATTATTTAGGGTGTTTAAATTGGAAAGTTTATTTTGCGACAGTGATGCTAAGAATGAACCAACCGTTCACCTTGATTTTAATTTAATAAAGGACTGATCACCCAGTATTTAATTAGGCGGGGTGTCACAAGTGGTATCAGAGCATCAGGTTCTAGTGTCCTTTAGGATCTGTACGGTTTATCTCATTTCCAGCTTAACGCCTTTGATGTAGAGCCCTAATATTAGGAATGTTGTATTCATCTTTATGCGTTGGAAATTCGTGCTTCTGCGATTTGTCGATGTGAATGTTGAACTTATACAAATTATTTTAAACTTTCAGATGACCCGTCAAGACGAACAAGCTAATGCCGTTGGGGAAGTTAATGAGCAAGAACAGCTCACATCTCAGGTGTCTCCGAAGAGGGTATCAATCGCTGAATTTGTAGGCATTGTGGCACAGGAAGTTACCACTGCAGTCTTACAGTATCATGATCGCAGTATGCAGCTCAGAGGAGGCAAAAGACCTAGAGAGATTAGTCAATTTGATATAACTAGAGTTGACAATTGTACGATGACACCAAAATCGCAGCAACCAGCTCCCCAAGACCAAAAGGGCCATAGAGGTAACAAAATTTACGTGGAGAGCCAAAAGCGTCAGGGCCAATAAATCCGGGGTCAGAATGAAGTCACAAAAAGGTGTTTTAAATGTGGAATGGACGTCCATGAACGTCAATTTTGTCCGAATCAGACTGGAGAGAAAATTCAACCCGACCAGCGAGAAATTTCAGGACTCTGTAATAAATGTGTGTAACCGGGTCACAAGTGGAAGGATTGTCCTCAACCTGACATCGTTTTTCCTCAAGTTGCTCAGCAAGGTCAACAAGGTCAAGAAAAAGGCGAAACTATACAATCGTGTAGTAAAATGAGGCAGTTTCGAGGTAGATGCTTCAAATGTGGAAAGAATGGCCATAGATGTGGGGTTTTGCCCAGAAGGTAATAGGGCCCCACGGCAGTAAGGTGCCCGTAATAAATCGTAGAGGCCAGATCTACCAACCATACCAGCAGCCTCAGATCAGTAGGGGCAATTGCAGTATGAACGTGTCTATAACATCCACTAGGCAGCAGCACCTTAGGCACCACCCATGATAGAGGGTACGTTTCCTATACATGGTACTATGGGTCGAGTTTTATTTGGTGCTGGGGAATCACACTATTTTATAGCTACTCATTTTGCACGATCTTTAGGGTTATTAGACACGGAAAAGAGTATAATGTCGTGCATAGACTCACCATTGGGGAATGAGTCTTTGATTTTCTATATTTGACGGGGTGTAGATATGGAAATGGGTATCTTCACTTTACCCGCGGACATGATGGTGTTAGATATGAATGAGCATAATGTCATTATTGGCATGCTAGATTTTTCGATAGGAGTAGGAGATGTGTTTGGTGGCGATGCCTCGCCCAGAGGGAGGACTAGCCAAGGCGATTAGCAAAGTAAGAGTATGGCTTTTATCCTCAGAGGATGAGGCGTGTTTTAAGTGACACGAGCAAGTCACTTTATTTTGTTTATTGCTAGATTATCATGTGAGACGAGTTTAATGCGTACAACTATAAACATTACTATTATGTGAATATTTTTCCCTAGTGAAGCAAGATTATCTTTAGTGCTAACCGTGGAGGAGGAATGGGTGTATTAATAGTGTTATATATTTTTATTGAGATGACTCATTTTAGTGATGCGATATACGAGTATGATATTGTCCTGGTTACAGCTTTATAGCAATGGTTAGTACAATAGTAGACAGTTATTGCAAGGCTATCGGAGTGATTGCCTTAGTACAGCGTGTTTTGTTCTGGCGAGGCCTCACCTGCGAGAGGGTCGAACTCGCACTTGTATTATCTATTTTAGAGACTTCGGGGGGAATAGTGGGCTCGAGATATTCGATCCCGGTGTGTGTAGGGACTTTGTTGTTATGATTCAGTATGTATTGGGTTACTGTTGAGCTAAAAGATTTAACTTATTATAATGCTTAGCGCTCAGGACTTAGTAATAGGAAGAGTGTGTTGATATATCTATCCTTTAGAGATGTGGGAGTTGAGGGTTACATCCATATGATTGGGAACAGGATTTTAAGAATCTCGATTGTATGTATTCAAGGTTTATGGAATGCGATTACCACCAATACTAAACGATAGTACAATTGGCGAAATGTTCGTTGTTAAGTGTAATTACGGGAGGAGATGTAACTTTTCTGTTAAGGGACGGAATAAAGGGATGCATGCTATGGACGGAGGACCTAACGGATATCGATTACCGACAATGCTAGGTAGTAGTGTATTGGGGGGTCCTTGTTTGGATTTCGCTTTACGAGGCACCCCACGCATGAAACTTAGCATAAAGTAGGAAATAGGGAGATGTTTGGTCGTCAGTCCATGAGTTCGGTACCTCGGTCATAATATGAGCAGGTAATTATATATATAAGTTGGGATTAAATTATGATTTAAGGCCAGTGGAGTCGGTGGTGTGGTAAGAAAGCACTGGAAGTTTTATTTTATCACTACGAGTTGAAGGATGAAACGATGATAAGGGGAATTTAAAATTTCGATTTCTAGGGGTGATTGAGAATACCCAAGTGTTGTAACCGCATTCTGAGCACAAGGGAAATAAAGAGTTGGGATGATTTTTAGCATGGATTATCTGGGAATAATTCTTAATACAAGAGAGAAGACTTGTATTTATTTTGATGTATAGGGCATTGGTGTCTTATTTTAGTTGTTGTATTTATTCGGGAGGATTGTTGTACTTATTTGAAGAAATTTGAGATTAGTGTTTTCTCTTTTGTTGTTGTGGGATATAAATTCTCTATACCTAGTATTTTGATGAATTTGGCTAGTTTTATCGATGAGTAGCGCACCGTTCTCTCTTCCCGGGTGGGCGGGGTGCTACAGAATGTGGGCACCCTGGTTAGCTGATGTTAGAATCGTCCGAGTTGTAGGGATGTGGGAGTAAACGTATGGAATATATTTTTGTGGGACTAACATAACGAGGTGGATGTGGTAGAGTGGATTAAGCATCGCGTGAAGAACGATGATTCATATATACGTGTGCGATTAGAGTAGCACACCCGAATTTGATTGGAAGGCTGTGGGAAGTCATTAAAAAAAAGGGGGGTATTCCCTGAGAAGGGTAGAATTTAATTATTATGGAGAACACTCAGAGCGGAGTTATAATTTGTCAAATGTTGAGAGCGATTGACACGTACAAAGGGTGAAGATGTTAGTATGGTGTAAAAGGTCCAGAAGTGCACATCGTGGAGAAAAGTGCACGGATCGGAACTTTCGGTATACGCTAAGGAAAATAAGGGGAGTATTAGGTGTCACTTAATGTGAGACATTTCAAGTAGAAGTCGATGTTGAGCAGGACATAGTGAGTGGTCTCCGCATGCACCACTCATAAATAGAAATCGATTGGAACAAGAGGATCAACCAGAGAATTTTGTGGCTATCGACAAATTCGTATAGTGGAAGAGGCCGATAAAGTTGGTAAAGTTCCTTCATTGAGTTTCCCACCTCAAGGTAAGATCAAGAGTTCCTTAGAACGTGTGGAACAATATGCCCAATAAGGAAGTGATTAACATTCCTTTAGGGTGATTTACAATATTAGCTGGTGTGCCCTTATCTTCCTTTGAAAGGAAGGATCGCGCCGGTACGTGATCCTATACGGTATTTTTTTCCTGAATTAGGATGAGATTTTCGAATCCCACCTTCAAAATGGTATTTCAGGAAGTAGCGGGGATAACATTACTTTTTGAGTAGGATATATCACCCATAGCCGGGGAGTAGGCGAACAGTGATTAACAATTAGTGGAGCAGTGTGAAAGTAATTTTGGATTCATTGTGATCGTTTAATTTCCACAACGGTTATAGCTAGCAAGTGGAGTATAGTATGGTAATTAGGGGAAGATATTACCTAATGGTAGGGTTCCATGGGAGCACTCGTACCTGCTGATTGTGAACAAGGTGCTTATTGAGGTTTTGGGTGTGGAAAAAAAACCTTTACTTTTCTCACTCTGAATGTTAAGAGATGGATGGATAATGAAAGTTTTGTATTGGTCGAGTTAGAGTCTGATGACTATGGTGGAACTCCCACGGCTGTTTTAGGCGAGCAAGTTATGGTCAAATGTTCGTACGGTTTCTCTCAGAATGGGAGTTTTGTGTTAAGATAAATACGAGTAGTTGTCATGTAGTGAGGTGCAGCCTCCCAATGATATTAAAATAATGGGAGTCGATGATGTATAGGCTCGTCTTGTGCGAATTTTATCGGATAGGAGCCTATTGTGAAGTGTCGTTAATGAGAGTTTTAAACAAGCTTAATGTGAAACGGGGGCTATAGTGATTGAGCGCCTTACTTCGAAGTTAGTTTGCATACTAATAAGATACCCAGAATTGTTTTTACTAGGTATGCCTTATTTTCTGAATTTCGGGATGAAATTCCATTATTAGGGGGAAGTATGTAATACCCCGTATTTTTATGACTTTTAAAATTGGGGATTTATTTATTAAATTTAATTAAGATATTATTAATATTAATCCGGAAGTTTATTTTTTTTACTACCGTGATATGAGTTAGTAACCATTGGATATTTGTTGAATATTACTGGATGAGTAAAGTAATATATAACATTGATTTTTTAAAATTATCACGAGTGAATATAATGGCAACTATGAAAATTAAATCAGGATGCGCCTGTGTCGTGTCAATATTAAATTAGTATTATTAAAAGTGAATAAACTATAAGTCGCCCATATGGTCATTTCGAGTGCGCCAGTCGGTCCGAAAGGGTCGAGATAGTCAAAATAATGTACCCTGGGGATTAGTTTGGGTCTCGGGGCGTTTTTAGGCCTAATTAACATCCCGGGAGGGAGTTTTGGACATTTCGTATTTTTGGACAATTAAACCCACGAATTTCCTAAGGTTATATCATCTTCTAGGAGTTATCATCGAGGGTTAACAAAAGCAAAACCAAAGAATGACCATTGGAGAAGAAGTGTGAAATCTTTCCAAGGAGTTCAAGGCCAAAAACTCCACCATTTGCATCGTCACCATCGTCAAATCGTAGATCGCGCGACGGGAAACACCACCACACCATTTTCTTCCACAAATTAGAAACTAAATTTCTAGGCAAGTATCTATCTTTCTTTATTTTTAGTTAATGTCTCAGTTATGTTAGTCTAGGGTTGTTTAGAACTTGTTTCATGAAAGAAAGTGTAGTTTAGAGACAATAATTCACATGTCGTAGAAAAAGTAATCATATTCTGGACATCTAATTTGTATGTAGAGGATACACCATGAAATTTCATGGATTTAGAAGTAGAAAACCTGGAAAATAATTGGAAGAATTGAAATTTAAAGAAAAGATTAGGGTTCTTGAAGTCTATGTAGATTTTACCCCTTTAAATTGTTATGCTTGATGAAAACTCACATATTTTACGTAGAAAACCATATATTTGGGTATATAGTGCTTGTAGTATCATTTATTAGGAGTTTGGGAATCATATATGGAGATTTGGTTGAGGTTAGAGATGGATTTCCGTAACTGGGTTAATGCAGTTTTCGCCATAACTGCTTGATCGATCGATCGACCCCCTTCCATTGATCGATCGACCCCTCCTGGAAAACTGCATATTCCTCTTATTATGGTTTATTCTGATTAAAATGCGTAGTAACCTTTGAGTATTATTGTTAGAACATTTTGAGATATAAGTAGGACCAGTAGGGTTTTAGTAAACCCCAATAAGTGAGAATTTAATGTAAGATGAAATTAAGGGTTAACGGGGAGTGATTTACACATATGAAATTATGCGAACGTTTAAATAAAAGATTGAGACCCGTTAGGAAGTTAGACTAGAAAGTAAGTGGGAGTAACTACTGAAATTATACTTAGGGAGATAGAATACTTCGAGAGATATGAAGTAAGTACGGAATAACCTACAAATGAAAATAAAAGAGACGAGTCTGTTATACGGGATAAACGAGTAGAATGTATTAAGAACGGATAATTATAGTTATGGGTCGTGGGCACACCTAACTTAGAAATGTGGATATTTATATATATATGACTGTGTGATTGTGCATATATTATATATCTGTATAAAAATCATACTCGGGCTAATTGCTATCACGGGGGATTACGCGCCAGGACGGTCTTATCTCGATTGGGCCTTTATGGGGGATATTAACTCGTACCCTATAACATAGAATGCCTTAGTACAGGCTATCTGATTGATAGTCAGGCGGTTCTAAGAGACGTGAGGGTATGTGCCGACCTCTTAGTGACTTGGAACTATGCTTCACCTTCATTTGTATGTATTTTATGTTAATACAGTTCGAGAGTGATTCCGAATTAGTATTTCCCTTAATATGAGTGATACGGAGACTTGATAGCAGAGTATGCCATCACCATAGATTTTATACGGGGTGCCGTTAGTATATATATATATATTATATGAGTGGATAATATATATAATTATGCTTAAGTATGGGAACTTTCTACTATGCATAAAAGTAGTTAAGTAATGAATAAATACTCCGACTATATTATAAGTGTTTGAGAAATTTTGTGACATCACTGGGATATTTTTATATATAAGATAGGATATGTAAGAGCATAAATTTTAGGAATTTATTTATCTTCGTCATCGTAGTTAGCGGTATGAAACTTTATGGGAAAGCTAAGTTAAAATAAACTTTTGAGGTAAATAATACGGTAGGCGTGCACACTAGATGAGAGGTGAGAATTGCTCAAGAGAGTGATGCGTACTAACATGATTGTTACATTAGCCGGTAAGCAATTTATTTACTTGCTAAACTATTTTTAAACTGTTTTACACTCGGGCTCTGACCCGTTTCCCGTTATTTTTTTCTCTTGTGTATATATGTATATATTACAGTTGCCCATCCACAGGGGCGTCATGCTTTAAATTCTTGGATCGAATGCGTTGCAGCTTATGTGGGAGTTGCAGGCCATTACTTAGATGACCTCATTATTGACTCTACTCTTTTTTTTAGTTTTTCTTGGTTAGGGCATGTGTCGCCCATTTCCCTATTCAGTTGGATTTGTCAGAGTTATGTTCATTTATATTTCCAATATTTAGTACTCTTTGGGATTTAATCGTGGTCATGATGGTTTTATTTATAGTTTTAAACTGGTTTGGTTTATCTGGATGATTCAAATTCTTGTGTGCTATTATTCATCCTTAGTATTTCAAAATTCTTAAACTGTGGATTATTAAATAGGTTTTCAAGTTTGGATTTAATAAAATTGGAAATAATGTTTCAAATGGTTTTGACACTTAGCTTTATTATTTAGGGTGTTTAAATTGGAAAGTTTATTTTGAGACAGTGATGCGAAGAATGAACCAACCGTTCACCTTGATTTTAATTTAATAAATGACTGATCACCCGGTATTTAATTAGGCGGGGTGTCACAAAAAGGAGATTGGAAAGAGTGGAGAAAGAACTCCATCGCAGCACTAGGTGACGTCCATACCGCACTCCTAGCCCTCAGGCGAGCAAGTCTCGCAGCCGAGGAAGGAGCTCTAGACACGGATCCCCAGAAAGTGAGACGCACGAGTCTGATGATGACTTTATCTAACAACAATGACCAGTTCGCCGTTACAGGAGCTTAGCTCGAGGAGATAAAGATATACGAAATTTGGTCCGAAGAGAAATGGACCAGCACCCAGCACATCAGTGTGCCAGACCGACCAGAGAGCTTGCTCGGCGAGCTCTTAGGACCCAGATGAAATCCCCTTTCTCAAGGAAAATAGAAGAAGAAGCCCCCAAGAACGTCGCAATTCTGAGATTCAAAATCTATGACGGAAAGACCGACCCTATCGATCACGTTAGGCAGTACAGGTAGGCCATGACTCTCTGAAACCACAGGGATGCACTAATGTGCCAGGTTTTTCTCTTAAGTCTGCATGATGTGGCCCAGAAGTGGTTCGAGAGGCTCCCTCACAGATCCATCAGGAGCTTTGAGTCCCTAGTCGATCTCTTCACGACTCGCTTCATTACCAGCAGCTCCCATCTAAAGAGGATGGATGCTTTGCTAACAATGAAGAAGACGCATCAGGAGAGCCTCTAGGACTACGCAAAGAGGTACTGGGAGTTGTTCAACGAGGTCGAGGACTGCTCGAAACAGGTAGTTGTGGCCTCTTTTAATATTGGCCTACCCAGCTCTTGCCTTCTGCACCAATCCCTGACAAAGAAGAAGGCCACAACCATCGACGACCTGATGGCTCGCATCGAGAAGTATGCCAAAGTCGAGGATGTGACCCTCCTTAGTACAGGGTAGAATGGTCGAGCTAAGCTTGCTGCCAAGGGTAATAATAAGGTCGAAAACTATAAGAGATGAGGCAAGAATGGGGGCAAGGGTGGCTCTAAGAATGAAGGCAAGAACGATGCTTCAAAAGCATTTCAGGCAGTAAACATTATCTTTAAAGAACCAATATACAAGATCCTAGCAAAAATAAAAGATGAGCCATTTGTTAAGTGGTCCAGAAAGATGGGAGGAGATCCCTCAAAGAGAAAAAACGCGCTGAGATGCGCTTTTCACAAGGAGGGAGGACATAGAACTGAGCACTACAAGGCTCTTAAGTCTCACCTTGAAGAATTAGCCCAGACCGGGCATCTGAGCGAGTTTGTGGAGAAGAAGGCAGAGAAGGTTGCCGCCAATGGAGACACAAGGCCTGATAACGTACTCGAGGATGATGCTGGCCATGAATTTATAGTAATTCATGGGGCTTCTGATATGAAGCAGATTCAAGGGAATTCAACTCGAATGGAAGTTAAAAAGCTTACATCGGTAATGCAAGCTTTTCAGATTGATCCAACGAAGACACATTCAGGAAAGCATATGCGAGCAGATGACGTCAATTATAGCAAACACATCGTGTTCACAGATGAAGATCTAGTGGGGGTAAGAACCCCACATCATGATGCCTTGATCATTACCCTCATGATAGCAAACTATGACGTCGATAAGTTGCTCATCGACCAGGGAAGCTCATCCTAGGTAATGTATCTCGACCCGTTCAGAAAATTAAAGTTAAGCGTTGTCGACTTGAGGAAACCACTGTCCCTCTAGTTGACTTCGCCAAAAAAGTAACTATCCCATTGGGAAAGATCGTGTTGCCAGTAAGGTCAGGAAGTGTCTCCAAGATGATCGAGTTTTTGGTAGTCAACATTGACTGTCCATACCAAGCTATCCTCGGCAGAGGGTGTCTACATGCAATGAGGGCAGTCCCATCGACCTACCATCAGAAACTTGAGTACGTGACTGAGCAAGAAGTGATGGAGATCCACGAAGATCAAGCGATTGCAAGAAGGTGCTTCATAGCAGCAATCCACCCGAAACCAGAGAAGAAGGTCGAGAAGGCTAAAGGGAAGGTCGAGGAGTAAGAAGGTTTGATACCTTCAAAATAGCAGCTAAAGTATGGAAGACCCGGAGTGCAGGAGACCAGGCTCCTCCCCTTTGAGCGGGTCATTAAAAACCTGGAAGAACTCGCAACCGGTGGTAACAAAAAGGACGGGAGTTTCTTGATTGGGACATCTCTCACAGATCAAGAGAAGAAAGAATTAACGATGCTATTAAGAAGCAACCTAGATGTTTTCACATGGGAACCGTACGAGTTACCTGGAATTGATCCCGACGTGGTTTGTCATCGGTTGCACGTCGACCCCACTTTCAGGTCCATCGCGCAGAAGGCACGGTGAACTGCGCCAGAAAAGGCCAAAGTTGTAGAGAAGGAAGTAGAGAAGCTGTTGGATGCAGGATCCATACGGGAAGTTTAATTCCCTAAATGGCTGTCCAACCCAGTAGTGGTTCTGAAGAGTAATGAAAAATGGGGAGTTAGTATCGATTTCACTGACCTTAACAGGGCATTCCCTAAGGACAGTTTCCCCCTCCCCAGAGATCGACCAATTGGTGGACGCTACAGCAGCTCATGAGAGAATGAGTTTTCTAGACGCATATTCGGGGTATCACCATATTCCTCTGTATGCACTAGACCAAGACAAGACCGTGTTCATTACCACCTGATAAGAACCGAAAACTGTACATTTTATACCCCGAATAGACGTACTTTAGTTGCTAATTCTCGATAATATGGGTCTTATGTGCTTAAATGTTTATCTTGTAGGTTAAACGTCGGTTTGCGGTGTCAAAAAGCTATATATCGAGGCAAATGCACGTTTTATGGAGCTAATTCCCTCTCCCATAACCAAACCCGAGCCTAAACCTAGCCCAAAGAATCACCCCAAGCCTGTGTGTGTTTAGTTTGTCCCTTTTTAATATTTTTTAGATTTTTAGTTTGAGTCATTTTTATTTTTAGGATTTATTTAGGATTTTTAAGTTTTATTTACTATTTTTATATTTTATTGTATATTTTTATTTCGTCTTTATTTTTATTAGTTATTAGTTTTATTTTTAGTAGGATTTGATTTTTTTAGGGTTTTATTTATTAGTTTTATTTGATTTTACATTTATTTAGGATTTTAGTTTTTAGTTTAATAGATTTCTATTTTTTATTTTTCTTATTTCTTTTTTTTAGTTTTATTTTTTATTTGAGTCTTTATTTTATTATTAGAAGTAGGATTTTTATTTTAGATTTTCAGTTTTATTAGTTTTAGCTTTTTCTAGTGTTATTTTTATCTAGGTCCAAATTAAACACACACACACACACACACAAATTCCATACACACTATCTTACACCTAAACACCTCCTCACTCACACATAACTCCCATGTACCTCACTACACACTATCACCCCCATGTCATCTTCAACCTCCAACCAATAACTTCTCTCTCCTCATCCTCCATTAAACCAAACCTCAAACCCATATCCTCCAAAAACTCACATCTATCTCTCCACTCTCCTTACCTCCCACCTTAAACCCATGGTCGGACTCCTATCCAGACCCAATTCGGCCACCTGAGCCCACCTCCGGCGGACAGCCCTCCTGCCAGTGGCGTTCCCCACCATCATCGCCAGTAGCTCGCAACCCGCGACCACTGCTCCGTCCGGCGACCTCTGCCACCTTCAGCGAGCTAACAGCGCCCCTGCCTCTGCCTCTGCCTAGCCTCCGTCCAGCGCTGGAACCCTCCGTCCGACGACCTCCACTCCGGCGGTAACATCCTCCTGCCTCCGTCGCGCACCTGACCCGGAACTCTAGCCCAACTCGGATACCCTCCAACCATAAACCCAATTCAACCCATTAACCCATTTCACCATTTCTCCCATGTAAGCCACGATATGCCAAATTCCAAAACAAAGACAAAAACCCAATTACACCACATGCCACTTAAACCACCTTTTAACCCTTTTTCCCATTCTAACCCCAACAACCAACTTTAACCCCAATACCCATTATACCCTCTAAATCAAATCTGATTGTGTCACCCCATTTAATCCACATGCCCTCACACTCACCATTTCCATGCATACTCATGTCCTTTCCCAAAAATACCCCATGCTCCATGTGCCTACTATAAATGAAGATGAAGACTCCATTTGAAAAGAGCTTTTAGATATGAATTTGTAGAGAGAGAAAAATACCATTTTAGTGTAGGTTTTAGATTATAATTTTTATTTTATTATTTTTGGATAGTGAGGGAAAAATAAATTATTGTGAGAATTAAATTGAGTGAGATTCTTGATGTAATTTTGTTTGAATCATTCAAATTAAGGGATTTGAATTTCAACTGATGGATTGAAGATCAATTAAGCATAAAGAGATTGGGGTTTGATTGTTCTTTTCTCTTCTCATTTATTTTATACCTTTGATTATTAATTTGTCATATTTCATATCATGTTAGGCTAAATCCCCTTTCAAGGGGTGGGGAGAAACCCTTATTTAATGTTATGTTAGTTTAATTAGTTTGATTACTTGAAAGTTCCCTTTGAATGTTAATTTTGATCCCTCACCCTTAGATTTACGCCTCGAGAGAGGGTAAATGATTTTCGAGAGAAAATCGAAATTCTAATTAGAATACCCATTTTAGATTCGAACTAGAGATAGGGGTTTCTTAAGTGGGGTATTATAACTTGAATTTCAACTCTAAATTTATTTTCTAAGATTGACATAAATTTTAATTGATCGATCCTAGCGAGTGATTAATTAAAAGGAGTGTGGATCTATTTTCTAGAGTTGTGGGGTGTTAAACTTAATTTTCTAAAAGGTTACTATTAAAATTACATTTGCAACGAGAGTTGATTTGTAATTTTGATATAATTTGGGAGAATTCAATTAATTAAATTAATTAGTTAGAATAGCTAAAATTTGCGGTGTAATCATACTCCTTGATTGTTCTCACAATTATTTACCTCACTCTATCTCTTATTTTAGTGTTAGACTTTATTTTTCACTTTTAGTCACTTTCTAGTTAGTTGTTTTCATCTCACATTTTAGTTTAGTTTAGTTTAAATCATCACCTCACCTAATAGTTTTAATATTGAAAAAGCTAAAAAAAAGTAGAAAAGTGAAAAAGCATAAAAATAAAATAAAAAGTGAATTACAATTGAATTTGTCTCTAGCTTACCCCCTTGGAAGTGGATTGATACCCTTACTTACCGCTACACTTGAGTTTATTATAATTTGTAGGTATTTGAGGTTTTGATTATAAGGACTTTTCAAGCAATGACAAAGAAAAATACATGCAAAAGTTCTTTTTATCAAATGGCGTCGTTGCCATTCTTGGGATCGTGAAGCACTTAGAGCGAATTTCATATTGTAGTTCATTTGTTTGTTTGTTTTGCACTTTATTATTATTTTTTGTACCATTTTTATATTTTTAGAAAGCTTGTATTTAGGATTATTCTATTTTTGGCTTGTATTGCGGTGCTTAGAGACACCTCTATTTTATTTTTCAGTTTAAAAATTGTAATAATCGAAGACAAGCGTGATAGGAAAACCGGACAAGGTAGAGAGTGGGTGTCCAAGGCGAGGATTTAGAAGCCTCTCTACCTTGGATCGGTAGGACTCCCGAGGATGACTGAGATAGGCCTGATCTCCCCCCGATCGACTCAAATTTTTCGTCACCCCACGGCGTAAAAACCGTGGGAGGTATATTTCTCACCACTCGCGCCTCTCTTGTTTGCGAGTCAATTATTGTGTCTGCTTTGTGTGCTCTTGTGTGATTTTTTTCTCGCATTTATTTTTTTAATGGTGTGATGAATTAAATTGCTAAGACCTATACCCGGTCACTCACGAGAAGGGATTTCATCACCCGACTCACTCGCTTACCATTGTGTGTTACCCTAGCCATCATTAAACTTAAAATTAATCAACTAGGTAGACCAAGAGGAGAACATTTTGCAAAGGCGATCACTCATATTATTCCGTGATTTTTATCGCCCGCGGACTTAATTAAAATTTGACTACCCTTTCACTTAATTTAAAGATAAAATTGGCTATGTGCTAGTTAAGAATTCTCCTTAACTTGTGTGTGTGTCCAATTCATTTTTCGGTAGTCGAATTTTAGTGAGTTCTTGCAAATTCAAAGAGTCCACATTTTCCCCCACCTTTTCTTCCACAAAAAAAATTCAAAAATATTTTCTTTCATTTTTATAACAAAAAATCAAAAAATATTTTCTTTCTTTATTTCTATAGAAAAATCCAAAAATATTTTCTTTCCTTTTAAAAAAAATTAAAAAAAAAAAATTATTTCTCTCCACATGGCCGAAGAACGTCCTTACGGGACTACTTTGGTCATTTTCCATTGACACGTGACACGTATGAGAGTGATCTTGAGCTGTCTCTTTATGATATTTTTAATGGTTTCACCTCTCTCA